>JAINUG010000004.1:4896412-5424065 GCA_029706075.1 Aldrovandia affinis
TGGGCGATGCCGTGAAGCGGCTGCAGAGGCGGGACGGCTAAGCAGGGCCCTGCTTGAGCTCTGCCAGCCGCGAGGCCCACCGGGGACCTGGACTCATCCACTCCGGCGGTTACCCCGCTACCTGGCAGGGGCCGCCGGCTCTCAAAGGGTCACCGGGAGAGCTCTGCCCAGACCCTCGATTCCCTCGGCAACACGAGCAAGCTGGCAGACGGAGTGTATCGCTGGGGCCAAATGGCTGGCGGAGGACAGAGAAGCCATTTTATAAATGTCCCTTCCTCCCCCGTAAGGACAAGTGAGACAAATCAAACAGTTCATTCTACCTGTGAACCTGCTCTGAAAACAGCAGCACGTTTTTTTCCTCAAATGACTGAATATGCGGGGCTGAGTTAAACGGCACATTAACCGCATGATATTTCTCCTTTCATTTCCTTTCATTGCAAAAACGTTTGTCACTTGTTTTTTGCCAGGGGTTTTAATTGTGGGGTTATTGACAATCTGCAGGTTTAGATGAGACACGCTGCTGAAACAAGCTCCTGGAGACAGCGTGCAGACACCATGCAAACGCTGAGCACCAGAACAACGCTGATGCAGGATTTTGATCCATGCCATGTGTTCCGGTGATTTATTCTACCTCATTACTACCTCTGCTGCCTCTCTCACTCTCTCTCTCTCTCTCTCTCTCTCACTCTCTCTCTCTCTCTCCAAACTCACCCGTCTTCTGCGGCACTTCATTAGCAGTGGAAACAACAACCTAAGCAGCTGCAGCAGCTGGGGAATCGCAGAGGACAAGCGGGTTACGTAAGGAGCCGGGGAAAATGCAATAACAGGAAAGTGAAGAGGGTACGAAGTACTGCTTTGAATTTCCAGTAAATTGGCGTTCCCCGAGGACGTAGCCTGTTAAACAGACTGACACCGTGAAAGGCGCAGTGAGACACATGTCCAGCAGGCTGTTGCTAAGTGCACATTATGCTCCATAATGGACTCAATGAAACACAGCGTTATAGAGGACTGGGGGGGGAGGGAAAGAGAGGGGCTGGTTTGAGGGCCCCACTCATCAAGCACTGTGTGAGATCAGACAGAGGTTGAACTCTGTCCTCTGTCCTTTGGCCTCTTGGCCATTTGCATTAAGGGAGTAGGGGCACTGTGTATATCCAACAGCTCTCACCTACACTCAAATACACCTCATGCAGAGGACACATGGCAAAAGAGGAGTTGAACATGATTAAAACATCCTGCATCTGAATTCATTACCTCGTACTATTTATTTTTTAATTATGTAAAGGTAAATGAGGTCGATTGTAAACACGTTGGTTGAACACAGACAAGACAACACAGGTTTATGAGCACACTGTGGACACTGTAAGCCCTGGTCTCATGCTCCTTAATGCCTGTAAGCTGTCACAGAATCACTTTGGCCATGCTCTGGTCCCCGGGTGTCCCTGAGTTTTCAGTGTGAGCACTGCCCAGTCAAAGCCTGTTTTCTCTTGCCGACAGAATTTGCTATCAGCTGGAGTGCAGCCTCTATTCCTACGGAGGAGCCGCACGACACCACTTTCTGTGGTAATGTGGTATCGGTGGGGGCCCTGGGAAGAGCAGAAGATTCTCATACTGCCATCGGTAAACAGCTGCTGGTTTCTCTTCTCCAAACAGTGTGGTACCTCAGTTCATACCAAAAGCACCCGCCAACTCTGTATCTCTCTAACTTTACAACAGTCACATTCAGATTTAAATTCAAATGAGCAAGCAATGGACAATAAACCCAGGTCTGGCCCTAAAAGATTCCAAGTGTTGCAAAACAGAAACAGTCAAATATATTCAAGGTATTTAAAAGAATAGCATTATCTCTCTACCCTGCCCTCCCCCTCTCCCTCACCATCTCTCTCTCCCCTCCAGCATTCATTTTTAATGGGAACTTAAATGGCTGTCTTGGCAGAACTGGGAGAGTGTGCTCCTGTGGTGTTGAAGCCCAGCTGTTCCTAAGTGGCACTGAGTCAGAAGCACTTGCTTCCCTCCCCACAATCCTGGAAATACATTTTCAGAACCATGAGACTCAATACACGAAGAGAGGAAGAACACGCGTGCACGCACAAACACACGCAGACACACATACATAGACACACATGCACAGGCACACACACACATGCACAAGCACACAAACACGGATGCATGCACATGCACTGAAATACACGCACACATAAACAGATGCACAAGCGCATGCACACACACACACACACACACACACACACACACATACACACATGCACACGCATACTTTCTTGCAGTGTCATTACCTCTTAATTTAAATCTAAACTCTTTCATCTTGGATTTTCCCTTCAGACTGTCACAGGAAATTAGGATCAGATTAAGATGAAATGCATTTCCCTGCCTGTTATTTCTCAGACAGCTGGGGGTTTAGGCAGAGGTTTTTTGGAAGTGGCACATTCGATCAGCCCCCTACCCACACAGCTCGGCCCCAAGAAAGCCCAGACCCCCCATGTGGGAGGTGTCAGAGGCCTGCGGGTTTCCGGGCCTTCAGGGGAACACATTTTAATCACCAGTCTCCTCCCCGCTACTCAGAACCCCCCACAATGCTGTGCTGTGCACAGGCCTCCATACTGTATCAGTTCTGCCTTTTCTGACTCTCCCACAAGACTTACACACTTATTCCAGCAGTTATACCACGCGGTTGTGATGAGGAACTGAGGCCTGCAATCTGTTTCAGTTTCAGAAAAACTGACCGCTTTTCCTGGACCGCGGCTAAACCGCAGGAGGGCTTCCCACTGTTTTTGTTTGCTCAGTTTCTACCTCAGCTGTAAAAAAAAGAAGCAAAAAAAAGAGCTACACGTTGTTGACTCTAAAGCCGTCTCCCTGACTACGGTTACATGACTGAACTGAGGGAAGTGATGTGAAAAAAAGGTTTTCTGAATTAATTGCAAATAAAAGAAACAGTGGTCTCTGAAAATGGGCACTGTGTTAGTTTAATGTCCGATGGAAAGACACACAAAGCCATGGAGGCAGACCCCGGATCTGAAGGGAGCGCGTGTTGTTGCTCTGTTCCTCAGACACGGTAAGTGCATGTAGGGTAAACAGACCGCCGCAGTAGTCTGGAGATCACAGGCTCTGTTTTGGCAATAAGCGACTAGCGGGGGCCTGTGCCTCATCTGGTCCTTAGTGGAGACCACATCCCACTGAAATTCAAAGACTTTTCAGAAAATGGCTCCATCCCCTCCCCTCTACACAATCAAAGTGTTCTTCCTCTGCAGGGAAATGCGAGCGTGGCCACCCTTTTCACAAAATTGTAGAACATGTCAGTTACGTACTCTCACTCTTATTTTCACCACAACAATGCAGAACAAGCCAGGAATTAAGACTTGAAGCTACAAAGTGGCTATAGTTATGGTTTTAGTTATTTTAGTTCTTTGTTTCTTATTATCGTGGAAAGGACAGCTCGAAAAGCTCATGATGTGAACTGGCTGAATAAACATGAAGCAAATCTCAATCTGGCCCCAAACCTGAATACAACCAAATATGACTCTAAGACAATACAAAAATAACATTGCCCCCCTTAAAAAACCCCAAACTAAATAAACAGATAAAAATGCTGAAATCTTCCTCAGTATCTACCAAAGCAGCTGGCTGAAGCCAGAGCAAACAGTGGCGCAAACCCTTTTTGAGGTCAAGCTAATCTATCATTCTCCACTATGACTGACTCACTGTCTCTCCCATATGCACTGATCAAAATCAATTCTGTCTGTAGCTTAAAAGACCAGGGGGAGGAAGAGAAGAGAAGCATGGGCCAAATGTGAGAGGAAACAGCCCCGCCTAACTAGCTGTGTGGCTGGCCACATTATCAGTACTGCCTGGCTCTCCTCTTCCCCATTAGCCGAGTGACAGATCTGTAATAAACAAGGCCGGTCACTCCTGAAGCCTGCCGCGCATTCTCTGTGTAAATTATAGAGGGGGAGAGGGGGGAAAAAACCTCCTCTACTGCAGCTGGGCTCAGTGGAGCTGAAAGGAGCAGAAAATTCCCTCCTCTGCACCCAACGAATCTGCAGATAGTCCTGGCAAATTCATGAATATTAAATGGAGTGCATGAATAAATAATAGCGCGCACCCCCTCCCCTCCCCCGCCGCCCCTCCACCCCCTGCTTTTTCTCTTCCTCCTGCAGATGGGGTACAAAAAAGGTAAAAGGACTAAAATGAGCCCGTTGCCAGAGAAGAGATGGATACTGGTTAATTGGGTTTCTCTGTTCCAGTCCCCCAGTGCCCATCTTTCCTCGACAATGAGGTAACCATTGGGTGACACCATCAGGATACGGGGCTGGAAAAACCCTGCACGGCTACTGCACGGCAGGGTGCCTAAGAGATGATGCGCACACTTAAGGCAGTCTCCTTTGACAGCCGCTCACAGATTCTGATCACGCTGTCAAAAGATTCACAGCAGAAGTAAAGTACCAAGGATGCAGACCTTCCAGAGAGCCCAATCCTTGTTGCGTGGTCCCGTGTGAAGGCCACTCGACTTTGGCCTGACCCTCTCACATCTTACAGGCTGACACATTCGCATCCCCCATGGAGCTCTCTACTGTGCTTGCACAGAAATACAGTCAGTGTTCATTAAACTTTCACAGAGTTCAGAAAGTATACTCACATTAATATAAAAACTCACACTATGTGCAATGGCGCTTGTGATATTTTCTCTTCGGAAACTCATGACTCCCCCCCCCTCCCCTCTCAAAAAAGTATAATATGAAAAAAGAAATGGTCATGTTATTGTAAATTGAATACCTGATAAATGAATTCTCAAACATGCTTTGAGGATCACTTATACAAAGCGAGCATACGTACAGCATTTGGAGGTGCTAAAGACGGGCTGAGCCACACAAAAGCCAGCCAGTACCGGGTAGGGAGGCACAGCAGCTGTGCGCCAGATGTGTGAGGCTCGGCCACGCCTTGCGAATTTCTCTGACTGACAGGGCACCCTTGTGCAGACCCTAGAGTTACGTCGCTCTGAAGCGAGGGGTTAGAGAGAAGGGGGAAGGGGGGAAAAAACAGCACTGGATGGAGCTGACAGGTAACAGAATCCATCACTTGAACATGTAATATTCACATAGGGGTGAAGCCGCTCGTCAGGAGCCCCTCTGACAGGATTCACCGAGGCGGGGGATGACCTTCACCGTCAAGAAGCGAGGCGGTCTTGGATAACGGCGCTGTTGAAGGTCCAATCAGAGCTCCGCTCCTCAATGCACTCTCATTAGAGGCCGGGTGTGAATTTCATTACGTGGTGCAAGAGCCCCGGCCGCGTGCGATTCCAAATGTCACCGGCTGCTCAGATGCCGGGGCTGGAGTGAGCGAGTGTCAGGGAGCGGGGTGCGTGTCATTTCCATGTTCCCTTTTACAGCGCCTCAGTGAGTCTCTGTGAAGCTGCGGACAGGAGCCCTTCTAGAGCTGTGCATCTGTGTGCTCTCCCCCCTCCCCCTCCCACACACCCCCACTGTGAATTGTAATGTACTAAGCTGCCATTCCTGTTCTCAGGTTGAGGGGAGGAGGACAAAGGTGGTCTCTGTTTAATGTGCCGTACAACCGGAAAACTTTCACGCTGTGCAGTGCTGACAGGAGAGGCTCTCGAACCCTTTCAGGGCTAAACAAGCTTAAGCTGGGGAGACGAGGGGAGAGGCAGTGAAACACAGCGGGGGCGGGGGGGGAACCTAAATGCTACCCCAGCCCCCTCCCCCAACTGGAAACCTACAAGCCTTCAGAAGCGGGAGGCCACAAAAAATGTCAATTAGGAGAAAAGGAGGATACTTGTACAGCCTGCCTGACGGCGACCTCTGTGCCGGGTCTTCAGTGACGGGACTTCCACAGGGAATCAAAAATTTGCTACCAATTATAATTTCTCATGAACGATTTTCAGTGACTCACAGTGGTGCTGGTCTAGACAGCTCAGTGTTAACGTGGGCAGCTCTTTGGTGTCTGCTCTGGCCTGCTGTTAATCAAGCTAAGAAAACCCCTATGTCCTCATGCTTCCCTTATAAGTTATAGGTCTAAGGCTCCATTAGTGTGATTGAAACATTGAAAATACAACGGCTAATGACTTAATACTTTATACGCAATGTGTTTATTATTTCACTGGATGACTGCACACCATAACCAATCATAATTGGAGAGGGATATTTTTTCGGTAAAGATAACTTGTTAAAATAATATATTGGGTCATGAAAGCAAGATTGTTCCTGGCAGTGAATGAAAGAAAACTCATGTACTTGAAAATTACCAAAGGCACAATAAAAAAAAGGATATCTTTACTGATGCCTCTTGGGGAGTGGGAGAGAGAGACAGAGAGAGACTGTGGGTGTGAGTGTGTGTGAGCCTGTGAGTACATTTGTGTGTGTGTGTGTGTGTGTGTGTGTGTGTGTGTGTGTGTGTGTGTGCAAGTGGTTGAGACTATGTGACTGAGTGCATGTGTGTCTGAGTTCATCTGTGTGTATGTTTGTGTATGTGTGAGTACGTGTATATATTGTAGTGTCACTGGGGGTGGGCCTTTTCAGAGGGTGTAGGCAAGCAAAGAAATTCAGAGAGCAGGCAGGATTCCAAAACAAAATACAAATTTTAATAAATGATTCTTCCAAAACACAAAATATTTTAGAAGTATAAGTAATTTTGAAAGTATTTATCAATAATTTTACACCTCAAAGAATCTTATCAAAAACCAATCACAATTCCAACAACAAAACATTGCGGCATGAGGCCTGCAGTATGGCTTGCTGCCCTCCAACCTCTCTTCCACTACTGCCCTCTCAATGCGGCACAATCAGTCCTTTTATTGAGCCCCTAATTTAAGTCAGCTGCCAGCACTCCCCATTGTCTCATTTGCTTCAGCTGGTGGCCAGGTGTGGAACTGCAGGCTGCTGGAAGCTGTAGTTTCCATGGCTCTAGTGGCTCTCAGGAGTTAAAGGGGCAGGCAGCAGGCTTCCCTTGTGATGCCACAATATATATAAATATATGTATATATGTTTGTGTGTGTATGAGTGTAAATGTTGTGTGTACGTGTGCATGTGTGTACATGTTGTGTGTACACGTGTATGAGTGTGGATGCATGAGTGTATATGTGTATGAGTGTACGTGTGAATGTATGAGTGTATGTGTGGATGTCTGAGTGTGTGAGTGTATGTGTGGATGAGTGAGTGTATGTGTGGATGTGTGAGTGTATGTGTGTATGTGTGTATATATGAGTGTACATGTGGATGTGTGAGTGTGCGTGTGGATGTATGAGTGTATGTGTGGAGGTTTCCTGTGACACTTTGACGGAGGAAGGGCTCACAGGCCCGCCCCAAGCCTCCCTTTCGCAGGGTAGCGTCACCAGTGGCTCCTGGGAGCTGGAGCAGATGAAGACAAATGAAGAGGAACGCACCTCGCAGGTGTGGGGAGCCCGCAGGGACCGCAGGAGGGGCACGTTAGCAGGATCGGGGCCTTCCCACAGGAGGGAGAGGAACAGCAGCCCTAGACCACACTCACACTGCGCCTGCCTGCTTCTCTCTGACGAGGGGGACAGGTGATAGCGGGGACCGGCCGACATTTTCATGACAAAGGAGCCGTCTTTCTAATCCGCCCAGGGAGGGGCTTGACTCATCCAATTTCCTCCCTGCAATCAGATAGGCCCATAATTACATCTTTGCAGCCAAGGAAACTTGACAGCACTTTGTCACAGGGAGAAAAACAGAGAAAGGCACACAGAAGGTTGATCCATTATCGGTTTAAAAAGCAACTCTCTCTCTTTCGCTCCAATGCTATGTAACACCTCTTACTGTCTCACATGGGATCTCAACTGTGAACGATAAACCCATATCAGCACATTATAGAGCACAGCCAAAGCCCTTCACAAAGAATTAACACATACAGGCAAAGCTATAACACTTTTGGGATACTTAATTTTCAGCATGAAAAAACAATCATATCAATATTAAATTAATTACTATAACGCCCATATACCGTGAAATCCAGCATATAAATCTCAACTCACATACATATGAGCCCCCAAAGATATGCAGGAAATATACACCAAATTTACACTACAGTACCTGCCTAATGTATTGAGTGCCCTTCAGATAATGTTTTCAGTGATATCTATTTCACACTGGGTACCTTTGATATGCTGTGCATTCTTGTTATAATTCATGAGTGCTGAGCGTGCACTTTTGTGGAACAAAATGTTTTAACATGCATTTGTAGTGTGTGGCTCTTCTCCGGCAAGCTTCTCAACCCAAACCAAGGCTGCCACAGACTGCATCCACGTCGTAAATCTTCCAGCCGTGTCATAAATATGACTTCATTTTGCTGATGGTCTGCGTGACCTCCTTTTGAGAAGTGTCCTTGGGATGTGCCGCACAGAACAGTGTGTGATGGCTCCAGGATTAATGAATGTACTCCAAGCTACATTTTTTTTTGCTCTTTCTATTGCTATCAGGTGCGGGACCTTTTGTTCAGTTTTTTTTTTGGCGACCAGTGTGTTTTTTCTGTGTTAGTGTTCTGGGGCAACATTAAAACAAAAAAGCCTGAAACAAAGAGTCTAAAATGAGGCGTACAAATTTGGAGAGCTTCCAAAATGCTTGGGAGACGCAATACAGATTTTCACACTTCACACGGCTAATGCGCCCTTTGGCGACTATCAATCAAGGTGACATTTATACAGCTCCTCTCAGGTAGAAATATCACGTCAAAACCAGTCTGGTTTCCAAGGAGAAAAAAAAGCATCAGCACAAAAGCCTCATGTGTGGAGAACTCAGAAAACCTGCTTTGACTAAAATGTGGCCAACTAACAGAATCAGCACAAGGCAGGAGTGGGGGGTGGGAGGGTGTAACACGAGAACTACAAAATACAGCACTGGATAATCTGAAATGTTTGCTATGCTGGCCATCAGGAAAAGGGCATCCGCAAAGCAGATGCATGCCGCATTTGTGCAAATGGAATCTGAAAGGCTGAAGGTTTACCATTTCGTTCTCTAAATAATAAAACAACAAATCCGCAAAGCAGGCATTCCAGTGAAGCAATTATGATGACACAGGAACGGAGGAATCCAGAACAAGCGAGGGTTTACGGAAAAGGAGACACACACCATTTGCATTTCCTCCAACACACTCTCTGTGTAAGCCCTGTAAGTGTTTCTAGTCTTATTGAGGGGGACAAGTCTTTTCACATAACCAGGAGTCCCATTAGGGCCGAGGCTTATCTGAGAGTGGAATCTATGCGCTGCAGGTGCTCCGGTGCTCGAATGACGCCCGGCAAACACTAAGAAAGAAGGGGCTTTCTGCAGGCCCAGAATAGAAAAAAAGGGAAAATGGCCAACGGAATTCAAGAAAATGACACGTCTCCGTTTCAAATCCTGTCTGAGCTCATATGCCATTTGCTCGTCCTTTCATCCTCCATTAGCTAATGAACTTTTAAAACTGTTGGATCGAACCAGCACCCCCCCACTCCACCCCCCCCCCAAACCTCAGGGGTAATTTTTCCATGCCATGTTAATCAACAGAGTATGTGACATCATCAACACAGAATCTTGGCTCAGCCCGAAGTTCTAAATTTAACAAGAATGAGCTAATACTGCCTCGGTAGAAATTCTTGCACACACAAAATGCAAATGATCAAACCTTCCCTGGCTCCAGTGAGCAGGGATTGAGTCCATGGCTGGTGGAGAAAAATACATTTCCAAGAAAAAAATACCCCAACCCAAGCTCTCTGTTAATCAACCCCACAGAGGATTGTGAACTGGCTTTTGTAGAGGCTGTGTACTGGGGAACTTGAGGCTGGAAAAGCAGTGTCGGTTGTGAAGGAGTGATCTTTTCCAGATCAACTCGCACAGGGCCTATTAAATACTCCAGCCCCTTAGTAATCTCTATACAAGAACCTGTTGTCCAATGTCTCCCAGCATTCAAAGTTCTGAGTGGAGGGTTCAGTAGAACTACACTTGTACACACGCATGCGCACAGACGCACGCACACATGGAGATGTACAGCCAAACCTGAGCTATGCTCACAGTTGCAAACCGGCTTCAGCCAAGCGCCAAGAAAATAAATGGATCATTCTTTTCAATTTGCTGGGATATTGCCAGTATGACAAGGCAATCGCTTCTGTAATGTGAAATCCAGAGAGCCGGACTCAGGGAGAAGCCCCTGCCGGGGAATATTACACGACAAGAGGCTGCGATACGCTACTAAACCTAAGGCCCATAACCCATCCCCTGTCCCCAAACAGAGGCGGCTGCAGGCTTTTAACAGCCAGCGGAGCAATGCGTCTGAGTCCGGCTGGCCAATTACACCGCCCTGCGCCACAGCCTTTCAGCCGCTGTCGGCAATTAGGGACAGAGACAGGCAATCTCCCGCGCTGCGGCGCGGCGGTAACTGGGCTGTGCGGAGGACCAGCCCGCTTGGCTGCACTCAATCCCAGCCCTAATAACCGGGCCTTATTGGCAAAGGCCTCCTAGTTCAGAGGGGTGGAGGAGGCCCTTGTAGAGAGAGAGAGCGAGGGAAAGAGAGAAAGAGAGAGGGGGGGAGACACAAAACAAGAGGCTCTGTCAGCTTAGAGATCGGTACTGAATGGCAAACATGCACAAGAGAAAATGCCCCCTCAGTGGGGGAAAATAAATATGGGAATTCTTTAGCTTCCTCCTTCATCAAGGCAAAGGGCCTCTGGGGGTTGGGGGAAGGGGGAGGGGGATAGGGTCACAGGGAACGAGGAGGGTTAATAACATCAATTTCACTCCTGTTCTCTGTGAGATGAATGTGCATGTTGAAAAATAAAGAATTACTTCTGGGTGAATAGCACCATGTATTTCTCAGCCTCTTTCTCCCTCACTCTCCCTCACACACATAAACACAAATCAGGACTCCCCTCTCTTATTATTACTATTTTAAAACAAAACAACATTGCCTCTTTTAAATTGCTATGGGGCTAAAATACATTTCAAATGCCAATGCATTGTTTTTTATATTTAAATTTAAAGGCTGTAGTATTTTTTTATATGAAAATATACATCTTTGAAATGGCCATAATCATATGGAATGACGCTGTTATCATAACCCTCTGAAGTATGCTTGACATGAAAAATCCATTCCATAGCCGCCAAGCCCCCACCCCCCAACTCGGTATGCTCTTTCCAACAGTATCTGATATTTAAACAAACCCTCATTCACACACGTGTACTCAATGGTACGTCATCCAGGCACAAATGATTGAGTGCAATTATGATTTTATTCATATAACAGGAAACATGTGCCAGATTATAAATATGCCAATGCTTCACACCTGTCCAATGGAGCACAGTTTGATTCAAAGGTGCTTAGGTTTTATTTATTTTTTTGCTAACACTTCCCTGTAGGTTGGAGAGTGTCTGTATAAGATGGAAGCTGTTGCTCTGCTGGGGTCAAAACACAGATGTGTGCCTTCAAAGACTGAGGACGACACGCTACCCTTCCGTACCGTTCTAATCCGAGTGTTTCTGCCTCTAGAATCTAGCCAGTGAGAGTAAAGGATCAGTTTCTACAACATTTCAAAGAGAGAGGGAGGGAGGGGGGAATGCGTGGGGTGGAGATGGGAAAGGAGGGGGGCATGTAGGGTGGATGATACTGTGTATGCTTAGCTTCTATGCTCACAAGCCCTGCAATTCAGTGGGCACTACTGTTGTTTCAATGTTTGGAGCACGACAAATTAGCCGTTTGCTCAGCGATGATGGACTTAATGAAGTCATTTATTTTGGTTGTACGGCTCACACGTTACCCCCGGCCTCGGAGAATTCCTGCTCCCGGGCCAGGTTCATGACCGCACCTTCCCCCGACGTGTGGAAAACAAGAGAGCCTCACAACGCCCCCTGACACTGGCAATCACGCGCGACACACCGCTTCTTTCCAAGCGATTGAACATTCCAATCTCCCCATGCCCCTCTCTAAAGCGTCAGGCAATTGAACAAACACAGGAAAACTATAGCCTTAATCATGTAGAGCCTGCGAATCATTGGTTTTTCCAAGTCAATCCGACACATCACCTGGGAAATAACCTGGGAAGCACGTATTAGGTTGGGACAAAGTAGCCGAATGAGCCACACTTTATTGCATTGTAATAACTGGCAGTACATGTCAAAAGATGTACAATGTTATTTCTTCATTTATGTCATTATTTATTTGCTTAGCACACAGCCATGTGCAGGATTCTACATATCACCCATTCATTTGGGTAGATACATACAAGCAATTGGGAGTTAAGTGCCTTGCTGAAGGGGACAACGGCAGTACTCCACCTGGGATTTGAATCTGCTACTCTCCGGTTACAGGCCCAGTCCCTTAAACGTTATACCACTCGACCACCCAGGCTATCTGCCCACCCGGATGAATGCCTTACACAGGCTCATCTTACTCTATACAAACATCAGGATCCTAAAAACGTGTTTGTCATTACACTATACTTACTCTGACTGTTTGCGCACATGCCGGATCTATGACACACCGGTGCGGCAAGTACGCCGCTGTCAGCAGGTTGTGATCTTTAGCCTTCTCCTTCCAGTAATATGACAAACTGCTATATAACAAAGCATTGTTTATCTTTCATGATTCATTTCATGAATAATCAACATTGCGACAACCGCCATAGATGGCTACAGCCAACGGTTAATGATCGATGGAAAAGAAAGGATCTCATTAAAACAGCCCTTTTGCCTGATTCTGAGTGTCAGGGCAAACTCTAGTCTGACCTTTGACCTGTGACGCAGAGAGCTGAACACATTACCTAAAACCACCTCCATGTCAGATTTCTCTGTGCCCTATCCCCAGAGTCTCACAGACATGCTGTGTTACCTCTGGAGGTGGCTCTTCTACCACCAGGTGTGGCAGTTGGTGGAGGATGTTTAACTTCTCTTTACAATGAAAACAAAAAGTTTGGTGTGACAGTCAGATCTCGTGAAAGTCCAAGTTTTAAGTAGTAGTGTTCACAGGTCCTTCGTAAAACCTTCTCGGAAGCCCCAACCCAATTTCCCACAATAACGATTGGTCGAGGCTTCAAAGGACTTGAGGGAATCTTGCACTTAGGAATTTTATGTGGGAAACACCTTTGTCAGGCTCACAAACATCCAGTGGATTCCACCACAAAATGGATGCTAAAATTAGCTTTGTTTTATAAGACAATTTCACCATGGCCATGGCCATTAATGTCTTACCCAATCAAAATGTCAGAAAAAATCCACCTCCCCAAAAACAAAACACCTTGCTACAAAACCCTCCTGGCTATATCCTTCACTGTGTTAACAGTAGGAATATGTATATAAAATATAACATAAAGCACTTAAGGTGTGAAAGCATTAAGGTGTTAACCCTTGCTACGGAGTGCGACCTGACGTGCCCTCATGTCTGTTTCTGGTGTACCATCCAATTTGGGGGGGGGGAAAGGAGGGAAGAAATGGCCAAAAAAACAAAATAATAAATGTACCTGAGATTAGTATGTAGGTTAGGCCCATTACTACAGGGAGGAGCATTGCTTGTAAACCCAACTGTCAATTATGTTATCAGAAATATGCACTGATTAAGCGGGTTAACTGCCCGCAGCTTTTTAAAAATCAATTATCTCCATTTAAGACACGGTTGTCACCAGTGCCGTGGGTTCAGGCCTGACTCATGGTGGGCAAGCAAGGCCACATACCCGCAGCACTGACTGTACCCTGCCACCTTATTGGCCCAACGACCACAGCTCGACCCAACACAAGGGGCAGCGTGGCCTCTTCTTTGCAGTTGCTGACATCCACCGAGGCAAGGGCCAATTGTGGAGCAGCATATGACTCTTGACAGTATTGACTGGCTTGTGGAATAATGGTCTGTTTCTCTGTTTGATTTGACTTTGAGGCCCCTTCCCATGGGCTATTGTTCTGAGACTGGGTTGCAAGTCCGCAGCTATGATGTAACCATCGATAAAACCCCTGCCCCCCGCCCCCCTCAGGCATGGGCATCAGAGAGAGAGAGAGAGAGAGAGAGAGAGAGAGAGAGAGAGAGAGAGAGAGAGAGAGAGAGAGAGAGAGGAGATGAATGGATGGAACAATTCAGGGAAGCTCTCCCTTCTGATCTGTCACCAGGAGGAAGTTGCTGTGCTGAAACCCAGAGCCAGAAAAACACAATTCGGTTTGTAATCTTCGACCCAAGCTGAAGGCACTCTCCACTCTCTCTCGCTGTCACTGACAGATCTGTTCTGGGGAGGGGCGCAGCAGGGTTTGGGCAGCTGGTGTTGGTGGTGGTGGTGGGGGGGGGGGGTTGCACGTAGGCCTGACAAGGTGAGCCCCAGCCCCAGCCCTGGCACAAGGAGCTGGGCTCCTGCTGCACACTGACCCAAATAAAAGGGGGGATGTCAGGCAGATTAAGACGCCACATTTGTCCAGCCGCACAGCCTGGCCCATTAGCAATGTGGCGCCATCGCCGGGCTGAGCCACAGTGACTCCCCGCATCTCCACCCCCCGCCGCTTTCCTCATCCCACGCTCATAACCCAAATTAGACACCCGCCAGACCCCGCCCATCTCTCAGGCAATCACAAGTCAATGAGGAGGCTGTGAGGACCCCTAACGGTTGGCACTTTAGACTTGTTTGTGAAATGTGCAGGAGCAAGATAAGAGCATTCAAAATGGTACAAAACAGCAGGATTTCTGTGCTGCATCTACCCAAACCTGAGGAGCGCCTGAGGTGTTGCTCGTTGAACAAACTGCCTTAAATTATGACTTTTAGGTTTGTACAAAAAGCGTAACCTACTGTAGTTGAGCAGTCATTTGACTTGAAATATAGACAGGCTCATTCAATTCTGAGCTTGCTCTTCAAGAATGCGTTCTTGCCACAAATAACACTCACTGAGGCAGAGAGGTAGCAAGATGTGTGAAATGTTAATTGCTAATTCACTGTAAATTGGCTTGCTAGCTAGCTGCTAGCACAGAAAATTATATAATCTCCACATTGCTTTGAATCCTCTTGTGCTTTTCACTCAGCTAGATATTCTTATCTAGATAAACTAGGTAAGTTTTAGAACTGCATTCAAGTCCAGTAAATAACCTGAAATGGTACCAAGGTAAGCGGTAAACTGCCAGAAGTTTTAAAAAAAAGTTTAGGTTACCAAAAACTGAAAAATAATGTTTTGGTAGTGAGTAGTTTCCTACACTATTATACACTTGGGAACTGGAGGAAACTCTGACAAGAAGAGGTCTGGCAGACCCAAAGCCACAACAAAATCAGAAGAAAAGTTTCTGAGAGTCAACAGCTTGCAGCTCACAGGACAACAGCTTCAAACACAGCTTAACACTGGTTGAAGTAAGGAAGTCTCAGTTTCAACTGTGAAAAGAAGACTTCAAGCTGCAGGTTTGACAGGTCAAGTGGCAGTAAGAAAGCCATTGCTAAGATGGCAAAATAAGAAAAAGAAGCTTGCCTGGGCCATGAAGCACCGCCAGTGGACTACTGAAGACTGGAAGAAGGTCTTATGGACCGATTAATCAAAATCTTGAAAGGTTTTTGTAGGCGAAAGGATGGTTCTCAGTGTGTGACACTAACTGTCAAACATGGAGGAGGAAGTGTGATGGTCTGGGGCTCTTTTGCTGGATCCAGAGTCGGCGACTTGCACAGAGTGACTGTTAACCCATTACTTGTTCCATTTAAAGGACCTTTTTTAATAACTCTGAAATGTACATTATTTTTCAGTTTTTGGTAACCTAAACTTTTTTTTTAACCTCTGGCAGTTTACCGCTTACCTTTGTACCATTTCAGGTTGTTCACTGGACTTGAACTGCTTACATTTCAGTAAAAACTGGAAAATGGGGGTGTTCTAAAACTTTTGACCGGTAGTGTAAGTGTGCAAATATGAACCTCAACCACCACGTAGATATGTAATATTCACTCTCACATTTACATGTTGTCTGATGTCATTGCCCTGTCTTTCTCACAGTTTCAGGATTGCACGTCAAAACATTGTTTTGGACAATATCTTTTCATTCTTTAAATCTATACATTAGTGATAAAAAAATGGTTTTATCCAGCTTTGTGAAAGAAATCACCCTTTTTCAATGTCTTTGTGCATTTACCATTGCCCTATATGTAATAATTTGTTTATATGCAGAAAATATAATGGTGCTGTACGATATCACTGAGCTGTGGAAGGTGAATCAGAGCAGCTGTGTTCTGGCTGAGAGTGGGGAACATATGCTTAATTAATTCCATATTTTACGCACGGCAAACACACCGGGTCTGCCCCGGTGAATCCAGAACACTGGGGAGAAGGGCATAAAACCCGCAATTCCTTCTTAAAGGATGCGAAAATTTATGGCATGAAGTGTGGCGGTGCAGAGAAACCTAATAAGATCCAAAGTGGCGCAGTCATTCCGGTTGGCAGACAGCCTTATTTATTTTTCATGCTATTCAAAACCTGTAGCTGTAGACTGGCTGCCATTCGCTGACTCCAAACCCTGCTGGCTATATCCTCCGCTGTGTTGCAGGATCACATGGTGTGTGACCTCTCCTTGATGGCAAAATGCCCGGCACGGACAGAAAAAATGAAGAGGCGAAGGAGTGGGGGGAAGGGGGGCGGAAGTTCAGTGCACATCACTGCCACACACAGCAGATAATGAAGCCAACCCCAGGGGAAAATTGAATTCTTCACATCGACATCCGGGCCCACAACCTCCTGACAGGAAAAACAATGTCTACAGCTGGGGAATGAAGTAATGGAGGGAGGGAGGGAAGGAGGGGAAAAAACCGTGGCTCTGGCTGCTGAGGACTTGTCTATGGAAAGAGAGAAGGGACTGCCTGTTTGACATCATGGCCTCCCCCGACATGCATTCAACTCTCTCCTTATTTTTTTGCAGGTCAAATGAATTGTCAAATGAGAGCTAGAAAATGGATGTCTTCAGGTTGTGGAATACATTAACATTATCCTGGAATTACAGGTGTGTCTCTCACCAGCAGGAGAGCTGTAAATAACAGACCGGATCCCTGGCGGCAAATGATAAGATGTCATTTGGGTCAGAGTGAAAACCACAAGCCCACAGAAGGACACCCTTGGCCCAGACAAATTGCCTCGGGAAGAAAAGTGATCGGCTTTCAATATCTGGAGAAGGGCTGGCCTGGCCCCTGACCCCCCCCCCCTCCCCCTCCCCCCCTCCCCCAAGGCCCCCCAGCCCCTGACTGCACAAGCAAAGCAGGTCGAGAGGCCAGAGTTGGGAAATAGATTACAGGACCGTCATTACCTGCCTTACAATTAGTCCACACCGATCAATGCGTCACTCGGCTACACTGTGGAGAAAAGAGAGTGGCCTTTGTTTCGCAAATGCTTACCTCTCGGTACAAAAAAAATCATGCCGAAGACAAAAAGGGATGAGGCTATTTGTGTGCACGCTGCAAGATGACCGGGCTGAGCAAGGTCTCTGGTGTTGTGCGATATTAGACTTCATTTAAGGCCTGGATCAATACAATCTCTTCAGCTCAGCGGGAAGCATGCTCTGCCGGGCTGATTGGCTCTCGGCGTGACGTCCAGCACGCGCCTTACTGCCACAAACAGCAAAAATAAATGAATAATCTCCAAACGATCGGTAGACGAATTTTGCCTTACACATCTCAAACGTGAGAGCTAATTACTCCTGTTAATTATCAATTGTCACAGAGAGTACCAGAGCTATGGAATATAATTGATTTTTTCCCCTCCATCTAGAAAAAGGAATTAATTAATGCGATGCAGGAACTGAGATAATAATTCAAATGAAAGTTGCCGCAACCTTGCTGCGTCCTTCGAAATACCGTCGCTTCGCGGAACATAAAGAACTCAAATGAAGGTGAGGAAGGCGGAGGAGAATAAGATCTGACTGATGCCTGCTTTAGACGCTCTTCAGGTGACGGGCTTCTGATCTGGGTTGGTTCACTTTTCACATATACCCTCATGGGACGGTACCTTGCCCTCAATTGATCATCTTGCTTGCCGATCCACTCTCCGCCTGAACCCAGCTTGAGGTCTCATCAGGAATGCGTGTGAGTGGGGTGTGGGATGTGAAGAATCCTAAATTCATCCCTCTCGCTCTCTGGCACACAGGTCTTCCATCTTCATCTGTAAAGGGATTGGAGGTGGGGGCGGGCTTAGTAGAGGGGGCACACAGGCTTGATGATGGCGCCTCCTCATTAATCTGGGAAGGGTGTTTGGATCAATAACCCTGTGAGGTTTAATAAGTGCAGCGGTATTGTTAAAGATAGCCAAAAAACAGATGGGAAATGGGCTGTGTCTAGGGCTAAAGTCCCCGGGCAATCCCTCTCTCTCCCACCCTCTCCCCTCCTCCGCTGTTTGCTGCTGTTGATTAGATCAGAGCAGGTTATCTTTGAACGGGGGTGGGGTGTTGACGCCCCCTCTCCCCTCCCCCCACCCCAGCCCTCACGTACTAGCTCAGGGGCCAGTGCACAATTTACTGCCCCCCTACCAGGCCTGTAAATCTTCACCCAGGGTGGACTGTGAGCAGGGTGATGGATTGTGCACTCAAAGAGAGGCTGGCACGCAAAGCCCTATTTACTGGGGGAGGAACAAGTCACACAGCCAGTGCTAATTCTCATTCAGAGACAGAGACAGGCCAGGAAGGGGGGATCAGCACTCCTTGGAAGGGCTTTATCTGGGGCTTTATTTATGCCTGGCCTCTTCCACACTGCTGCAGCAGAGCTCTCTCTCCACATCTCTCATACCCACACACACATATACTCACAGGCCCCCATTCTCACACACACACACACACACACACACACACACACACACGCACAATCATACAGAAACACATTCACACCCATGTACACAACAAACGCAAAATCATATGCACACACACATTCACATGCACACTCACATGCACACACACACACAAACAAACACACACAAACACACCTATCTACACATACATGCACAAGCACACACTCACTCTGTCTCACACAAACACACAAACTCTTTCTCTCTCTCTCTCTCTCTCCCCCCCTACACACACACACAGGAGATGAAAGAGCGGTCAGAGGGCCACGTCTCAACAATTGATTTTATGGCCCAGAGAAAGGATCAGGGGAAAAAGGGGATTCTGGTCCCCAGCACAGAAACAGAAAAGATCAGCACAGAGGCTTCCCCATAATCAGATTCAAGTAATATGCCAACAGCAATTACAATGTGATTTTCACATCGCTCTAATCTCATTTCAACTGCTTGAAATGCTCTGGGTGCATGTTAACCATTCTGAGACGGGGTCCTTTTTTAAACATGGCTGCAGGCGTGCGTTTGAGAGGCAGAGCCAGAGACGGAGAGAGGTTGCTGTTTTTTTGCTGTCATCACAAAACCTTCCCTCAGAATCAGCCTCGACGCCAAGTAAGGATAAGCAATTATATTTAATTAGCTCTATTTACACCCCAGCAGAAAAACAGTGTGCGGCGTTTAAGTAACTGCGTCTATGTCAATATGTCATTAAGGCTAATGTGACTGGGAGGGGGGGAAAAGGGGAGCCAGCGGTGGCAGTAACAGATGTCTGGACTGTCACAGCCACGTTTTCAGTTGAACATCCGTAAGACGAACCCGTGTTCCTTTTGGGAGACGCTGGACGCACGCAGCTCTCACATGGCCACTGCTCTGGGCTCAGTTAGAGGGGCGAGTCTTCTGTCAAAGCAGTCGGCGCTGGGGCGAGTCATGTGGAAATGGACACGGTTGTCTTTCTTTCCACAGTAATCCTATTTGAAAGATATAGCGGTTGGGGCGGGATACTGGAAATTAAATAATTAATTAGACAAAGGAGCATGGCGGACTGACTACAGGGGTTGTGGGAGGCTGTAGTGGGACCCTGATCTGCGTACCTCTCAGTAATCATTCGGCAGGGCAACACTGGCGCCTCTGTCCCGCTTAAAGAAAGCACAACGCAGAGGAGCAGAAGTGGAATTTTCATGGCTGCCTTTCATCTCCGCCTGGCCGCTGGTTTTCAAAAAGATACGGCGGCTGACTGGGGGGGGCGAGGGGGGGGCAGGGAGGGGGCGTGGGGGTTGAGTCACCGGGACAGTTAAACGGGGTAAAAGGGGATATGGTAAAGAGGGCTCAATGAAGCCTTCAAACGCACTGATTTACAACTGACCGAGGACAGCGAATTCTTCACCCGATCTCGCGGCTCGTCAGAGGCCTCTCCCTGACACAAACGGTTGAGTATTGAGACATCAAGAGTAAAGTTCATACGTGATTGAGAGAGAAAACATGATCACATAACAGTCATGACGTGCTGGTTTGCTGTTTCTTTCCACGCCTGCTTGTTGTGTTCCAATGTGGCTGTTCATTTGACTCCACTACAAAAATGGCCGCCTGCTAAGGTGGAGGAAAAAAAAAAAAAGATGGTGCACTCTGCCCTCTGCTGGCAAACTGACTGCAAGAACATGCAAGAGGTTCACAACCAATTAGAGTGCTGTAACATTATGGATTCTAGAGCTATAATGTATTAATGGGAAAAAAATTGTCTGGCAAAATCCTCACTGATCTTTATATTCAGGCTTGGAACAAATACCAAAGCACAGAGGAAGCGCAACAAATCATTATAATTAGAAATGTAATGTCAAGGGCAAATCAAATTTTTTCAAAACAATCTGTTGGAGAAAAGCATTTTGAGTTAAAAAAAGGTTTCACCTCATTTTGAAGTGTTGGTGTTATCAGATATTATTAATAACTTATTATGTAGATGCTTAGGGAACACAGAATAATAAAGTCAGCGGAAATTTCTCCACTATTTCCAGCCTTAACACGAAGGGAACAGATTCCCACACAACATACTGTATCTCTTGTACAACCTCAACTATTTTAATGCATCGCACTTAACTACATTACAGCCTAAAGTACCTTAAACCATAACATGCAGACAAATGCCTGCCTCTCTTATAGAGACACTTCAGGTGCACTCAATCACGTCTGTACCCCATTGGATAATACTATGACTACCTTTAAAAAACGGTTAGATGCCAGGTACACATTCGAATTCCAGAGACAGAATACTCAATTAGTGTACTTTGAATCATAAACACAGTATGATTATAAACACAACATACAATATTTCCACTTTGTATGAACTTTACAAAAAACAGATGATGCCTTAACAAAAGCAACCCCACACATCTGTCACACTTTTCTTTGCAGTGTTTTGCAGTGACAGCTTCTAAGCCGAGAGGGAAATATCTCAGAGATTCTTCCTTCCTCTCCGTGACACTATTTTAAAATAGGCCAATTCAGCTGTTTAACTCCTTTTCAGTCCTCAATACAGTGCTGTCCACTCTCGACTACAGCATCCGACTCAATTTAATGCATTTATTCTCAGGGAAAGTAGCACACATCCTTGGGAATTTTGCTTCATTTTTGTCAGAGAATGATCATTTTAACTGTGAGTGTGCACCGTGCAGTGGTTCCTGATACAGCTAAAGTTCTTAAAGATTATGTTCTTAAAGATTGAAAGTGCTAAACTGCAAGGGTTTGGTGCCAACAAAACAACTTCCACCATGCTTTGACACTATTATAGTAAGAGGATGAGAGAGAGATGAAAGAGTACAGTTTGCTGCTAAACCCCATCACAAGAAGATTAACAGTACCGTTATGAAATTATGAAGAATGTTATTGGCTTATAATTGTGACTTGACCTTGGCTGACGATGGGATGCATTTTTTTGGGGTTAGCATTAGCATTGCTAGGTTTATGGTTACATGTACATAGTGTAGCTAGCTGGCTACATCAAGGTATTCACCAAACTTGGAAGCCTACTTGGTTATCTATAATCTATGTACTAGTTCATTTATTTTCTTAATTTATCATTTTTTTGCAGTTTTTCCCCATTTCCCCCCACTGTTAGTATCCAATTATATCCCCCTCTTTTTTCATGCCAATTATTCCCTCCCTCGTATCAGAACTCACTGCCGGCCAGTAGCCAGCGCTGTACTGCCTCCTTTGAGCCAGTACCTGCCGAAGCCTGTCACTGATGCACAACCACTAATATATGCAGCAAGTCTTTCCTTCAGCTTTTATCACTCCCCCCAGGGGCGGACAGCCAATTGCCACCCCCTGGTGGCACTCCCGGCCAGAGCCAAAACTGGCTTCGTGGAATCGAACCCCGGTTGCCGCGGCTAGTGTCGAACGCCCTTACCGCTATTCCACGCGGGAGGCCCTATGTACTAGTTTATTCCTGCCCTGCTAGCTCTCTGGCTAACAAGCTTAGTGTGTTTTGTCTAAATGTTTAATGTTTATTGGAACCACTGCAAACTGTGTTTGTGTAGTTGAATGCAACTCTTTAGGTCAGAAATCAGACTTGAGTACTACTCAACCGCTGCTACCAAATACATCACCTCCAGATACATTTCGAAGAGTGAGGGGGCACTGGGACACAGAGATGAGCAGGAGAGCAGAACAGAGCACAGAGGGAGAGGAACATGAGCGCTGTTTCTCCCCATGCAGGCGAGAGGGAACGGGCTGAAAGTGAGGAAGGGAACCAGGGATGCACTGACCTGCTCTTTGTGCCGCTCCAGGGACGCGCCGCCAGGCATGTTCAGGCAGCTCGGCGGTCACCGCACCCAGCTGGCTTCTCTCAGGGAGTACAAAAACAACAGGGGCAGCCAGGCAATGTGCCGAAACAGCAGGGGGAGAGAGCAAGTCTGGCAGGCATTGTGTACACGGCTGTCCTGGACCATATCGTGTGGTGCGAGTAACATTAAAAAAACGCTTTCCTGAATTCTGTACCTGTTGAGCTGTGCAGTTAAAACCCAGGTAGGAACCACAGAAAACACATTTCAGCACATACAGTAGTCTTAAAACAAAATCACATACACGCTTAACGCACAATTCTCAGCTGTACAGAAGGATCAGGTAATGAGCATGCTACATTGTATGGCGCATATACACTCACACTAAGGGGGAACACAATATCACATTAAGACTATCATCTGTAAACACTGTCTGATTTATGTCTATGTCATACCCAGACCTGTTCTTTTGAAGTGCATACCTTTCAATGGCCTTAGGAAGCACGGAGGACGTGGACTGATGCACGCTGGAAGCAAGCCCCTTATTTGGCAACTTCTGCAGCTCCCTGTCCTGTAGCTCCAGGCTGGCATACTCCTTGCCCATCTAATTGAATTCACCCTAGGACAGCTTCAGGGCCCCCTGCTTGCCCACATGCCCCACACAGCTTGGCACAGGCATGCTTGAGGGTGTCTAAAGAAGCTTTCAGTGAACCAGGCTCAGGCTAACCTGAGATGACCTCAGAGATGGCTGGTTACTTGTGCAGCATTGTGACATCACCATCCACTGACTGTGAGGGTGCACCATTGTGTTTTTAGCTGGATGAGCCTCCTGTTTGAGACAGAGAGGGAGAGCTGGTCGGCCAAACAATAAAGCACTTGGTTTGAATAGCAAAAACCTCATTAATGCTGCATGCAAGGCGTTGTAATTATTTTTGCCTGAAAACTGCTGGTGTAGTTACTGCCAGCCTGAAGCATTACATTAAGTTTAATTACATTGTATGTGTATCTGTAAGTATTTCTTTTTAATGACAGTGACACTGCTTGTAGGCACTACCCTACCCACTACTGTATACTATTAACCTGGTAATAGAAATATTATGTAGTTATCTAAAATCCCCTGCCTCATGGTGTCCTTAAAAAAGAGGATAATAACACATGCCATCTCAAGTCAACATTCTTTCAGCTGGGTAGCTACATAGCCATTCTTAGCAAATTGCTGGTCTCATATATGTCTGGATTGTATGTGCAAAAACAAAAACAACGAGCAAGCTAATTATAGGCTGAATTGTATATCACTGACACATTGTTACCTCTTTATGGCTAATTTATGGTATAACCAATCCACACTCAACAAAGGGTCTCACATTTCAGAGAGAGTTATTAGTTTATCTATTTTTATGTTAAAAGTTTTGCGACAATGGCTCTGAGGACTCTTCAACAACTGATCCACAATCAGTTGGTCCAACTCAAATTGAGTATAAACACCACCATTAAGAGAAAACAATTCAACCTAAACCCTGGTTGGGCAGATCACATCTCACAAAGGCTACATAAATAACTAATTAAATAAATAGTTGCACAGTAATCAACTCTTTTGGTTCATTTCAATTTGATGAATCACTCAAAGTAGAGATATCACATGGATGAATGTTCTTCTTTCAAATGTACATAAACCTGGTGCTATTTTAAAATATATGACAAATATATAAAAATATGATACTGTACATCTATGTTGTAAGAATATGACAGTAGTCAAATATCATGGATTTTCATTTAAAATGACATGCTCATTTGAGAAATCTTGCTCTGAGGTATATGCTACTGCTATGACTACTATCAATAACAATACCACACTGATCATTTTTGAAACAAACATTATTTCTATGATTAGATAATAGTTATATTAATAACATCTAATACATCTAATACTAATAACAGCATACGAATACATCATCAACTCAACTACAATAATACAGTTATTTACAGTGATGAAATTATGCATTGCTAAGAGACAGTAATAAACATAATATATCTCCCTTAAACCTCTCACAAAAAGAGCCACTCCTTCCCATTGTGACCACTGGTGTGTTAACACTAATAATTCATTGACATTCAATCTCCTGACAAAAGAAAGAGTAGCAAGATGTAGGTAGGGGCAATGCCATGGCAACAGCTAACACCTAGCAGGCCTCCAGGGGCGTGTGCCTCCCGCTGCGAGATTCAGTCGGACAGAGCAGCTAGCCGGGTCTGGAAGTGCTACCACGATCCATCATGCACAGGGCATACCAGCCACTGAAGCCCACCACCAACAGGTACCTGCAGCAGAGGTGGGACCAGACCAGATATGAGGAGCATGTCAGCAAGGTAGCACTACAATGCAGCGTGTTCGCCGTTTAAGAATTGGGAGTGATGCAGGAACTAAATAGGCACTGGAATAGTATCCCCAGATGCACTGTAGTAATCCATCTCCTTATATTCCTCCATCAGTGACACAAATGCATACGATTCTGCAATATTCTGGCGCTATGAAGTATGTGCGTGAATGAAACAAAGAGAAAGCAGCTGGCTCAGGAACAAGAGGCTAAACCGTTATGTTCTCTGTTTAATCATCGCACGCACATGCACAGCCATTCCGATGTCAGATTTCGTTGCTGAAATGCAGTTGCTATGCTGTGGTGCAGATGGTGCCTTCCTCTGCTTTCTTATTCGTGCAGCAGCTTCCTGTTTGGTTTAGTGCTTTCAAAATAAATTAAAAAAAGAAATGGCTGTGGGTTAAGAGAAGGCACTCCAATCAATGGGTAGGGCTTAATGACAGGCTGAAAGCTGAAGAGAGAGACAGGGGCAGAGGCACTTCCCCTTCAAGGGCTGAAACGCAAACCCGATATCAGTACGGCTTTACTACCTCAGCGTACTACGGAATTAGGTCAACTTTTCTGCTCTGAAAGTCTTTGGAGGACATGTGTCATGTTTCCAATGACTCAGTTCAGAGCAAATGACTGGTTGTGGGGGACTGTGTTATTTTGTCTTTTTGTATTTGTTTTAGCTGAATATCTTTTTATCCCTCTATTGTCTTCTGCAAATTTGGAATGCCTGTTCATATCAGTAGGCCGATGGCATTACGCGCCATCCTGTGGGGCTGCTGGACACAGTTAGCACTGGCACGGGCAGGATTCAGTTCCAGACTGTGTCATTGCACTGAGTGGTTTAGCTGGACATGCTGCCCAAGAGCTCAGGGATTGCATTATTTGTCTCTGAGCTGACAGTAATACGTCTGCATCTGTTGGAACATCTCTGGAAGTCCGGTGTGCCTAACCATAGCTTTTCCTCAGGTAAAAACTGCCCGGCCTATGGTGGACACCAAGGGAATCCAAACGCCAGCTCACATTCAGCTGAAACTCAAAAAGCTTCAGGTCTGTGGCCTTGTGCACACATAGTTGTATTGGCATAAAGTGACTTTTTGATTGCTATGCATGTGAATGAATAAAAATGTGCAGACACCCTTATCTAGAATGACTTACACAGCTTAAATCTTTCACATATTCATGTATGCAGCCAGATAGTTTATGTAAGAATATTTGATGACAAGAGCAGGCCATTCAGTCTAACAAATGACAAGTAGGCTTGTCATTTGCCTACTACCTAGAGACTATCTAGCACTGTGTCAAGCCTGGTGTTGAACACCCCAATGGTCTCTGCTTCTACTACTTCAATGGCCTGGCAGCTCATTAAGTATTTTCTGAAGCAAATCAGATTAAATAAATTGCTCCAGGCTACAATGGCTGTGCCCAATCAAAGATTGGAACCTGCAGCTTCAATGTTACGAGTCCAGTTCCTTAATCACTACAGTACACTGCTGCCCTGCTACACAGATGTGCATCTGTTTTGATCTGCTCCTGTTCTGTGGCCCTCTTGTGACTGAGCTCACTGTCTCTGCCAATCAGTCAGAGGAGGAGAGGCTGGCCACCATCGAAAGAGACAACCATCTCCTTTCCTCTAAGCTGGCAGACATCATGAGGTCCAAGGGCCTGGTCGATCACAGCAACAATTATCCTGAGCAAAGGTGAGGACACATGTTTGAAAGCCACCGGGTGCTCGGTCAGTTCCTGTTCAGGCCTGCTCCTCATTGGTTTCACATGATGTCACTTCCCGCATTTGATGCCATGCGAGGTCTTATAGTGAGGACATGGTATCTAACCTATTGATTTGCATTTGTTAGTGGCCCAGATTACCTGCACTAGGCATGAGGGTGCCAGACATGTGAGTGTGCTTGAAAAGTCACACAGATGATACCTATGAATGGTTATATTCAAATGATCATCTTTGTTTTTCATGACACAAATTACAACATAGCATTTATATCCCGATATTAACATACACAGGTGTTATTTTCCAAGGTATCCTAATGCGCAACATGGCTGACTAATAAAATGTAAGCTTGTAAAGCAGATGAACACATGCCACTTTTGTTACGCTTGACTGCCAGTGTTTAGCTGTGTGACCGCTGGGAAGGGAATTTGTTTGTTTGGATGCTAGGGACCATTTCTCATTAGTGCTGACACTGTCATTTAGTCACTGTATGACCACTGCTCTTGTGCTACATTATTTATGACCCTTTTCAGCTACATGGCTCGCTTTTAATTATTAAACAGCACATTCACAGCCACATTCATCAGTCACAGATATTTCAGTGCAGAGGTACCGGACTGTATTAATGTCTCTTGTGCGAGTACGCGTCACTCAAGGGAAACTCAGCAGACCAGACTAATGTCTGACTAACAGGAACCATGCTGCTGTAATTCCAGCATATTAAATTTTATCACAACAGGATGAGATTTGACAGAGGCATCATCAAAGGATTGTACTGGAACGAATACCGTTGGACTTCATCCAATTAATAAAAGCTATTTATTCGCATGTAGACCGGATACAAAAGGACCCCCAGCATTGTCTGTGCCATTATGCAAGAAACATCACATTAAATATTCTAATATGCACAGCGGAGCTCAAATACTCCATTGAGAAAAACATTATGTTATAGTTTGTTACTCTTTATTTGTTAACAGTACATCTAAACAGATGATAAGATGGCAGGGTGGGCCTGACTCAGTGTGACATGAAACAGAATCTAAAAAATCGAAAACATTGACGTTTGGAACTGGAACTTGGTTCCCAGACAGCAGCCCGCAGCCAGCAATTCTGCCGATAAATCAACATGGGAAGAAGACACTGAAGAAGAGACCTTCAGAAATGAAGAGACATTTCCATCACATACACATTGGACATAAGATGGATAGTCATCATTTTTTACACTCAATGAAAATGACTTGCCTCATCAGGCAAAAAAAGAGAGAAAAAAGTGAAGAGAAAATAAATACATTGCTAAATCTGTTCTGGAGACTGGCCAGTAAAAAATGATCAGCAGTTAAACCCTGCTAACATGGCTGTAACTTTAAGTGTCAGGAGATTTTTCCATTTAAAACACGTCTTGGGAAATTAACCATGAGCTAGTGTTTGAGTGGAGGTATGTATTAGAATACTTATCACCTTTACTTATACAGTATATATGAAACAGCAGCCCTTAAACAGTAATACTGTAATGGTAAAAAAAACATTAATTAACACACAAGGTAAAAACTATTCCATTTTGGGACACTGTTTTGACATGCTATATATCTGCTAGCCTAGATGCAATTATTGTCTGCATGCATTCACCTGTGTACCCAAATTAATTATATTATTGATGTCCTGTATATCACACTGTATACTGTAACTAGTCTTTTCAACTAGCTTTCAACTAGTCACCCCTGAAAAAACATTTGTGATTTTCTGCTTGTGTCACTGTCCAAAAGGGTGTTAAAATGTGCAGACACTGACAGAGAGGACAGAGTAATGAAATGGATGAGATTGCCTCATCTGTCTACTGTTCTTGCTCAAGTGCTTGTATGAGCATGCCAAGAGTGACCAGGGCTGACGGTTTCTCCCCTTGCTCACCCTGCCCTGCAGTCTAAATACCGAGAAGAGGAGGCATGAGCTGCTGCAGGTGACCCGACAGAACCAGGTCATCCTGCAGCGCATCTCGGCCCGCCAGTCCGAGTACCGCCGCCAAGTCTGGGAGGAGGACTGGGAGAAGGTGGAGCGCAGGCGGGACGACATCGCTCGATACCCCCGTGGGGTGACAAACCAGCAGGTGCCCCGCCTGCCCTCACCACCATACACTCACTTCTGGCGAACCTCCTCTATCCTTAAAGGCTAAAGGGAGTTGTCAATGCCTGGAACAGCTTGCCAGGTTGGGTAGTAAAGGCAGAAACACTTGGGTTATTCAGGTCGAGGCTAGATGCAGTACTAGACACTCTTTAGATTAGGACATGACGAGCCTAGATGGGCTGAACGGCCCGTTCTCCTCATTATGTATTCTTATGTTCTTAAAGAGGGTGGAGGTCCACATTTATGGAAACAGTCACATGACTCTGCTGTGAGCCGTCCAGCCCTGGTCCCCGGGGACAGGAACAGAGAACCTAAACCTCCGCTCAGCTCACTTGAGGGCAGGCTGACCGCCACTGACCCCAAACCTAATGACTTATACACATGTAACCAATGCATCATTCCCCACTTATTTCCGGGAATTCATCTAGATCACCTTTTCTGTTTTTCCCATACACACATACGGCTAGTCTCAAATGCACACTAAATGGCTAAAAGTCAGTGGACACCCCTACTAATTATTGAGTTCAGGTGTTTCAGCCACACCCATAAGATCCAGCACAAATCCATGCAATCTCCACAGACAAACATTTAGAATTCAGAATGGTTTGTAAAGAGCTCAGTGACTTTAAATGCGGCACTGTTATAGGATGCCACCTTTGCCACAAGTCAGTTCGTGAAAAATGTCTGCCCTACTAGATGTGCCCCGGTCAACTGTAAGTGCTATCATTGTTAAGTGGAAGCACCTAGGAGCAACAACAGCTCAGCCACGAAGTGGTAGACCCCGCAAACTCACAGAGCGGGGCCGACGAGTGCTGAAGCGCATAGTGCGTAAATATTCGCCTATCATCTGCTGCATCACTCACTAGAGAGTACCAAACTGCCTCTGGAAGCACCATCAGCACAAGAACTGTGCGTCGGGAGCTTCATGGAATGGGTTTCCATGGCCGAGCAGCTGCACACAAGCCTCACATCATCATGCACAATGCCAAGCATCGGCTGGAGTGGTGTAAAGCACGCCGCAACTGGACTCTGGAGCAGTGGAAACGTGTTCTTTGGAGTGATGAATCACGCTTCACTATCTGGCAGTCTGATGGACGAATCTGGGTTTGGCAGATGCCAGGAGAATGCTACCTTCATGCATAGTGCCTACTGTAAAGTTTGGTGGAGGAGGGATAATGGTCTGGGGCTGTTTCTCAGGGTTTGGGATAGGCCCCTTAGTTCCAGTGAAGGATATTCTTAATGCTACAGGATATGAAGACATCTTAGCCAATTGGGCGCTTCCAACTTTGTGGCAACAGTTTGGGGAAGGCCCTTTGCTGTTCCAGCATGACTGTGCCCCTGTGCACAAAGCGAGGTCCATAAAGACATGGTTAGATGAGTTTGGTGTGGAGGAACTCGACTGGCCTGCACAGAGCCCTGACCTCAACCCCATTGAACACCTTTGGGAGGAATTAGAACGCCGATTGCGAGCCAGGCCATCTCGTCCAACATCAGTGCCTGACCTCACAGATGCTCTTTTGGCTGAATGGGCACGAATTCCCACAGACACACTCCAAAATCTTGTGGAAAGCCTTCCCAAAAGAGTGGCAGCTGTCATAGCCACAACTCCATATTAATGCCCATGGTTTTAGAATGGAATGTCCAACAAGCTCATATAGGTGTGATGGTCAGGTGTCCACTGACTTTTGACCATATGGTGTATTTCCCCATAAAATTATTTTTCATTCCCGCTGTAATGCGACCTGTGACCATTTTTATTGTGAAGAGAGCAATACCAAATTAAAGTTGATTGATTGATTTACAACGGTTACAATAAAATACAACAATGCAACCAGCTCTTATCTTGCCCTCTTCATTCTTATTTGTGCTTTATAAGGAAAACAATGCGATTGTTTGCAGCATATGCTATTCCTCCACACAGAATGCTATACAATGCAGATTCGCGTTTCTATCCATGTCTTGCGTAGTCATTCTTCATTCTTCATGTCCTCACATAAAATGTAATTAGATAAGGAGGTCAGTATCAAAGCATTGGGGGACTGCTTTATTTGGCTGCAGCTGAATGACACATAGCCTACCTATCTCTGTTTACTATAAAAAATAGCGTTGCAGCGACATAAAAAAAATATTTGTTACTTGTGATAACTAGTTAATTGTGACAAAAAAATCTGGAACCAAGCAGTTAATTGTTATGTCAGCTTTGAATTGATTTTTTTTTCTATTCCCCATTTTCAGTCAGTGTGAGAAGGGCGTTCAGAAATGCAATTAAAAACTCACTAATGAGCAATGGCATAAATGCTGTATCGTGTCTGAAGCACTCTCTCACACCAGTCCACAGAGGATTTCACTTCAAAGTGCTCATTAAATATCACGGCTCTCCTCTCACATTACGGGGTGGGGGTGGGGTGGGGGGGGGTAAAGCAATCTCATGCACTAATTGATTCGGGCAGCTTTGACCTGAATTTAACTTCAAGCGCTGCTCAAGGTCAAAGGTCATGTTTACTGTGTTAACTTCCACAGATGAATGACATTTAAACATATTCCTTGCAAGTTCTGAGGTTCATGATGGGCATATGGTTATCCCACAGGTCATAGGTCATCAGGAATACCTGTACAAAGCACACTAGCAGAATGTATTATTAACAAGCATGGATGTGACTGAATGTTTATCATGTTCTTTCCTGCAGAGGACCAAGAGGAAGGTGAAGTTTGGGGACAGCAAGAGAGAGAGCTTGAGCGAAGGGTCGGAGACCAACAGCAACCGGGAGACTGGACCAAGTGAGCAGTCATCAGAGGTGGGCAATGAAGAACATGTCTGTAAATAGTCGGGGCATTGCAGACGCTGAGTAGGGTCAGAAAGGAGAAGAAAGATGAAGAAAGAGAAGAAAGCCAGCCGGTGAACAACCAAAATGGCCGCCGGGCCTAATGTCTTTGCTGTTTGTTTTTGTAGTGATTGGATATTTGATTCAAATAAAAACAAACGAATGGTAATTAATTGCTGAAGTTGTATATTTAAATTAATTTGGTTACAGAGGCTTAACAGTCTGTTTGTCGTGCCCTAGCCAACACACATTATTCAGAGTTTCATGCAAGTGCCTAATTAACATGAATGGGTGAACAGTTTGAAGCCGCACTCTAGGGTGATTGCATGAAAAGGGTTTCAATTATGCTACATAATGAATGGTAATTTAACACTGGGGTTGTATATTTAAATCATTTCTTTTACTCCCGTGAATTGCACATGCAGTACTTCAAACTTCTTTTCCATTAGAATTTTATCTTAAAGTGCCACCGCTGCTGCCCGCTGGAATCTGCAATTCAATGCAAAATACATATTTGTTAACCTTCTTGTCCTTTTCCATTCTTTTAAGTGTGGATCCAATTTTGAATGCCCGATTTGTGCGTGTTCGTGCCAATTGCTGCAACTTCCTGTGTCAATTCTGGAGAATGCAGACAAGCACACTCTCTCTTACGAAACATGTGTTGCTTCGTATCACTGCGCAGTCCACCAGTTAAGCTTGCACAGATATTGAGTCAGAGGAGGACACCTAAAGTGTTGCTTGTGCATGGCCGCACCTGATTGATCAGAGGGGGTCACTAGTTTATGCTGAGACATGGACACCCTGCCAGCTCAAATTCCTCCCTTCCTGGGCAAAGCTTCATTGCCAAACCATGGGGCCCACCCACACACTAGAAGAGTGTCTTACGTAACAGGATGAGCCACCAAGCTGACCCATTCTTTTTTGAGTTTACTTCGTGCAAAGAGATCATTTAAAAAGCAAAATGGAATATATCACAGATACAATGCCTTGACCATTTTATGGTATTAACTATACAATTGACCTTTTCCTGCATCAAATAATCTCTAAAATATGAGGACATGCCATCAAGTGTATCAATATTGATCAATATTGTGGGTATTTTGACCAGTAAGGTCATAACAGTAATACTAACTGTTGCAGTCTCCAAAACATCAGCACTATATGACAGTTTTTGTTTTTTTAAAAGGGTTCAAGAGAGAAATCATGAGATGTCATAGGTTGTCAATCTCTGGGTTGCCATTTGTTGTCCAACATTAGTTAAAGTTAATGTGAGCTATTGATAAGACAGATGTGAATTAACAGTAGCAATACACTCAACCATAAAACCTCTCCAAACATGTCTGGATCATATGAAAACATATATTGCTATAAAATGACAAAAATCTTTTTGGAAACAACTCCTTTCTAAAAAACCTACTTGAATGCAGAGCAACTGGAATCCACTAGGTGGCAGCACAGGATATATTACACTAACTACAGAGGGGTCATCATTATAAACGTTTTCAAGAAATTAAAGTCAATTTGCCATTTAAAGTCACATTAAATTATTTAAAAATAACTAAATGGGAAAGAAAAAATTCTGCTTGCGGAAATAATTTTCTTGATTTTTGTATCAGTCCAACATAACGTTAAACAGTTTCACTATTTAAAGCGTCTGCAACAAAGAGAGATCGACAAACCGGCTGGTAAATGTCGAAAATGTGATTATTTTTTTCTCAGTAAGTTAATACTGTATATGCAGCGTTCTAATTAATTTGAGTGAAGACATCAATTATGATATTTTAAAATCAGCAATTACATGTAAATAAACAATTAATTTCAGGAATGTGATTTTTCCTGATTAATAAAAATCTTCTATTCCAATAATATATAAATTATAATTGAACCTGACCTACCCTTAAAAATAACTTTTGACTTTCTGTTGTTTTTGTATTTCAGCCCCCCCCATCAGGCCCAACATGCGCCCGTGCAGGCAGACCAACCACTGCAGAGGATTGCAAGATGCTGATTCAGATACTGAGAATGAGGAATAGACTGGGGGGGGGTTCGCTTTCAGCCCCCTTGAAATTTTGTAAGTTCCAAAGTGTTAATCTACTGCCCTCAAACCCCCCCAGTTCCGAACCGGTTAAATAATTTGATGTTTTTTATGATAACATTTGATGATAACATCTGATTTTGATGTTAGATCCAGTAAAATAGTGGAAACCATAACTCCCCCCAATCTGAAAACTATCACTCTCACAATCACTAATAGTCCTCTTTGGTAGTAAGGATAAGTAAGTTGAAATAGCTTAAAATGAAACACAATGCTATAAAGTAAATAGGAAGTAAGAATGATATATAAGTGCAATAGGCTGAAGACTTGGCTACCACAGAGACTGTTATTGATGTACTCGTGCGGTTTCTACATCTATTGAGAGGGGGGCGGTTAAATCTGCAATGTAAGGTAGGAATGGATTCCAGGCTGTTTAAGATTTCTCATTTGATCCTTGTAGAGTATATGTGATTTTTTCTAATTTGATAAATTGCATTGCATCCTGTATCCAATAAACAAAAGTAGCCGGTGAGGTAGTCTTCCAGTTTAAAAGTATTAGACATCTTGCCAGGCAGTCCTCCTGCATTTTGGATGAAAAAATATATTTTCTGGAACAACACCAAATAGAGCAATTAAAGGAATAGCTTCAATGATGGTGGACCTACTCCTTTAGTTCAGAGAAAACTTAAAATATAGAGAACTAGTACTAGGATTGACTGGGGCATGACCAGAACATGTGAATTAAGGTTGCAGGGGCCTGTCTGCATGGGTCACATATGGAATCCTGATCTGGAAAAATTCTTACAAGTTTGGCTTTGGACACGTGGATACGGTGCAGTTTTAAATCGAATTGAATCTATCTATTGAATTGAATCTATTGACTGAGTCCCTATCTCACACAGACAGATGATAAATGCACCCACTCCAAAACCCTCTTCCACTAGTCTTTAGACCTGACTATATCCAAGTCTTGCTCCCATGATTCTTTCAAGGTCAAGACCGAGGGGCAGTGTATCAGAGCAATTATGGCATATAGCTACTTTATGGGTTGAGGTTTAAAACAGAATGGTTTCAGGTGGGAGAGATGGGAAGTGATGAAACGTGTTGTGTACGAAGTGTCTGAATTGAAAATATCTAAACAAATGAGATGACGGCAAATTAAAATCCATCCTAATCTCATCAAATGACATAAAAAGCTATCTTTGTAAAGCACTTTGATATTACCCATGCCATGTCTATGCCACAGATGGAGCACCTTGTCTGTGAGTGAAGCAGAGATGATTGGCATGAATAGCTGCGTGAACAGCAATGGCACCCATATTTCAAGGAGTTTCTGACTATTGGTTTTTGGCAAGAAGGAGGACTACCTATGGGTAGCAAAGAACACAGGAGCGAAGAAAGAGACGTTGGACCACAACTAAGAGATTCGATATGCAATAGATGAGGCATCCTATAGCTAATACAGCATGCGTTTTATATTTACTGCCCTGTAGTAAGACTGAAAATGTGGTAATCCCAAGCACCCTGAGGGTTTTGACATTTATAAAATAGCTTTATGTATTCGAGGGGATTTGGTGTTCCAAATGAATGATGAAATAAGCCTGTCAATTTTAGTAAAGAATGCCTTGGGGAAAAAACTGAGGTCACTTTGAAAGATTTATAGAAATTTAAGCAGCACATTCATTTTAATCATTATAATGTGTCCAGCAAGGGATGGTGGAGCAGAAGACCATGAGTCAACTGTTGGCAAGTACACTCAAACAGTGTGGAGAAACTGGCCTTAAAGTCTTAAAGAGTTGTGTATGGGATTGAGAGATTGATATTCCGTGGTATGAGATTTTGCCGTTAGAGATCCTAAATGGGAATTTATTAATGCAATTGGATTAAATTGGATTGGTGTTAAATGGGAAAAGTTTAACACCACATTTGCAAAAGTTCAGCTTGTAACTGGAGGATTTGTTGAACAGGGTGCTAAGAATATGAGGGAAGGAAATAAGTGATTCAGAAATAAGTGATTCAGATATGTAAAGCAGGACATCATCTGAATAAAGAGTGACCATGAAGTATGGATATTGCTAAATGGTTGTATAACGAGAGAAAATAGTAGAGGGGATAAAGTGCAACCTTGCCTTGTCCCACATCCGAGAGGAAAACATGGTGATTTCATTGTGCTGGTTGTGACCGAGGCAAAGGGAAGTGTAGTTTAACCCAGGAAATGAAGGTTGGACCCAAACTGAAGCATTGTAAATAGTAGAAAAGATAGTCCCATTTAATTAGATCAAAAGCTTTCTCTGCATCAAGAGAGATTAGAACTTCCAATAATTTGGTGCATGAAGGGGTGTAAATAATATTAAATAATAGCCCAAGTTTGAAGAAGGAATGCCGTCTATGAATAAAACCAGTCTGATCTGGTGAGACAACAATTCAAGGATAGTAATTTAGCCATGATTTTAATCTGCCGTATTTGATGCCATGAATGATCTGCAATTTGAGTGATTTTTACCTTTTTTGAGAAGTAAGCATATTGAGGCTTGAAATGTTTGTGGGAGGGAAGATGAATTATAGCTATCAGCAAACATCACAGCAAGAAGACTAGAAAAATCTTTTGGGGCAAATCTCTTGTAAAAGTCTGTCGGAAAGCAGTTTGGACCAGTAGACTTTCCACTCTGCATAGATACTTTAGAATTTATGTCAATTGAGGGAATATTCAGTCCGTCAAAAAACAAGTCAGCGAAGTAAGGGCCTCCAATGTACACAGAGTACCATACAATTAGCAAAACCGATGATTGATTCTTTGTGGATCATTAACTAGACCAGAGTCTGAGTCAATTTGGGTCAGATGAGAAGCAGAAGACTGGTGGAGGTGGTGGGCCAATGCTTTACCTGCTTTTTAAATTTTTTACATTTACCAGAATGCTGCCGCTCGTCTGGTGTTCAACCAGCCGAAATTCACCCATGTCACCCCTCTACTCTCCTCTCTGCACTGGCTCCCCATCGCAGCACGCATCAGATTCAAATCACTGGTGCTTGCTTTTCAAGCGACTAGAGGTACTGCTCCCCCATACCTCCAGTCACTCATCACTCCCTACACCCCAGCCAGACCCCTCCGCTCCGCCTCCTCTGGCAAACTGACTGCCCCATCCCTCCGGGCGCCTGGCAGCTGCTTCTCGCGGTCTCGTCTCTTCTCTGTCCTCGCTGGTGGAACAACCTCCCGCAATCGGTCAGGACCGCGGAATCACTTGCGATCTTCCGCAAGAGACTCAAAACCCGCCTGTTCAGACTCCACTACCACTGAATTCTAGCCAATTGTCATCACCACTGCCTACTTGCTCAACACTATATACCCCTGCTTACTAAATTTAATTAAAAACATTTAGAATAAAATGACTAACCTTTTCCTTCCCAGTGTTACAGGTAGGGTACGCAGCTGCCTGCAATGATGTCTATCGCTGTATTACTGCACTGATTTCTTGCGCGAACTATGATTGTTCCTACCATGTATTTATGCACATCTTGTAAGTCGCTCTGGATAAGGGCGTCTGCTAAATACTTAAAATGTAAATGTAAAATGCTTTACTGCCATATTAATAAGTGACATGTCTTGCTCGATACAGATCCTTCTCTGCCTGCTTAGTGGTCAAATTCTGTCTGATACAACATTCACAGTAGGACTGATAGCAAAAGTTTGATCAGTTATTGCAATAATATTTGATAAATCAGACATCCTACGTGAGCAGGTTTTGTACAAAGCAGCATTAAAATAAATAATTTGTCCTCACAGGTACGCTTTGAGCGTTTCCCACATTATAGAGAGTGAGGTTTCTGGATTGGTATTGGTCTCTATGAAAATATAAATCTAACCGTTAATAAACCAGATTTGACCAATTAAATCAAAGACATACATATTGAAAGTGGAACAACAACACAGAAACATTAGTGTGTTCTACGAGATGTTATAGACACTACTTGCATCAATTACGTTCCGTATCCGAAAAAGAGAGGCACAGAATGAAGTCTCATACCCTCGCATTGACCTTCACAGACACAGGAACTGCACTGCGCACCCACTTGACAAACCCCGTAAATAAGCTGCTTTTAAAGAAATAATGGTGGAAGCAGCGGATTAGTTACACACAATATTTGTGTGCCATAATGATAGATGCGGCAGTGAATCCAACAACATGCATTCTGCCATGTCCATCTATGCCAAACCATTACTTGTAGACAGGCCCTTGTGTTTATATTATTTGCACCAAACTGACTTGGCTAGCAGCATGACGACGCTGATGATGATTTGTAAACCAAAACAATGAATAAAGGCCAAATCATCACCATCAGCATCATCATGCAGCTGCTGGGAAAATCTGATTGATACAAATAATATCAACACAAGGGCGTGCCCACAAAATGAACAGAAAATAGCTTTTGCCTGAGACATTCTGATAGTTCAGGTGGAATATCTGGTGAGAGAGGTTCAGGATTTTCAAAAGCTCGATGATGAAATGCTATGACCGGACAGTTAATCAGGTGAAATACTCCGTCTTATGAAAGACATTGCTGATGGAGGGTCTTCAAGTGTGCTCACCCCTGCCAAATGTGATTCTGAACAAAGAAGGTAAATAAAAGCCATAATTCATTCCGGGAATCTTCTGAAGGACATGCCTAACTTTGTTGTAGGAAGCACGCCTCTTAGCAGCTTCAATAGCAAGATTGACAGAATCTCTAGATATCTTCCACAAAACACTGAAAACTCACCTTTTTGATAGCTCTAGAGTGGCATTCATTTTTTATATATTTATAATAACTGGTGATTCTTTATGATAATTTAAAATCAGTCTTTTAGCAGCAATGGGTTTTTAATAGCTTTTTACTAGCGTTTGATGCCAATTTGTTGCGTAAAACGGTCAAGATAGAACAAATTACATCAGGTAAGACCATCACATCACTAGCAAATTAACAAATGTGTGTAATACTGTATATTGATCCGGTAATGTAATTATAGAATGTGCGTTCAGTGCTAGTGATGAGCATTCCAACTCTTTAGGGTGAGCCGGTTCATTTGGCTCCATTCACCAAAAAGACTTGAAACGGCTCTTCGTTCAGTAGTATTTCAGTTTTTTCTAAATCAACCCACCTATCAGAATAATGATTTCTGATATGGTTCATATGGACATCAAATCACTCAAATCAAATGTTTGCTGGAATTGTTTACAAATTAAGAATAAAATGCATGTTTATTTCGGGAAAATATGCTTTTCATTACTTGATGTTTTCAGACTGTTAACAAATTATGTGAATTCCTATGAAAGAAGAGGGATATATTCATTTAAAATGGTATTTCAAATAGGCTTCAACATTTAGCACACCGCGACCAACACATAAACAAGGTAACATTAACACATATAACAATGTATACAGTATACCTGTATTGTTTAGTATAGTCCCTTGAATTTCAGGGCAAAAGTGTTCGTCATCGATCAAGCGTTCTCGTTGACTGAGTGAAGAAGCAAATGGTCTGGCGTGTCCTTTTCAGAATGCCTCTGTACCTAGCAACGTTCCTGTGGTATTATCCGGGGTTGTGCGGTGTATGGAACACGGATATTTATCGCCTTTTAATAGAGTGGCTATTCGCGTAGCCATTTTTGCAACACAGCTGGACTCTTGATAAATCACCTCACTATATAATCGCTACAATATATTGACACAGATCATCTAACTTGAATGCATAGATTAATGTTACCAGATGTAGTGAATTATTTCCCCAAATATATAACTCCCCCCCCAATCTTCAATAGACATATTTCTCAGTCACCGGATCTCAACCCATTTGAAAACGTATGGGAGATTCTTTAGCAGCGCCTGAGACAGCGTTTTCAACTACCATCAAAAAAACACCAAATGATGGAATTTCTCGTGGAAGAATGGTGTTGCATCCCTGATGGCGTTCCCTTTATTTTGACAGTAACCTGTATTTGCCTCTCCTTAGTCTCTCTGCTAGCTTCACCACTAGACCACCCATCTTCCTCGTAACCCTCTCCTTATTTATGACCCGATCCACCTGCCACACTGATTTATGACTTTTTCACATTGATGTTCCACCTGTCTTTTTCAATATCCATCCATCCATCCCACTTATTCCTGGTCAGGGTGTTTTCCCAGCACTCCGGGCGAGAGGCAGGAATACACCCACAGATATGTCATTTACCCGGGCAATTTCTTTTCTAACATTGATGTTCGGAGGAAACCCACGCGGACACGGGAGAACATGCAAACTCCACACAGAAAGGCCTGGATTCGAACCCGAGACCTTCTTGCTGTACCCACTTTTTCAATATATAAAGCATAAATAAATAAACCTTCTGCCCCTTTCATTTCACCGCTCAGGATGAACTGTTTTCAAAACATCCATTACATTACCACAACGGTTTATCGAGGGACTTTAATGAATTACTAAATCAGTGTGATTCCTTGCCAACAGACTTCAAGCTGCTAGGTTTATGGATTTACATTTGTGTTAATTAAAATTAAGCAATATTACCAGATTTGTAAGCATAATATCAAGTGAATAATATCAATATTGAAACCAAGAAAGTAATGTTGAAAGCAAAGAGTCTCGAAAGTTAACGCGTCAACTTTTGACCATTAACCAATTAGGGAAGGGGTCGGATTTCAAGACATTACCTTTACGGTGTATGTGGAAGTTGCCCGTGGGCGCTGGTCTGGAGTGTTGCTTTATCTTTCTAATGGTTAAGGTTAGGATTTGGATAGTTAGCTGGTCCTGTGCCAGCGCTTAGGGGCAACTTCTCCCATGCCCATGCCATGCCACTAGCTTCGTAGCTTATTTTCCATCCATGTCCCACACTACACACACTCAGTGACATGGTTAGCTACTATTAGCTAGCTAGCTAACTATGATCAGCTTCATAGCTTGCATTAGGTAGATAGCTGTTCATTAATAATGAGGTCAGCGGTCTGAATTGAGTAAACAAATGGACATAAGTTAGCCATAGACAAACCGATCTGAAATTCAAGTAGCCTAACAACAGCTTCCGATCTCACATTGTAGGCAAAACATCCTCATCCACCAAGTAGGTGTGGTAAACGTTTTGAGGAGCTGTCACTCCAAAGCCCGATTGACCAATAGAAACATATGCAATGCGTTTTAAACCCCACCCACACGTTACGAATATGGCAAAACTCGAGAGAAAAGAATAAATCCAAAAGCAAAAACAGACAGGAAAGCAAAGATAAAAGGCAGGCAGAGCAAAGGCATGCAAAGGGTGAGCCGATTGACTGCAAATGACAGTGACAGGACTCAAATCTAGACTTTTAACAGTTTATATTCTTTCTTTTTTGCTTTGAACATTATATTTTGGTTTCAACACTTGATATTTTGCTTCAAATTCTAGTAGTTTTGCTTAATTTGGGATATACTGCAGCTCAACTTTAAAATATTTTTCAGACATTTATATAGTACCCCATGTCTGGACTGCATATAGTCAGTTAAATGATCCACCAAGTCAATTTATTGTGGCAAAACAATCAACTTACCATATTCCTATTGTTGGTCTGTCTGACAGCAGTCAGGTTAATGTGATTAAACCCCTCTTCTGGGCTGTGAGAGACTGAGCCTCATCCCCTGTGTGTATGCTTCACAGAGCCAAAACTACTCCTCTCAGACCTGATTAGAGTGTAAAGGCATGGCACACATTAAAAATGCAACACATTGACAAGGGGAATTAGGAGAAAAGACTGATTAAATCTCTATTGGCTGTTTTAAGTAGTGGTATACAACAGCTTGTAATCTTATCCACTCTCTAATCCCCTCAGTTGTCCTGAGTAACTCTCTCTCCCTCTCTCTGTCTCACACACACACACTCACAGACTCCCGTCCACAGACATAGCCAATACGCACATACACAAACAAAGAAACATACACACAGAGGCATACGCATGCAAAAAGCATGCACACGTGAACCCTCTTCAGTGTTTCTAACCAGATAATGGCTTACAGTACATCTCATTCAGTTCAAGGGCTGTAAATAAGACTTTGGTTACATTATATGTGACATTTAAAAAAATACATTTATTTGTAGTGCGTCACAAAACTTTGTGCATGTACTTAACAACAAATTAAAGTAGAAGAGCATATCAGACTCCTATATTGCTTTTATACAGGGGTGGAGAGAATAAAACCCACTGGTGCAGTGTCCTGGACACAACTCTTTCCCAGTTTTCCTGTGCACTTGTGTGTGCAGTATTGGGTAGGGTGAGCTCAGGACTATGCAGTGTTGTGTAGGGTGAGTTCCAGGCTGTGTGTGTGTCTGTGTGTCTGTAACTCTTTCTGTGTTTATCTCTATGTGTGTAAATGTGTTGAGTAAGGTAGGTTCTGTGCTCTGTGTGCGTGTGTGTGTGTCTGTGTAGTGTTGTGTATTGTGGGTTCTGGACTCTGGTGTTGCTGGGATAAATTCTGGTATCTGAGGTGTTATCCACTGAAGAGAGACTTCTGTCTGTCTCTGTCCCAATGTATCCCCCCTCTATGTGAATACACAAAGTGGTAACACAGATTCCATACAGTAACAACAGCTCCTTCTCTCCTTCAGTTCTCTGTACCTCCTTGATCTTGGATGTTCTGGTTGGCAACATGAGTTTCAAGTGCTATATTAATGAATGTTCATGAAAAGTTTTACCCAAGGATAGGTGATCCATTGCCATTGCTGTCCCTGGTCATGGCGCTTAAAGAAAATTCATTATGAGGCACCAAATTGGAATGTTTCAGCTTCAACAAGAGCAGAAAAAGTATTAAACATTAAGAATATAGATCTGGCTATCTAGTTAGTCCAGAGAATCTGTTGTAGTAACCTACCAATGGTTGTAAGGGTAATTTTGAGATAAACTGCTTCCATGCACATGTGGCTTATATTTATCACACACATTAACACTCAATGTAGGAAAGCAATGCAATGTAAATAACACTTAGCACACAAACCCAAATAGAGCACCTCTGCTTGGTGGTAATTTGAGCTATAACAGTGCTTTTATTGCCTTAGACTATAATGTGCCAATTGTTTGCATTCTGAGGTCAATTCATAACACAGCATTTAAAAAAGAAATTCATTTTTGGAGTCCGACATTTTAACAGATATATAATTAAAATGTATTTCCATGATGTGGCAATGCAAACAATGGGGACACAACCTTAAGGCAAGTTTGTTTTGAGTCTTTAACATGAAAAAAAACTTAAATACAGTAGCAATAACTACAGTAATTATGAGATCCTACACTAGGGTTATATTTATATACACTGTCATGACTGATACTGAAACAATAGAAATCCACCAATCACATCACATGAAGACATTTACACTGCTACAGGCTGTGAAAACCTTCTGATGTGAACTCAACAAGTTACTTATAAGCGACTGATATACATGACATACATACTTGGAAGGTGCAGAGGGACTAGTTGTGTTTTTTGGGGGGACAGGGATGGAGGAACGGGGGACAAGGCGGTTGGATGGGAGGGTTATGGAGACAGCCCTGCCTGAGTCACGGGGGTGGGGCTCAAGTGAAGTCCTTGGAGATGGCCTCCACAAAGTTGGGGGCGGACATGAGAATGCCAATGGTGCAGAGGATGGTGAAGACGGAGAACGCCATGAGGCAGAGCCGGTCGATGACAGAGGCGGCAAACTTCCACTCATTGCAGACGGACTCGTCCTCGTCCTGGTCGTGGAAGCGCTTGGCGATGTAGCGCACCTCCTCCAGGATTTTGGACAGCTCGGGGTCCCCGCTCCCCCCAACACTTGGGGGTGCTGGCGCCCCGGGCAGCAGCATCTCCTCCTCGCCCTTGGCCACCAACCGGCTGCAGATGACGCCTGAGTCAGGCGTGGTGGCGTAGTGCATGCCCTCCATCCCCTGGAAGCCGATGTAGAGCATGTTGCCGTTGGTGGACTGCGGTGGCCCCGTGCTGGCGTTGATCTCCATGCTGGAAAGGCTGCCCCGTGGCTGCTTGTTGTGGCAGGCCAGCCGAACCCTCTCCTCCCCTGGACGCTTCATCCGCAGGAACCAGGCACACCAGTTCAACAGGATGATACGCGTCTATCCGAGAGTGGACAATTATCACTGTTAGCGTCAGTCAATTATTTAAAAAGCAATTTTCCCTGCGCCACAACGTAAATGCTTGTGACACAACTCATGTTAGCATTAACTGTGGCATCTCCTTCACAGCCGCAGCTCAGGCGTGCTGTACCAGCAATGTACAGCACATTGATTCCACTCATATTCCACTCATCTCTTTCTTGTGCACACAACCGCTGATGCATCAACTGTAACCTTCAAGGGCTTAATGGAATTTCAATGTAGTGCACATTCATGGCACTATAAGAGAGAAAGAGAAAGCATTAGCTCACCCATTTTGGCATTTTCCCCCCGTCCGGGTCATGGTGATGGTACTGCAAAACCAAGACTGTAGCGATCACAGAGAGCCCCACGATGACCATGGTGGTGGCAAAGTACTGAGCTGCAAATATGGAAATATTCATATGTACTGTATATGTAAAAGCAAAAGCACTGAAAATAGCATTATGAAACATATAATTTGGCTCCCATTACATCACCACAAACTTGCAAAGTTATATATTCTCAAATAAATAGTAAAAATTATTTTGTGGTGTACCATTATCTGGCCACGGCAATATCAAGGCGTATCTGTAGCAGTTTTGACTGCAGGAACATATGGACCCCAGAGATGCCACAATCAATCTTGTAGGTGTGGTGTACTGTGTTGTTGTGCTAGCAGAGACTGGTAAAAAGAATACTATTGAAGTCTTATTTCTTTCATTGTGGCTGTCCAACGAAGTGTATGGTGAGACCGACATTCCTTCCCTTAGCACGCAAATAGCCTTCTTCAATTTACATTATGCCAATCATAGAATGTATTTTTCTGCAATGATTACTGCATGTAATTACCAGGCTTTCAATAATATTTATGTTTGCATGTCTACAATCCATTTTACATTTACATTTACATTTACATTTTTGGCATTTAGCAGACACTCTTATCCAGAGCGACTTACAAGATGTGCATTTATACACGGTAAGATCAATCATTGATCACCATACAAATATGCACACAACCAAGATTATTTTCGTATTCGAGCAATAAATTATTAGATATGAATGAAATAGTTTTATTTTTTTCTCCCTTATGAATGCCTTTCAGTACATATATTTATTTATAGGCAAATATGCTTCAGTCAGAGAGATGAGAGAGCGGTGACAAACGAGAGCGCAGCCGTGCGCTCTGTCATTCCAGTATAAAGTAATAGTGATGATTTCATCCCACTGGATGTTTTCCACCACAAAAACTGCCTGCGTGAGTTTTGGGTGAGTAATGGAGGCTGCAAGTTTGAGCACTCTTATTAGAAGTGACATTGGTTGGGTGGGGGGGGGGGAGGTGTAGGATACCTTGCAATTTTTTGCAAAGTGCTGCCTGTTGTTTTTTGACAACTTCCTGTAATTTTGACAAAAGTTGGTTATTTAGCAAAGGTGCTGACGCGGTTCCCTGTGAAGAATAAACTGGCTCACCGATTAACGGCACGGAGTCTGATGTCGCCGGCATGATCTCCGCCACCAGGAGCATGAAGACAGTCAGAGAGAGAAGCACCGTGATTCCTGAGACAGAGGGCCAATTAGCCATCAGCCAATGACAGAGTACGTAATACAGAACACAGAACACTAGCTCCTGCTCATTGCTAGCCTCAAAGCCTCAGTGTACCTACCAGACTTTATTAGCATTTACTTTTCCAGGAACTTCATTTCTAATGTCAGATACACAATACGGTACAATACATCATTATCTTGAAATGCTCAAATAAAAAAATACTGTAGAGGAGTATTACAATAATTACAGTGCCACTCATATAGAGAAGACATGTACAGCAGTTCCAGTACAGAATGCAGTTCAAGGAGATACAAGTAATACCGTGACATGCTTGTTGTACATGAGGGTAAGAGCTGTAATTAGTCCAAAATAAAATCAGAAATGGATGGTCAATAGTCCCTATTTCCATTCGGGAGCCATTTTGAGCATGGCACTTGATAGGCCTCCCTTGGTTCTCATAGGGAGAGACCCCCTCCTGATGCCATAATAATGGGGTCAGATAATATGACTTTCTGTGTGAAACCGGGCAGCGTCTTGTTACCCACGCTGCTTGTCACCCAGAATCTTGCCGCTCAGTGACACCACCTTCTCTGACCTATTCCTGTCTGTAACAGTAAGTACACTGAACTAAGCTGTGACACTGGTCAGGACAGACAAAACAAGGTATCTATAAACGACTTGCAGGACAGACTGACATTTGATATTAAGCCGTCTTAACTCGCGCAGAACGATAAGCTGTGACTGGCACTTGGTGAATATTGTATCGCAACATGCACCGAAACTTTCCTGTCTATTGTAGTATCAAGGTATTTGTAGTTTTAAACTTTTGGTTACAGACAGTTAGCTCTGTGAGGGTTTCTGGCATTTTTCGCAAGAAAATGACATGTTCTTTTGTCTTGTTGGCATTGAGATAATTGAGAAAACTTTCCCTGCATGTCAAAAACTATTCAGCATGGACTGAAGCATGCTGTCTGACAGTGAGAAGTTTTGAGTCCAAAATAACAGTGTCATAAGAATATTTAATAAAAAAGCATATCCAGTCACTTGCTCCTGCAATCATACAGAGTACAGTGTGAACAGGATGGGGGAGATGACAGAGCTCATAGGAGACCCAATGGAGATGATGTACTGCATTTCCCTTTAAATTTGACACACTGTGGTTTGTTTATGAAAGAAATAATCCATAAAATGCAGTAAGAATTCATGTTAAAATGTTTATCACCATTGAATCTAACCTTATTGTACTGTAAGCACTTCTAACTGTATGATATGTTCTGGTCCATCATGCATGTGTGCCTATGTACAGTACAGTAGGACCTCAGAGATACAAATCTGAGAGTTATGAACTGACTGGTCAAACAAACTCTATGAACCTGGAAGTATCATACCCAATTACACGTTATCAATATCAAGCTCTTTGTTATCACTGATGCAAAAAGGAAAGCATTAAAATAAAAAGAGTGACAATTTCCATTTTCTGAAAATCTAATTTCAGGAAATCAAATTTTCTGGAAGTCAAAGGGGCATGTGCAGGAAAGCACAAAATGCAGGAAAAGCAAAAGTATTCATTATAAAGAAAGGCCAGTGGTTTTAGACTTCTTAATTATTGACCTAATAGTGGAAAGACAGATAACAGGTAAATTAAACAAAATACAACAAAAATAAATACATTAACAAACTAAGTCACTCAAAACAAGATCTAAAGAGCTATGCCACTGGCAGTATCATATATGCCCTCCACAAAGGCGGAGAATGGGTCCCAAATAGAGTAAAACTTTGAGACAGATCCTCTTGTTGAATATTAAATTTGTACAGCTCCAGGTGCTGCATAACATCCCTGACCCAGTGATTAAATGCAGTTGAGTAGGCCTCCTTCCAAAGTAATACAATTTGCCTCCTGGCCCATAGAGTTGAAAAAGCTAAAACGCTCTTATGTTTTTTGAGCAAGACTAATGCAGATTTATTTTTGTTGAATTTTATTTTAAGGGGTGTGCATAATTGTGCCATATATTTTGGGGGGATATTAAACAAATATTACTTGTTTAACAAAATATTGTTTTCTGAGCAATTATATTAGTATGAAATAATATATTTCAGTGGAGCATACAATATAGCTCAATGCCTGTACTGTTTATTTATTATATACTGCCTGCTTTATCAAGTGTGTGAATCATTTTGGAGGGTACTATATATAAACTAAATATATTGGACATTGTATTATACAGGTTAATAAGTTAGTACTGATATTTTTGATAGTCAATTGAGTAGATTACAAGTGCTCTGGCAGGCATCATGGTATAATTATATTTTCTTGTACTGTGCATTAAGATGCACCAGGGCAGGCAACGCAGCCGATTTCAGTTTTCAAAGCAAAGTGATGCCCACCTCACAGCCAACGTTCCTACTCCAGGCGAGCACTGTTTATTGAGTGCAATTTTTATCTCTGCTGCAGCCATCTAAGCATCTCTTAAGCAACTTTCGAACCTCAGCGAACTTGCAGCATTACGAAGGACTAAGACATGCATTTAGAACCTGCATTTAGAACCTGCATTTAACAGCATTCGCACCCCAGCAGTCTGCACAGTCTGTGACTCATCTGCAGACCTGAAGGCTCAAGGCTCTTTTGAGAACAGACTTCCTTGTCCCACCGTGGACCATAATTCACCATAATCCTTCAGGGAGCTCCCTAATGACCCTGGATCAATAACCCACCGGAATCCCCAGGACCAAGATGGATTGAGCTCACTCCTCATCTTTTAGGATCCTTTTCCTGCCATCAAACTGCTGTTAGTTTACACCAAGATGTGCAAAGAGAAGTTTTACTCATTCGCACAGGACTTACACGATCTCCCAAGATCTGAAACTCTTAATGTTAATGACTCAGGTGTTCTACAGCAGAGTGACAGTTTCCTAATCTAAGCACAGCCAAGCTCAATATATAAACAACAGGGGGCAGCTTGAAGTAAGACCACAAGTCACTGCGGTCTCACTCAATTAACTTCCAGTAGCCAGTGATTCAAGAACATCAATTAGCAACTGCCACAGACCCACTGCCAGGAAAGTAACTCTGCTAGTGACACATTGACACACTTTAAAATGCACCTAGAGCAATGCTGGGTGAAAAAAAACATGGGAAAGTAGTTGTCATACATGAGCAAATGCATTGCAGGTCCTATGTGTCTTTTAGTTACAAAAATAAATACAAATAAGAAGCTTATTTAGTTCAGTTGTGTTTTTCAACTAACATTGTTCCCTGGTTTTTAGCCCTTTCCAGTTCACCTGAGGTAGCCTCTAAACTCATCAATGTAACATCGCTTAGCCCGAAAACCAAGCCAAATCAATTTCGCTCTGCACACAGATCCCCTCTGGGAGTACCCCCCTATCAGCTGAACCCCCCTCACCCCGGGGCATAGGCCGGAACACTTTTTAAACTTTTTAATTAAACCCACCTTTTGTTCAGGGAACCTGGAAATGTTGCATCACGGGGGTCCCTCTGAATAAATGACGTGATGCGCCTGAACCGCCGCCCTCACCCCCTCACCCACGCCCCCCCTCAACCCCTCACCCACGCCCCCCGCCTCCCCTCAGAAGCGAGAAGCGAGAAGCTCACATTAGGGTATCTGAAATTTACGCCCCTCTGAGTCAGCAGAAGGAGACAGCCTTGCTGTGGTGAGCAGAATATACTGCACAGGCGCCGGACAGTAAGTCAGTCACCTGGCCGGAGTGGAAAACCAAAACCAACTAATTATATCAAATGAAAATTAATTAACTTTCACCACAAATTGCAGGTACTTTTCATTAATCAAATCAAATCAAATCAAATCAAATGTATTTGCATAGCGCTTTTCACAATTGAATTGTCACAAAATGCTTAACAGAGGGGAAACCCAGGTCTAGACCCCCCCAAAAGCAAGCCTAAAGGCAACAGTGGCAAGGAAAAACTCCCTTGGTAGGGAGAAACCTTGGGAGGAACCAGACTAAAAGCAGGGGAGGCCATCCTCTTCTGGCCGGCACAGGGTATGTCCAAAAAAGACCATATCATGGTCAGTCCAAGGTGACTCAGGGCTGAAAGACTTTGCCCCTCCTGAGTTAGGTAGTCAGTGGGGGCTAAACCACATGAAGGGGGTCCAGATCCAGGAACTGGGGTTGAGGGTTGATGGGGGCAGCTCACACTTCTCGCAGGATCTAGGACTCGGGAGCATTATGTAAGAGCAGGGGAGCACAAGCATATGAAATATATAGATAGCCCCGACAGGTGTAAGCTATGGCAGCATACCTATTAGGAGAGGGACAGAGAATACACGCAGCCGAGAGTTCCAAACCATCCACACCCAATCAAGGATAAAGTATGGAAAGTTTCTCACTCCATAAGACACTAGGGCATGGCCTTCTCCATATCTCCACCTAGACTATGTTTGGCAGTAGGCTAGGCTGAAAAGATATGTTTTTAATCTAGACTTAAAAATTGAAACTGTGTCCGAATCCCTAACATGCCTTGGCAAACCGTTCCACAACAGAGGAGCTCTAAAAGAGAAGGCTCTACCACCAGCTGTGCTTTTCAAAATTCTAGGGAGTAATAGATGGCCGGCTTCTTGTGAACGAAGCAGTCGTGTCGGCTTATAAGGGGCAATCATTTCGGTCAGATATATAGGTGCAAGTCCGTTCACTGCTTTAAAAGTTAGCAACAGTACTTTATAATCAGCCCGATGTTTAACAGGAAGCCAATGTAGTGATGCTAACACAGGAGCAATGTGCTCATACTTCTTGGATCTAGTCAAAATACGTGCCGCTGTATTCTGTACTAGTTGAAGACTCTTAAGAGAGCTACTAAAGGAGCCAGATAATAAGGCATTAAAATAGTCTAGCCTCGATGTGACAAAAGCATGCATCAAGGTTTTTGCATCCTCTAATGACAGAATGTGCCGAATTTTAGCTATGTTTCTTAGGTGAAAGAAAGCTACTCTGGAAGTGTTTTTAATATGGGTGTCAAATGTAAGATCCTGATCAATAATAAAAGGTTCTTGACCATTAGACTTAATGCAACTATGCAATCACCTGCATTGCATCCAACTTGTTCCTTAATTTTTTGGGGCCCAAAACCATCATCTCTGTTTTATCTGAATTTAAAAGCAGGAAATGTACTGTCATCCAATTCTTTATATCAGAGATACAAGCCTCTAATTGAGTGAGTTGGAGTATTTCACCTGGTTTCATTGATATGTACAGCTGTGTATCATCTGCATAGCAATGGAAATTCACACCATGTTTACGAATAACATTACCGAGTGGTAGCAAGTATAATGAGAACAGTAATGGTCCCAGCACTGAGCCTTGTGGAATACCATATTTAACCTGAGAGTAGTCAGAGAATTCTTGATCTAATTGCACAAATTGAAACCTGTCTGATAAGTATGGTTTAAACCATGAGAGTGCCCGTCCACGCAAACCAACCAGGTTTTCTAGCCTGTGAAAGAGAATCTGGTGGTCAATAGTGTCAAAAGCAGCACTTATGTCAAGGAGCACTAGAATAGAAACACAACCAGTATCCGATGCTAACAGTAAGTCATTTACAACTTTAATAAGTGCCGTCTCAGTGCTATGGTTTGGTCTAAAACCTGATTGTAGTGTTTCATACAGATTATTCATTTTTAGGAAAGCAGTTAATTGTTGAGCTACAGATTTCTCTAACATTTTTGGCAAAAAGGGAAGATTTGAAATGGGCCTATAGTTCTTCAGATTAACAGGATCAAGATTTGGTTTCTTTAGAAGAGGCTTGATTACTGCCACTTTTAAAGACTTAGGTACGCAACCCAATAATAGGGATGTATTTATGATATCTAACATGGGTTGGTCTAGCACAGGCAAAAGCTCTTTAATAAGCTTTGTTGGTATGGGGTCTAACAGACATGTAGATGATTTGGAGGACATAACCAGTTTACTAAATTTGTCCAGATCCAAGGGAGTGAAAAACTCAAGGGTCTCTACGCAACCCTGAGCTCCTGATAGCCCTGTGCCATTTCGGGAGTTGGAGTGCTAGATATTTGAGCCATTTTCATAATTTGTTCTCTGATTGTCTCAATCTTATCAGTAAATGAGTTCATGAAGTCATTAGAATTATAGTTAGAAGGATAACTGATGGAATCTGAAGACAGATTTTTTGTCAGTTTAGCTACCGTGTTAAATGGAAATCTTGGGTTGTTTTTATTCTGGTAAATTAATTTTGAGAAGTACAATGACCTAGCTGTAGTAAGAGCGTGCTTGTATTCTATGAGGCTGTCCTTCCAAGCAGAGCGAAAAACCTGTAAATTGGTAGAGCGCCATCTGCGTTCTAATTTCCTGGAAACTTTAAGGGTACAGGTATGGTCAGTAAACCAGGGTGCATGCTTCTTCTGACTGCATTTTTTCCTCTTGAGGGGTGCGACAGCATCAAGTGTATTCCATAAAATATGATTTACCGCATCTGTTTGATGATCAATTGACAAAAAGCTATTTGGGTCGTGACTTGATACTAACGATTCGGGAAGTATGTTTATACATTTTTAAGCCACCAATGAATCTATAGAGCGGCTGGAATAGTATCTAGGTTTAGATTTAATAGGAATATTTACCTGAATTTCAAAAGTAATCAAAAAGTGATCCGATAGTACAGGATTATGGGGAGACACAATTATATTCTCAACATCGATATCATAGGATAACACTAAATCTAAGGTATGGTTGTAGCAGTGGGTTGGTTCAGACATATTTTGAATAAAACCAACAGAGTCAATAATAGCTGCAAAAGCCAGTCCTAAAGGGTCACTGTCATTATCAACATGTATGTTGAAATCTCCAACAATCACAACTTTATCTGCCATATTTGCCAAGCTTGATAAAAACTCTGCAAACTCAGAAAGAAAGACAGTATACAGTCCAGGTGGTCTATAAATAGTTACTAACAGGAAGGACTGCACTGAGGTAACTTTATCTTTTGACCGTCCAGAAAGCATAACAAGCGATTCAAAAAAGAGGAGAACTTATCCCCACATTTAGGTCTGAAACTAAATTTTGTCGCAAAAACGTATTACAGGCAACACTTACAGCAGGCTGAGAGGTTTTAATATAAATACGATTATGTACACAAATGCCATGACAGCCAGTGTGCTCAGATAGCTTTTTTTTTTACTAATGTTCTGAATGGGGTTCTGAGTTTTTTCCCCCTGTTATTTATGAGTCTGTAAGCCAGGACAGCCTCAGCGGTGTCTGAACCTAAAAGAAAAGCCAAGGAAAAAAGTTTTTGAGGACACTGCAGGGTGTCTCTGGGTCCTGCTATCCCACAAGTGCCATTTTATACTGTAACCTGACAGTAATTTAGACCAGAGTGGTTTGTTTATACATTGCATGGTGGTTTATGGTTCAAGCCCAATGGTGCTGTGACTTGGATAATACGACTGATGCCTATTGGTCGGCTATGATTGCTGCAGGAGTTGAGAGGGGAGAATGTAGTGGAGCTCCGATACGTGAGTTAAGCATGTCAGCATCCGCTACAGAATGTGACGTCATCCCTTGAGAGGCCATAAGAGTATGATTAGTTCCCGGAGCCGGAGACTCGGGTCTTTAGTTCAGCGGGCTAATCGTGTCTCTTGTTGTGTGTTGTACGGGGCGACCCAGCCGGGGCCTCGATTGGAAACTCCAGCAGCAGACCTACCCCTGTTACAGTGGCACTGAATCCAGAATATGATTAAAAAGTGCAACATATCGAGCCACATACTTTTAAAGAGAAGTGCCACTGTAGCAGAGAAACGACTCACCCAATGAAATCTTCTCTCCGGAGTCTGCGGGCAGCAGGAAGACCAGCAGGGCCAGCGTGGAGATCAGCACACAGGGGATGAGCAGGTTGAGGCCGTAGTACAGGGTGCGTCTCCTCATCACCACCGTAAAGGTCACATCGGGGTATGGCTCCTTACAGCAGTCATAGAACTTCTCGTTCCTGTGTCCGGGGACCTCTACACCAAAGGATTATTACACAGTACATATTTATCTGCTCAGTGGATATCCAGGCTATATTATTTCACATTATGCAGCCAGACACTTTACTAAAGCAATTCTTGTTATATGACTTGCTCAAGGATGCAATGGCAGCAGAGTCACAGAGGGTAGAATTAGACACGTTTGGCTACAATATTACAGCTCAACTCTGCATCACCAGCTACCTTTCAGGTAGAAATACATACATGGACTTTTTGCTATAGTCACTTTTTTACATTTTAAAATAAAACATTGTGAGATTATTTTAGATTAATCAAACTACATAATTAAAGAACACAGATATTAAAGTAAGGGGATATAATAATATTTTTTCTGAATAGTATTTAAGGGATTGACTTTTGTTCATTTTTGTGAGAGTGAAAATGATTTTGAGGAAGGTGGGTCTTACTCCTTTACGAGCTGTAAATTGCAATTGAAAAGTGAGGAAAGATGCACACTTGTATATTCTCCTATTTTTACACTCTTATTTCTTATAGCATACATAAATACATAATTTGCTTCACTGGTGCCCTTATCCATGGTGACTTAGACAGCCTACACATTATCTATTTATAGAGCTACATATTTACTGAAGAACATGAAAGCTACAGTATAAATTATTTTAATCCTTCTGAAATACAACAGATAATACTAGGATATACAGATATATTTATTTAAAAAATCTAATGATAGCCTTTGCCACCAAAACCAAGGCATATAGCTACCTGCAAGACCCATGTACAAATATTGAAACGGGACCAACTTTCACACACACTGCGCCTTTAAGTATCCTACAAGGCCTACAGCAAGGGATTTAAAACTTACAACCTTCTGACAATGAGGACAGTTCCCTATCCACTACACCGCACTTCATCCACAATAAAACTACACGTGCCGAACGGAAGAACACGCAGCTTTCTCCCTTAGTGCTGGAGCATCTGCGGTCCCTTGAAGAATGTCTTCTGTCATCCGAGTGTGGTGTGCAAATTGAGGTGCTTAATCACCTTGAGCGAAGAAGCACAACCCTGCACTGGTCATTACCTTCCAACAGCACTCCTCTATTACAGCTAGCCTAAGAAGAGCATACCCCAGCAATGAGCCACAATCAGATCCACATGGGCCGAACGGCAACTATTCACCGGCAACACAGCCTGCACTGCTGATGAATTACTCACTGCAACCCCCGCGAAACATTTAGCCTTGAATAATATTCAATGGCCACCTTGACCGTGGTGTGATTCAGTACCATTAAAAATGGGACTTTTCACATATTCACCTTAAGAACCTGGCATGAAGGGGTCCCCGAGTAGCTTGTGGGTAAAGGTGCTCGCCATAACATGGAGGGACACAATTGCCTTCATCCCACCAGAGGTCGGGAGGGTTTAAATCTGCCAGGGTTTCTTGGGTTACATCTACATTAGATCCTCCAAAAGACATACTAAGCTACCAGCTGTTGTCAGTGGGAGATACGGCCCTCCTCTAATCAGTGCTAGCTCTCCTGTAGTACTGTGTGACCTGAATTGTAGAACATAGGCACTGGCTCGCAGGCAAGTGCATCAGAACACTGCACTCGCATTGGGTGACAAAGTGGTGACTCCAAAGAGCGATTCCAAACTAGAGCGAAAACAAGAGGGAAACAATTTTTTTTAAAGAACACGACTCAAACAAAAACTTTAATGAACATAAATATTCAGAACATGCATTTTGCTTCTTCAGCCTGGGGTAGCTGAGTCCTTTTTTTGCTTGTTCGTCTGAAAACCAAGTATTGCTCATGAAAGGGAACATTGGGAAACAAAATGTCAACTGGCGCTCTGGCATCTGCTGCGTGATCATCAAGTCTGGCGGATGATTAAAGCATTAAGGGTAATAGCCCCAGCAGAGGGACATTAGTGGTCATGATTAGAATAACAGAGAAACGACCCCAGGGACCAGTGGGACAGCAGGCACAGCAGGCCCGCGGTGCGCGCATCATCCCTGGAGGTCCGCCAGTCCCCGTGGGTTCGACCAGCTCCACGGCAACATTTGTGCACTCTGCCCCGGGGGAGCCGGTGGCTGGAGAAGAGATTCAGATAGCTCTCCAGCACAAGCAGCATCGCAATGCATTTGTTACATAATGCCCCTTTGGTTAGATTAAATGTCAGTTTTCTCCCATGGCCCAGCAAGATGTGTTGACAGTTTTACAGCTGCCTTACAGCTCCCTTAGCTCACTTGGCGAAGAGTTTGTCCCCTGTGGGGTCTGCCTGTGGATCGGGGACCCCACAGGGGATGAATTCTACAACTGATGCCCTGCCATTGACACATAGATACAATACCAAAACAACTGAGAAAGGAAAAACCATTTAAATAATTCCAATTATAATTCAACTATTGATATAATAGTATTTCTGCTACTACTACAGATACTTCTTACAAAAATGATTATTATAATAATAATTCAGCCATATTCAATTCATGAATTGTCTGGACTGCACTGTCCTATTCTGATACTTAGACAAGGATTTAGGTTAAGGAATATAAACTGTAAGCCATGCTTGCACAATGCCTGACTCGCAAAGCCTGATGAATTATGCTTACCTACAAGGTCCCACTCTCCGTTGGCAATGTATCCAGTGACATCAGCCTCCACCATCTGCAGGTCCAGGGACCAGCCCCCATAGGTCCACGAGCCGAACTTGAGCTCACACCTCTGGACGTCAAAAGGAAACCAACGCACGTCGATGTAGCAGGTGCTCTTGAAGATGCCTGAAAAGGACAGCGGTATGTGAACTGAGGCCAGGGCAATGAATTCTCATGAAACACTATAAACATAAAACATATCTATTAAAATAATCAATATCAACCAATCTATTTAATATATCAATCAAAAAATATATAAGGATTTATTCATTAAATATAGACTGAAATATCAGTTCAGGCCAATTTTATGTCAAGTCAGTCTACATATATTGTAGAAACTATTCTTGAATTGCATCCATAAAACGTAAAATATAGTCCAAAGTGGAATACTGATTTACATAAAATGTAATTCATCCTATCCACTCTGACATTCTGCTAAAACCACATTCCTTATTTAAGATTTAATATTTTAACCCGTATTGACGAATATTATTTTTTCATAAGAGACTTCAAGAGAGGGCACAGACTGTGTGTGTGGGGACAGAGAGCCATGCATGATATATGGGAGGCCTTCAGGTCAACCACAGAAGTGCTCAATTCAAATGGAAAGGATTACAATTTAGTGCTGAAAACAGACAGACATTAAAAAAGTGGTTCTCTGTTAGAAGTATGGAGGAGAAATGGATCCGGAGCAGTCCGCAGACAGCTGACGCATCGGGGAGAGGACAGAAGGGCCAGTGGAATTAATGCCACTAGGAGAATGGATGAGGATGAGGGTCCTTCATTAAGTCAAAGTGAAATCGGGGGAAGACAAATGCCCGAAAATCCAATTTGGTCCCAATTACGGAGTGACTGGAATGTGTTCGCTAGTCATATCCCTTATTTCCTGAGCTGCTCCCTCCCCTTGTTCGTTCACTTTGTGGTGACCCTGCGAGGATCAGCGGCCACTCGTTTCTAGAATTCATTGAAGCGTCCCCCAGCCCCCCGTTACATATACAGTACGCCCTCACCCTCCATTCCCTTATTAATTCGCTTCAAACACAGTGATGCCACTGTTTATGCCTCTATCGATTTCCCCGTGGTAAATCCCTCCATTTTTCTGCATGGTAAGGGAAAATCTGAAAGGACAGCACCAAGTAACACAAGCAATCACCTTGTCTGACAGGTATGCCCACTGTCTCTCTTTTATAAATGTGGTAGGTGGGGGGAGGGTTCACATACTGTCATGGGTCTTTAGGGCTGCACGGGTGACATTACTGGGTCAGACAGGTTTGGGTCAGTGCAGAGTGTGAATCGGTGACAAAAAAGGCAGTAGCTCTGAGCCTCTCTTAGCCCTCGCCCTCTCGCAGATTGCATGCAGGCTGCAAAGATATTGCACCAGCTCTCATTTCTATGTAATTGCACAGCCACAGTTGTAATTCCGATATAAATCAACTTGTGTCTTCATGCCTTTTGTAAAAGGTCATAAATATGATTTAGAGAGAGGATACAGCAACATTCCAGACATGCCTTCACTGAACTTACCCGTCTTCCCTGGATTGTGCGGACTATGACGATGAAATCATATATCTGCTTGCCTTTAAATAACTTGGAATAGCATATGGAGTATCCAAAATGGTTTTGATTACTCACTCAGCTACGTTTTCAGCATATTATTGCTTTAGGTTCAGAAATGAAAACCTGTTTGATGTGAATATTTTAAATCTGACATCCGATGCTGGCTATTGAGACACCAGGCTCACTTTTAATCTAAATAACATTAGTTTGTTGTCATCAGTAATGCCACTACTCATGTCATGGATATGTTCATTTTTATGTCATAAATCGAATTTCCAGGCATGAGGCTAGATCTCACCTGGTGGCAGGTACTGGCAATACCCTGAGGAATTGACAAGGACATTGGTGTGGAAGGTGGCATCAAACCTCTCATCAGCGCTGTTGGGAGAAAGATCAGCACTTGATGCAGAACAGCATTTTATTGCACACATAAAATGTATCCTTGCAGGTTTAGTAGAAACATGACAATGAAGTACTCTTGCGGCGACGTGCTGTTATGGCCGCGTGAGGGCTACGTAAATCATTGTTTATTCATTGCCCTGCAAAACAAACGACACACTTTTGGGTCGATAACGCGTACTGTACGCATGAGTTGTAGGATGTGGATCGGGAATGTGCAAATTATCTCGAATCCAGATGACAGCGTCCGCTGTTAAATCGACAGGGAGAAAGAAACGAAATACAGCCCAAACCAAAGACGGTATACTGCACAGGCGCTGCAACATATAAATACTATGTCACACTTTATAGGCCTACACGGCCTATGCTATGCTATAACGATGTTCGTAATCAATCTACATCAGTCTACATTTACAGCTATCACATTTCATTTTTGGAGCACAAAAAAGAATAGACACAACCAGCTAAAATAGTTGAAATCGGTTTTTGATGGCAAATATCAGCATAGTGAAAACAACTCTGATATTGTGAACTTCCAGCTCCCACACAGTAGTGTGTAAATCATTCAAATCAATACATTTGTCACCTTGTTTGAACTAACACTGCATTGGTTATTCTTTTACGAATATAACAAGATGTATGGAATTTCAATGTGGAAAATCATACTCACTTCACATATTTGTAACCAAAACATATCATCAATATATTAAAAATGACAAATGCTGGCAGCTATAAAAAATCTATTATGTTAGATAAATAATTAAGAACAACTTAATTTCAGTTAGCATTAGTCATTAGCCAATAATATTTTTTAAGAATGCACATAAATAGATTTATTTTGTAGAATATTGCATTCACAAATGTGTTATGGATGCACCTTTTTGAGTAAAATTCCAACAAATTCCTCCCTACGTAGATCATTAATTACAAAAACCTCCCACTGCTGCACAGGTTTAATGTCTGTAAATTAATTCCCAGGAGTTTTAGGCGGAAACCGAGCAGGGTGAGTTCAAATTGAAAGAATTTACTTCTACGCCAAAGAATCATTGGAATACAAAGTAATCCACTTAGAAACACAGGCTTTATTCTAGGAGACAGTGACAAACGAGGCTGAAAACACTAGTTTCTTCATAATGCGGTAGAGTAAAAGTCTCCATTTTCTATTCCCCCCCACACACAATGATTCATCAAACCTTCAAGTGTGAGTAAAACCTTAATGCCCGCTTCTGTATCTAATGCTTTCTACTTTGTTTTTTACACAGCAAACCGAGTTTCTTTTTACTCAGCTGTCAGCCACTGCTCATTTCTATTTTTAGATACACCATGCACAAACTCACAGACAGCACACAAGCCTCTCCAATCATTCAAGCTGATCGATCAGGGTGGTTAATCTGAGGACCTCACCTGTTATACAGTAAAATGTCTGGCTTCCATATTTGGGTATCAGGAAATCTCACATTTGTCACACCAGGATACTCAGAGGTGTTCCACTGAAGGTAGTAATCGTTCCAGTACTGGAAGAGAAAATAATCATCAGATAGTAACAGTTAACACACATACACAACATGCATACACACTTTGCAAAAATGTGTTTTCCTTGTCGTAGATGTTTCTAGTCGCCGCAATTGCGTTAATTGCCGTGATCACATCGTTGACACCGTCTCGGCAAAACAAATGAATGCCCATGTTGAACACACACCGTATTGCTGAAGAGCTGAGGAAATATTCCATTCCATTCCATTCCATTACAGGCATTTAGCAGACGCTCTTATCCAGAGCGACTTACAGTTTACATTTCTTTACAATCCATTTATACAGCTGGATATTAACTGAAGCAATTCAGGTTAAGTACCTTGCTCAAGGGTACAACGGCAGTGTCCCACCTGGGGATTGAACCTGCAACCTTAACGTTACAAGCCCAGTTCCCTAACCATTATACCACACTGCCTGCCTGTGGTATAATCCATCACATGGCAACAATGTCTAAGCGTTCTGTTTCTATAAATAACTTTGCCTCAGTATAACATGTGATTGGGTGTTAGGTGAAACAGCTGCTGACAGGTGACTAAGGATGTGGAACTGAAAGGAAGCCATTCACCTAGAGGTGAGATGGCGGAGGAGCAAGAGGCCCGACAGGTATCAGACCTGGGCATCCTGCTGCTGAGCTCTGCATTCCTAACCATGCCTGATCTAATCGTGGCCTGATGAATGAGACGAGTCCATTAAAACCCACTCTCTCGCTCTCCCTCTCCCTGTAAGTTAATTTAGACAAGCCATAAAACAGGCAGCTCTTTAGAAAACAGACAGCTCTTTAGTTTGTTTTTGGCCAATTTAGTCCAAGGACAGTGTATGCATCATCTGTAATTGCATCACTGCTGTCTGACATCATAGTTTGGCACTGGACAAATATGTATAATAGTCTGTGTAAGAAGGGAATGACCACAAAATGGATTACACTGGACCAGGCCCATTTATATTTGCTTGCTTCATAGTGCAGCAGAGCCTAGCTATAGTTAGTTATATCACCCCCCATGACGGAGTCTAGATATCAGCTCAACGGTCCTGGATCCTTCATCCGAGGAGTTAACTGTTTCTTGTCAGGAAGCTGCTGGATATGTGTGCAAAATATATGGATCTGATCACTGCGAGGATCTCATCGGTACCCTAGTGGGCAGCGCAGAACAAAGGGAAAGGTCAGCGGAAATGTGACCGAGTGGTCATGTGCTCAAATCCCAAGAGAGGCATAAATGCACCGTGTAGGACTCCCTATTGCTCCACTCTAATCCACCTAAAATTACATTCTGCTCCATGAGAATATATAATATGCAAAAGCATCTGTCATGAAAGGAAATATAAATACAAATCTTTGCTACTGTAATTTGTAAGAATTTCATTTTGTTTTACACCCGACAGTAAAATGTAAATTTTTGTCCAAATAAATCTTTAAGATGCCTGAATAATCCATGATGATATTTGCTGGAGGCACAAAATAATGGAACCCTCCCCCCCACCAAAAAAGAAAAAGAAATGCAACTCCACCACTAAAATGGTTCAGTGGATCAATTAAGAAATGGGTAGGAAAGGGGGTGCCTTGGAGAGTATGCAAAATCTAATTAAGCAAAAAGAGTACGCTAAGCCTCAAGCCTGGTTTAAAAAGGCCAAATCAATGAAAGGTATTTCTGCAGGGACAACATAACATCTTTAATAGAATAATAGTGTCTGGGAGATATATAATGGATTCGTTTTACTTTTTAGCCTTTAACTTCCTCAGGATAAGGGAAAACTGGGATGGAACACAGAAACCACAAAAAGTGATACATGTATAAAAACTTGAGAAACTATCAAATTGGCATCGTTTCATCACAAATACACACTTTAAACTTTTGGATGTCACTAATATTGTACAGTAGAAAAGCTCCATACAAACTGGAAAAATTAAGCATATAGTGCTATATATGTATCACAATGTAGGGGTGGTAGTGGTGTGTGAAAGAACACAATATCTTCAAACAGAAGTATGCAAAAATATCAATATATACTGTAGTTCAAAATTATATTAGGAATTTTCTGAGGCAACTGAGATATCGGTACAGTTTTGTGCTGAACTTTCAAAGCAGTAATGTTAAGGAAAAACATTCATGTAAGAAAAAAAAAAAAATTGTGGTCAAAGGTTTCCATTATGACAAATAAGGAAAGGACAAGATAATTTGGCCGTATAGGTTCATTTTTTATGGATGCTTAATGCATCTACTTTCCTAGCCCCTCAAGGGACTGTCACTTGGCCTGCTTAATGATCTTAATAGTTTCATTTTCTTAATGTAGTGGCTTCACAATGCTAGGGTGTGAGGGGGGTGGGGGTAGGCAGTGTTAGAGTCAGGGGGGAAGGGGGAGGGAACAGACAGACTACTGTTTTGTGGGACTCCTGGGGATTGTTTTTTGGACAAAGGTCAAACTGAATGAAGGCTACATCATGGAGCTGCAGAGGGCATCTGCTGACTGTCAAGAAGCAGAACGTTTATGGGCCGATCTAAAAAATGCAGTGAAATAACCAAACAACTGCAGCAACTGGACAATATGGTATTCAGTGGTATGAAGTATGCACTCATAACAGAATGGATGAGTGCATACCACTGGCCACTGAGTATTGGGGAGAAGGAATTATATAGTATAACTGTATTAGTATAACAGCAATAGTTATGTGTTGGGGAGGTGTGGACCAATAAGTACTTGCAGATACTATGTCAAGCGACGCATGGCTTTGGGCTTTCAGCTCAAAATTCTACCCACAGGTGATAAGAAGAGGTGACTTACCAGCTGTAACCATATGTTGGTCGTTAAAACCTGGTTCTTCTCATCCTGTAATGTATTAAGGCACATTAAGTCAAATTTTCTCGTCAAGTCAAAAATGTAATGAGAACACAAGTCCTTAAAATCACTCAGCTAGTTAATTATTCATTTATTTGAGATTTGTAGGTCATGCATTTCAACAGACTGAGACATAATCAACACTACCAGCAACACAATAAATGAACCTCAAGCTCATTTGAAAACTGAAAAGCAAAATATGAGCATATACATGAAAAACTATAAACAAAATATAAGCATACAATATAAATAGCATATATGAGCATACAGTACCCAACAATTATCCTTATTAAAAGCATATTAACCTGCACATACGACCTAATAATGAGCTATTAGACCAACAGTGCCTAATAGCATAGTGTTTACATGGTTCCACCAACAATTATCCATAACATCACACTACCACACTCCCAGCTAACAATTTTTGGTTCCCGTAACATTCCTGGAAAGTTTGGGTAAATGTTCCCGCAATGTAAATTTGTCCTGGATTTCCCTTGATTACATTACATTACATTACAGGCATTTGGCAGATGCTCTTATCCAGAGCGACGTACAACAAAGTGTTAACCGTAGTCAAGAACAGTTTGATAGTTTCTTTTAGGTCACAAGGAATATTACGGAAACAGTTTTAGAATGTTATTCAGTTGTATTGTTCCAGTTAAAAAATTGAGTTATTATGGATGGTTATTTATGTTAGTTTTAGTTGAAAAGTTGGCAATGTTTAAGAAATCTGGCATTTCACTATGAATGCATTTGGTACATTTTTTAAATGTTATTGAGATGTTTGTGTGCAACATGCCTGGAACGTTTTGAAACTAATGATTATGTTTTTATTATTTTTGCTTCAGATTTTTCCCCATTTTTCTCCCAAATTCAGAAGCCAATTATACCCTCTACTTATATCGACTAACCCTCCCCCACAAACTCGCCGTCTCTACGGGGCAAGCTTCGCTCCGAGGCCAGAGATGATCCGCCTCCTTCAAGATGGAACTCACCGACCCCCTTTCTGGAGACAACCTTACGTGCGGACAGCCAAATGCCGCTCCCGACCGGGGCTAATGACAAGGGCCGACCTGGCAAAGATGAGTTTCAAACCGAGTCCCTGATGGGCAGCTTGCACTCGTATAGGAACAGTGAAATACGGGTGCGTTAGTCGGAAAGTTCTTGAAACTTCTTGTGTTAGTTGGGCTCTTCGTGCTGATCTGTAAATAATACATGTATGCTTCTTGCGCTCCCAGTTCTTTTTCAATATGATTGGAAAAATACATAATCTGTTAGCAAGGAGTAATTTGCACTAGAATAAGTGAGGTTGCGCAGCAGACATAGAATGAGGCAAATAGACCACTGCAGGAGTGGTTTCTATAAAGATAGCATAGTACTGTAAAGCACCATTAAAAATTACACACACACACACACACACACACACACACGCACATATATGTATGCTGTATATGTATACGTATATATATGCAGCATACAATATAGCTCATTATCTGTATTGTTTATTTTATATATATGTGTATATATATAAACATTTCCTTCCCTCTCTGTCAGGAATCAGATCACTCAGGTCATTTCACACAAGTGGCACAGGGCTTTTTACGCCAAAAGAATTCACAGCAAAAATCAGGTCAGGTGAGAATTATGCGGTGTTAATGATCGTGGTATTAACAGTCTAAAGTTGTTGTTCTTGCCTCTGCATACACCTCATTAGTGCAGATACAAAAGAGCCAATAGGATGCTCTGTGGTGCAAATCACATCGAATGCAGAATGATTAGAACAGAGAATTAATTACTAAAATGTGACCAAAAGTAATGAGAAAAACAACACATTGTGTTCCATGAAGGTAAATACTTTTTGCTCAATAAATAACTAACAGTATATCTGTGACTTTGGCCATGAAAATCTATATACTCCTCCTACCATTGACTTTGTAGTTATATAGAGTTCTTAAACATAAATAGCTCTGTAATAACCTCAGTGAGGGCACACGGTGAGAAGATGTATGCAGCTTGTTAGAAGTCCTTGTCATATTGTGTGAAATCCCTTCAAATCCATTTTTTTAAATGTTATTTTTTCAATCAGCATGACTTGTCTTCTGGTTCTCCCACACATTTCTCCCACCCCTAATTTCATATGGCTTTAATTTCTTACCAAAACACAGACGCTAAAACAGAATTTGAAATAACTGAGGGGGGAAAGGCCAGCCATAGGACCAGACCTCAGCAACTTAGTTCACTGAGCTTCGGTTGCGGAGGTAGACACGGCTTACAATGCCGGAGAGGAGTGTTTCAGTTAGGGGTCTTGTCTCAGCCCTGGCATGGCAGACACACAGCTATGGGAACACGCCGGTTCATCACCCGCCGAAAAGACCACTCCGAATGTACCCTGGGAGCGTGTTCAATGGAATCTCCTGCAGCGACGCTTGGCTGTGAAGAGCACACGGTCTGCACTCATTACAAAACTGGGTTATCTTCATCTCTGAAATTTACAGTGTGAAATACTGGGGTGGGGATAGGGCAGAAATGTGTCACGTGGCCACATTATTGTTGCGCATCATGGTGATGGCTTCCTGGGCTAGAGGGAGGGGCCTCGGCCAAACTGGGATGAAACCAAGCTCCTCTGCCCTCTTGGGTCAACCACTTAGAAGTTCAGAAGTCTCACACATACCCAGTCTTAGCTAGGCATGCCGCACTAATATATACAGCTCTCCCTTGTGCTTTGTGGCCTTGTGGTCTAAATATCTACAAAAAGAACCTCAAAAGGTCAGCACTTAGCATTGCTGTTGTTTTTGGTTCCAACATCTACAGATTTTGCATCTCACTGTTTGCTGAACGGAGTGTCCGTGCTGACGCCAAAGGGTTAGGGAATTTAAACCCCAGCTGAGTCATATCAGAGACTTCAAATATGGTATCCACTGACTCTTGGCTTGGCACCCAGCATTACAAGAGATGAATTGGTGATGATGTATTGGCCTTGCAATAGACGGGTGTTATTTTCTGAGGGACATATTAGTATAGAGAAATTGGCTTTGTTCCGCCAGGAGTAGGGTGGATTTAATTTGGCCACAGTTCTGTGAGTTACCACCCTATAAACTCCTCCCAACGACACCCCAGGTGCCTACAAACAACCAGTTGTTGTAGTCCAGTAAGATACACTCCTTGTCTGATTGGTGCTAGCTCTCCTGAAGTACTGTGTGGCCTAGAGTAGAAAATAGCCACTGGAGTGCGGGCGAGTACATCAGAAGACAACATGTTTTTCTGCTGTAGGGATACTTTTGCAGGGTGTGGATGGTACAGCGGAAACTCAAGAGACACAACTGTTGATCCCAAATTAGGGAGATAAAATAGAGAAAGATTGTAGACAACAACAAAAAAGGGTTGCTGGGTGGCTCATCTTGTTAAGGCACTGTTCTAGTGTACGGATGAGCCCCTGACTGCCTGTGTCTTTCTCTGCTGGTCAATCGGGCACCCACAGTCTGCCGCTATAATGCTGCGCACAAAGTGTCTTTCGGAGGAGAGGATGCGCTTGTCTACATTCACCCGAATTGACAGTGGAGGTACGCGAGTACGGCCTAAATTGCAATTGGGCATTCCAAATTTGCCAAAAATACTGTTCCATAAACTACTTTCAAGGTAACACAAATATTACCAAACTATGCAATTTGGATGAGCTTTCCCTTTAACATTAGTCTCGATTTCCCAGCACAATCTGTTTGCATCTTGGTCTTGTTGAGGATTTGGTCAACGTGCTAAGAAGCTTCAAAGCATGATGAATAATCCTACATCCCATAACTGTGTACATGACTCTGGACACTGGAAATTATATTGTGAGGCAATATTATCACACATATGAAATACATATATTTCATGTAATGAGTATAGCAGGTTATTCATCTAGTTTGCACTCAAAGGTCTATTGTCTGTGTGTGTGTGTGTGTGTGTGTGTGTGTGTGTGTGTGTGTGTGTGTGTGTGCGTTTCTTAATTATTTTTCCTATATTGGCATACTGTCCCCATTCCAGCATTATTGCATTGATCACAATCAATGTTGATGGATTGATGTGCTAACTCACCACATCCATAATCTGCATGAGACTGAAGCTGAAGTGGACGGTGAGGGAATGGGAGTCGTTGAACACTGGTCTCTCCAGTGGGTTGTAATTTGCCATCAGGTCTTTGTACAATTTCCGTTGATGCTCCCCTTGCAGGGAGACTAGAAGGATGGGGAGAACGGAAGAAAGAAAGACAAAAAGAATGAGAGGGATTATTGTTATAATGTTATCGTTATTGATTTTGCCATTATTTGTATGCTTTGGCAATACAATGTGTTGTAATTGTCATGCCAATAAAGCTTTGGCATTTGAAATTGAATTTACAATATATATAGGTAACTGCCATAATAAAGTAAATACCAATATAAAGTGTCTTAATAGGGCATTAGGCTACCACGAGGCATCAGACCAGCTTCTGTGTGCCTTGGCATAAATTATACAAGTGTCTGGATTTATATTTGAGGGATGCAACACCATTCTTCCATGAGAAATTCCATAATTTAGTGTTTTATTGATGGTAGTGGAAAACTGTCTCAGGCACCACTTCAGAATCTCCCATAAGTGTTCATTTGGGTTGAGATATGAGTTACATTGTTCTCATGCTCATCAAACCATTCAGTGACCACTCATTCCCTGTGGATGTGGGCACTGTCATCCAGAAAGAGACCACTCCCATCAGGATAGAAATGCTTCACCATAGGACGAAGGTAATCACTCAAAATGGCTTTGTATTTATTGACATCTACCTTGCCCTCTAAGGGGTTGAGTGGACCTAAACCATTCCAGGAAAGTGCACCTCACACCATAACAGAGCTGCCAGAACCCTTCATTTACTCAAATGTTTCCTTTATTTACCAGTATAGATATTATGCTTTGGCAATATGAATGCATGAGTCATATTTATAAAGCAAATTGAAATTGAGAGAGTGAGAGGGTGAATGAGAAAGAGAACATGAGAAAGTGTAAAAAAGAGAAAAAGAGAGAGAGAGCAGGAGAGGGGGTGAAAGAAAGAATGAGAGAGAATGGGATAGAGAACGCAAGACAGCATAACAGAGAGAATCTGAGAGAGAGCAGAAGAGAGAAAGACACTAAAAGAGAATGCATGTGAGAGAGAAGGAGAGAGAGAGAGTGTGTGTGTGTGTAAACACGGATATAAATAATGAACGATACCAATAAACCTCTCTGAAACTATCTGAGGACAAGTCCTAAAGATATTCCTCTCAAGCTTTGTCTACAGTGTTTACCTAGTAAATGTAGAACACAAAAGGTCAATTGTACTGTTGGGGTGTGTTTCTTATAATGTTGGCAATCCGAATGACAATGTGTCACAATTTCCTTAAAAACATAATTAAAACCATCTCCCATGATAGCACATATTTATCCTTGTGTTGTGAACTGCACAGAAAGCAAGGTGAACGTATTACATAAGAACTGTAGGCATAGCTGCAATACTCCCATTTCATGTTAAGAAGAGCTGAATGCAGCCAGAAAAGACAATGTTTTGCAGTAGGCATTGAATGAGAATAGGAGGAACCTTATACAAATAACAGAAAGCTCAGCCACTGGTGTTCATTCAGAAGCTGGCTTATTGATCCGAGAATCTCATCGGACACTCTCCCGCTTGATCCCAGAGAAAGCAACTCTCTGCCTTTAATATTTAATAGCATGTGTACTTTCCCTTTCTTTTCCATCTTTTCTAACTGTAACCCCACCTCCCCAAAAGACCAATGCACAGAAGCGTTGAGGTCAGAGATGATCTGGAGACTTGGGGTGACTTCGCGTCCCAAATACTCTGGCTTTCAGGTGAACTGCTATTCTAATGGGTCTACAAACTACCTTCTTCTTTAATGGAACGTTTTATAAAATAGTGGTGATTTAGAGTTGCTAGGCGTATTAAGCAGTGGGGAACCTCCCAGGCCTTCTAAGCCTTCACTGAAGAAAAAAAAAAGAAGTAAAATCCATTAAATCACAATATAATGTATTTGTTTTTTTATTTCTTTAATGTTAAACAATATATCTGTCATCAATATGTCTCATCTAGTGATTTATTTTGTTTCGGAAAAGAAAGAGTTAATTTGAAGTGAGAAAAAAAAAGGGGCAATCAGACTTTTTTCTTTCGGTTGTCTCTGGGTAGAACAATCTAGCTACAGTAACTGTGTCACCTTCAGCCTTCAGTACCTGTATTGAAGGCCTCTACCATTCAAGTGTATTAGGGCAGATTTATGGAATGACAGGTGGATTAGCCAATCATATTTTTTCAATACATTCCTGCCACTTCCGGGCCTTCGAGAAGGCCCTGGTATACGTCACTGACTATGAATACATCAAAATAATTGTCCAGATCTCCCCTCGACAGTAGCAGCGATTGAACACTGTATAGCTAGCTAGACTAGAGTGACGTTTCGTGTCTGTATATTAGCCATGATTTTGGTATTTTACAAATTAATTATCACTGTATTATATCAGTGCGGAGAAGGGGCCATGGGCCAGTGCTGGTTTCAACAATTTTAGCTGCTTAACGAAAGCAGCCCTGCATCACCAAAGTACAGCTGGACACCTGCAAGCCACCATCCTACTGAAAACATTTGGAGACACAAGAATAGATGTCCAGTTAAGTGAGCGGCACCGAAGAGAAACGCTAACACACAATGAGAAGGTGAGACAGAAAAATTCTGAAACGCCTCATTCACTCCATTGTGTTAATTCTACATGTCATATTAACTTGATCCCCCCCAAAAGTAATCATTCAAAATCACTGCCCCTCCTAAGGTTAGTGATGTAAGTGACAACATAGGCTAATATCGGGTGCAAGGGATACTGTTTCTGTTATTATAATGAAATTGCGGGATTTTTAGTTTCACTGAAGGCCTATGTCCAATAGTCATTGTTTGCTACTGGTCTTAAGACTGCTAATACAAGGACAGTTTGTCAAGACGTTCAAATCTTTAGCCTCATCCTTATTTTTATGTTGTGTGTGGAAGTGTTACCAAGGTAGTTTAATTCATTTTCCTATTTTTTGACAATCTAAGTTTACTCCATTATGAGAAGGATCTCTGTCACCATGACAACTAAAAACAGGAGAGCTCCTCACTCCAATTGATTGGACTGGGGCTAAGGCTGCGATGAGAGAATCGATGAGTTCACATTGTTTTTTACTCTCCTCTAAACCATGTGCTGCCTAATCATTCATATCCAATTATGCATTAGTGAGGTTGATTCATACAGGTCCTGGTCCAGACCCAAGTGAAGAGACTTCCTTTTAGCCCAGAGCTAAATTCTCTCTGGGTCACGAACAATCATAATTATATTTCAGTAATACCATCTGCAGGATCACTTTCTGCCATTGCTCCATGTAGCTAATGGAGATTTAAAATCCATCTGTACTTAAAATCCATCAACAGTGACAGAAGTTCATACCGGAGAGGCTACATGAAGAAACGCAGGGTGGTACAGAATCTAATACGGAATTAAATTAATGTAATGAGACCTATTGATTATAACTAAGATGGATAAGACGCAGACCAAGGCTCTCTCGCGGAGTCGCCAATGAGAGATTGCGAAACGCAGACTCCGGAAGAGATTTCTTCATTAATTCTAAATTAAATGCTGCAGAGCCATCTACCAAAAAAGGACAGATAGCGTGGCTGCATATGCTGTTATGTTGTACTGATAAGTGCAGACCGATGTCTTAAAGCCAAGTTATTTTGGATCTACGCTCCAGCATATCTTGTCCCCAGTTCCGAGCTCCACAAACTTGTACATACGATCTTCAATTAAGACAGATGATTCTATGATAGCATCTCGTGCATTTCAGCACAACTGACATCAGTGGGGGGTAAATAATGAGCCTGATTTTTAATCAGGGCAGACAGATAGCATCTTAAAAGTGCGGCTGCGTGGCATTCCAGGTACAGTTGTGTGATTCATTTATCTGCAGGGGCCCCAGAAACCTGTTAAGATGTTGTTTTCAAGACAGAAATGATGCCCGTATCGTGACGTGTACTGTTTACTGCACGAAGCACATTTATTTGCCTCAGAAACAGCACACAATATAGCCTACATTATATTGATCTACAAATGCCACAGTCCTCCTCGTGGCATCCCCCTAAAACATGAAAAGTCACTTACAATGGTGTAATTAAAGTATATTCAGAGCCTAAACAATGCAAATGTACATTGGGTGAAATATGAAGAAATGTGAGTCATAGGCTAATGCATTTTCATGTGTCAGATATGTATTTTTAAAATATATTCTGACGGTGAAAATATATATAATCTTCTGGGATTTACATGTTCAACACTGGTCAGGCTCCATTAGTACGATGTATTAAATCAGTTATAGGCTACCGCCTTAAATACATAACTTGTGTCATTGTTGGGAGTAGCCTATACCATTTTGCCCAGTCATTAATCCCCCAATAATTGGTGCAGTGCATATTCCAATAATTTCAAAACAGCGTGTGTGCATTCTAAACTAGCCACTTGAACCCTGACGTGCAGTGATCTTACTATACTATTTTTAATAATGTAGGCTATAGTTGCCAATACAGACCTGAGAGAACACATGTAAAAAACGATTAAGAGTAACCATCATTATCAAAACACCGCGTAATATGAAGACACCGGCACGCACAACAAAGTGATAAAAGATATACCGCACATTCGATTGAAACAAAAATAAATAAAAACAGTTCTATGGTTGAAATATAAAACCAGCTTCAATATATTCAGTTGTTAAATGAATGACACGAGATGATGCAGTTCATGAACTAAATCTTGATTCAAATGCACCCAGCTAGCTATATTTTGCGCTTACATTCTACATCGATAACACGCAGAACCTACCATTCAGCAAGCAGGCAGCGCCAACCAGGTAGAGTGCACAATTCCGGGTCCCCATCGTATTGGAAAGGTAAATAAAATATACCTTAACTGTAATGGCAGTCTAGAAACACTGAAGAGAAGAAGATTCATTCAAGAATTCAGAGAAAATAAGCGAAATCCCATCCAATGTGTCTCGTGCCTCACTTTGGTGAAATATTCATACCTAGGTTTGAACTATAAAAAGCAAGGGAGGACATGAGTCGAGATTTGTATTTGTGCGCGAGCGAGGGGGCAACGCTCCGCTCCTCCCTTAAACCCCGTAAATGGGGTAAATGGGAGATTCGGAGTAATCTAATGAACCTACATGGCCGTGACAGAAGACTCTGAACTACGACTTCACTCAACAGCAAGGCACATCCTCCTCCAGCGCTGTCAAATATTCATTGGGCATAAGTGAAGGTAGCGATTAGCCTACAAATTGTTCACTTTGTAAGAGAGGTGAAAATAGCCTAATATATAATATAATATATGCCATTTAGCAGACGCTTTTATCCAAAGCGACTTACAGTAGTGAATGCATACATTTTTCAGTAGCCTACATCTGAAGTCTTTAAACTTTGATATTAAGATAATAATCGTGACACCTAAACGAGGCAAACAATTGTTTCTTTATCCGCGAAATATAGACGTAAAACGTTATACGTATATAAACGTTGGATTAAACCAAGGGCATAACCACATAGCCTATTAACTATTGGGGGGATAATGAAAAGGAATCATTTACAAATCATTAGGAGGACAGACCGTTTTGAATATTGGGGGGGACATGCCCCGTCCCCCCACTCGTTACGCCTATGCATTAAACGTTAACCATTAACAAATAAATGGCACAGAACAGATATAAAATAAACAATAAAATCAAATAATAAAGACGCAAAATTAGTTGCACAGTTATCTGAGCTTTGCGCGATAAAACATCGTTCGTATCCCCTCCCTTATTCTTTACGACTTGACACTATATAAAATGGTTCCACGTTGTTAATTTTAATTGCTGCATCATTTAAAAACATGGCCCCGTAAAGAAAGTTAATTTAAAATACAGTGCATTTACAGCTGGTGTGGGAACGATGCAAAGAGTATTCTTGCTGTTCCCTGTAGTGCAGTAAACACTTAATGCTTAAGGGGTTTGGCTTAGCCTGCAGTTTCATTCAAGTCAAATTTCCAATCACAACGTAGGACATTACTATTACTCTCCAAAGAATCTGAATTCACATCTCGAGCGTTAACTTCTGACCCAAAGGATTGGACAAATGATTATTAAGTATAGCCTCGCAATCATAAGAACAGTAGCATACAATAAATGCCTGGAAGAGAATACTCTGTCCTCGCATCACTGTGCTTGCCAGCCCCCAGTCCTAAACAGTACTGCAATAAAAATGAATAGGCTATGCAGGGCAGGTTCCAGAAGTCTTCATTTCTACCGAAAGAAATGAAAACATTTTAAAATAACATGGAGTTAATCGTCTAGCTGCAAATTGAATACTGTACATGTGGACAAAAAGTCACATTTTCTATACTTGTCACCTGTAAATGACCTGACCTTCAAGCAATGTCTGCTGCAGGTACAAGGTTGGGTAATAACTTCCAGAGTGCGTGGCAGCAAGGAGGATTATTTATAAACCTCCTTGGAAGCATAAAGGACGTAAAATAAAAACAAACAAAAAACATTTCTTATCTCATGTGCCAAAATACAGTACATTACCATTTCCACCATGACCTTCTCTGAACTGGGATAAATTCGAACAGCAGCCTCTGGTCCTTATTGAAGAGAATGGCTTTCTGGTATGAACTGGGATAAATTCGAACAGCAGCCTCTGGTCCTTATTGAAGAGAATGGCTTTCTGGTATAATTGGCCAAATGTGGATAATCATTTCAAAATTAAGAATTTGCATAATTATGAATTAAGGCAAATCCATGCAAGAAAACAAAATGCCTGATCTTCATTATGGCTATTTGATTATTTAAATCTTGAACCACCTGCACAGTTTGCCCTCGAATATTTTATTTTATTTACACCCTACAAAAATAATGAAGTTGTTGACAATGTTGATCGCTGCAAGGACCTCTATATTTAAAAATTATCTTCAGAATACATCCAGGCATTATCAGCATGTTGCCAAGCAACTGCTGAATGTCTTGCTATAGAAACATAACATTACAAAGCAAATATATAAATATATACAAGCCCTATATGTATATATATATATATATATATATATATATATATATATACACACAATGGGGGAAATAAGTATTGAACACATCAACATTTTTCCCAGTATATGCATTTCCAATGAGGCCATTCAAGTGAAATTTGCACCAGACTTTGGTATTAACTCAAGACATCCAGACAAAAAATCGAAACAAAGTCCATATGTAAATAAAGTTACGTGTAATAAAGTGGAATGACATAGGAAAAAAGTATTGAACACACTAACTGAAATTAATTCAATCCTTAGTGGAGAAGCCTTTGTTTGTAATGACAGCTTCAAGGCACTTTCTGTATGAAGTAACTAATCGCCCGCAGTATTCAGGTGTGATTTTGGCCCATTCCTCTACACAGATTGTCTTTAAATCTTGAAGATTGCCGGGGGCCCTCTTGTGAATCTGTATCTTCAGATGCTTACACAAATGTTCAATTGGGTTTAAGTCAGGTGATTGACTGGGCCATTCCAACAAGTTGATTTTCTTTCTCTGAAACCAATTGCGAGTTTCCTTTGCTGTATGCTTTGGATCGTTGTCCTGCTGGAAGGTCCACCCACGTCTCATCCTCAGCATCCTGGTGGATGGCAGCAGGTTCATCTCAAGAATCTCTCTGTACATGGCTCCATTCATTGTTCCTTCAATGATATGAAGTCTGCCAGTACCACGAGAGGAGAAACAGCCCCACATCATGATACTTCCACCTCCAAACTTCACTGTTGGTATAGTGTTATTCGGGTGATGTGCAGTGCCATTTCTCCTCCAAACATGGTGTGTTGTGTGACAGCCAAAAAGTTCTATTTTGGTCTCATCTGAGTACATGCTCCCAGTAGTTCACTGGCTTGTCCAAATGTTGTTTGGCAAACTTTAAACGAGCTTCAACATGTCTTTTTTTCAGTAGTGGAGTCTTGCGGGCTGAGCGTGCACAGAGACCATGGCGGTGGAGTGCATTGCCTACTGTCCTTTCTGTCACAGTTGTACCTGCTGCCTCCAAGTCTTTCTGGAGCTCTTTCCTAGTGGTCCTTGGCTCTTTGGCTACTCTTCGAAGTATCCTTCTGACTCCCTGATCAGAAATCTTGCGAGGAGCTCCTGTGTGTGGCCGGTTGATGGTGGAGTGATGTTGCTTCCACTTACGGACAATGCCCCCAATGGTGCTTACTGGAAGATTCAGAAGTTGTGAAATACGTCTGTAGCCAATTCCATTTTCATGTTTTGCAACAATCTGGTTGCGAAGGTCTTGAGAGAGCTCTTTGCTTTTACCCATCATTAGATGTTTCTTGTGTGGCACCTTGGTAACAAAGAAAACCTTTTATAGCCCATCAATATATTCTAACCCAGCTGACATTAATTAGCACAGATTGGAGGTAGAGTTGCCTTCTAATTAGTTATGGTTTTCAGCTGGTTCCTTGCCTTTCCTTGCTGTGGTGTACTGCTTTTTCTTAGTGTGTTAGTTATGTCAATCCCCCCCTAGTAATGTGAGTTTGCTGCCGTAGTCCTGCGGTAGTGATGAAGGTGAAATAACACCTCTTCCGAGACGGCACTCGCCAAGCCGTCGTCTGTAACCCGGTACCACAGGGCCACTCTTATGCGCAGCGAACGTCATGTCAGCTTCCCTCCCCCATCCCTGGGGCGGACAGCCAATCGTCGCCCCTGGTGGCACTCCCGGCCAGAGCAGACAGGGAATTGAAACCCGGTCTCTGTGGTCAGCGTCGGACGTTGTAACCACTGGACCGGGAGGCCCTCAACAAGGTCATCTAATGGTTCCACAACCATTCCAATTGGACTCCTGATCAAAACATTTTATGCTTCTGTTGTTTTAAGTGGCATCTAGTGACACTTTAAGGCATTGCAACTTCACCTCGATTAAATCATACAATTTTTCAGCAAAGCAGACAAGGTTGTTTTCCCAACCTGACTAGAAGTTTCATTGCTGGTGCCACACTGATCTGAGCAGTTCATCAAGTCAACTCTTGAAGGTGCAGTGAGAAGTTTATGTATTTATTTATGATGGGAACACTCACAGCTAAAAACGTGAGCAGGAGGGTGGGGGTAGGGGGGTGGATAAGAGTAATCGCCACAAGATTAGATTCTCTGTGGAAGGAGTCAGGCTGGGGCCTGAGAAGCATTCCCACCTCATTTGCACCCTGAAAAACAATTGCATCAGCACATATTACCACTTCACATAAACGGAGTACCGCAGTAAATATTCTGTAAATGTATACAATTAATGAATAAGTAAAATTGACAAAAAACAAGACAATCTGTCCAATCGATAGATTTATTATTAAGGTTTACATTTTGCATTGCTGTGCGAAAGATGTACATTATTTGAAAAAAGATTCTCCATCAAAAGATTTGAGATGTTAGAGAACAGTTTATACACAACCAGAGACAGCTGATGCTATTCACTAGTTTGTTCCACTCCACTCAACTGGAGAGTTTGTCATTCAGGTAACTGCTCGTCTTTGAGTCCTGCAAAAGCATGTTGGCGATGTCGAAAAACTTATGCTCGTAGGCCAGCTTGTAGTAGGTGTAGACATCCTCACAGTGCTTCAGAAGCTTCTTCAGATTCTGGCTGGCATTGCTGGGGGGCTTTGAAAGTGCAAACCTGGACACAAAAAACAAAAGAAAGGTGGGGGTGGGGTGGGTTGGTCACATGGGTCAGTTGTTAATTGGTAAAGAGATTGCTGCAGGGGTGTGTACGACCAAGTGGTGCCAAAATAAAAATCGTGAGATCAGAGACATAAAGGGGCCCCTTTTCTTTGCTGTCAGGTTTGTGACATAGCAGGCTGTACAAAAGTGAAAGAGGATGACCCTTTGTTCATGTGCCCAGAGGCGACCCTATATACAGGTAACTGCCAAATTATAGGAAACACCAACATAAAGGGCCCTATTTTCGATCCATGGGTAACTTGCAAGGTAATCGCCACAGCTTGTGGTTATTCAATGCACGGACATGAAAGACTGAAGCCAGCAGGCCATCCCTAGTTCAGTAAGATACACCAGCACATTGTTTTTCTTATGTGAAAGGGTTATATTCTTTCCATTTGTACCAGAAAATTTCATAATTCTGTCGCAAATGGAATATTTCCCAGTTTCTTCCAGTCTTGTCCAACATGCAAAGTTTGGCAATTTACATTAAGTTAGAAGAAAAGAAACATTGTTTTTTTAGTGGAAAGCCTACAAATAAGGAAAAGAGATGGTAAAATAAAACACTTTCTTCTAAATGAAGGTCTCAAAATATAAACTCAAATCGAAAATAACAAATTAATGTAATTGATTCACGCGCCAACTTTTCCGCACATCCTTGTCTCCGTGGCAAAACTGTCATGCATGTCGAAATTGTTGTAACCACTGGGCCACATGTATTTTTTTCCAGATTTTTCTCCCATTTTCTCTCAATTAGGTAGCCCCGCTATTTAGTCCCACATGTATTGTTTTTTAAAGTTAATTCAACCTCTTTTACAACTGTGCTTCCCTCTCCTCCCCAGACAGAGGTGCGCCATCGTCCTAAATCACGAACGTTGTAAAATGCGGGAGGCCCTACCCACATGTATTTTTAAAAAGTGAATCCCACCTCTTTTACAACGCATAAATCCTAAAGCCCAAAGCGCCACCGTATTCGTTTTGCGTCTGCGTTACCGACACCATCCTAATTCACCAAAATAGGGCCCAAAGTGTCTTCATCGGGTGTTGGGCCACCACAAGCCGCCAGAACAGCTTCAGTGCGCCTTGGCATTGATTCTACAAGTGTCTGGAACTGAACTGTAGGGATGCAACACCATTCTTCCACAAGAAATTCCATAACTTGGGGTTTTGTTGAAAACGCTGTCTCAGGCGCTGCTTCAATATCACTCATAAGTGTTCAATTGGGTTGAGATCTGGTGACGGAGATGGCCATGGCATATGAATTACATAGTTTTCATGCTCCTTAAACCATTCAGTGACCACTCGTGCCCTGTGGATGGGGACATTGTCATCCTGAAAGAGATCACTCCCATCAGGATGGAAATGCTTCACCATAAGATGAAGGTGATCAGTCAGAATGGCTTTGTATATATTGGCATTTACCTTGCCTTCTAAGGAGTTGAGTGGACCTAAACCATGCCAGGAAAATGCAGCCAACACTATAACAGAGCTGCCTAGAACCCTTAATTTACTCAAGTGTTTCTATTATTTTGGCAGTTACCTGTATATGTGTCAATGGTCGACATATAAATAAATGTAAGGGTTATGACTTACTTTTTGGATATTTCCTCAAACAGGCTGGCTTGCAGCTGCTTGTGGTGCTTGAACTCCTCCAGGTAGGTAAAATCCCCTTTGATGACGACTTTCTGGTAGAGCACCTCAGCCCAGTCAGGGGTGAAATCATAGGCCTCTGCTATGACCAATGCCTTCAGATAACAACACAGGGGATTAAAAATGCACTCCAGCCCCCTCCACTGTCACACAAGCATGGCTGCATTCAGCGGGGTACCTGGTAGCAGCGGGGCAGGCCCACGATGGCGTCGAGCAGCTCGGGAGGGCGCAGGTTGATGACACGTTGGCCCTGGCCGTGGCTCAGGAAGTGGAGCTGCAGGGTGACCAGCTTGGCCAGTTTCACACAGCGCACGGCCTGGCGCACGCACGAGTCCTGCGGAGAAGGGGCAGCACCCACAAAATGCATGTTAAAGCACCGGCCCAAACACTCATGGCCAAAGACCAGGCCTCCCTTTAACGTGTGGTGTGGGACAAGCAGCCTGGCAGGCAGGATTTTTTTCATAAAAACCTGTACCTTAGAATAGCTCTCTGCAGCATCCTTTAAGAGCGTCAGGACCTTCGTCAACGCGTTCTTGAGTTCTGCTGTGACTGCTGCAGCAGACAACAAAATAAAGACATTTGCATATTGAAGTCACGGCCAGTCTTTTCAAAACTTTATTTAAAATTCAAAATAGCAGCAAAAGCTGTTCAAAAATCCTTGGAATTCATCACATCAAGTGAGACAGAATATGGTTGAGACTAGTAATGACTATACTTTTTTGCACAACAGAAGGCATGAAGATCCAGTTGTTTGTTAAAATAAAGGCAGCCTCGTGTTCCCATTGCTCAGACATTGGGACAGAGGAAGTAATGCACTTAATCCCCATGAAAGAGAATAGGATTGAACTGGAAGAATGCATCTACTAGTTTAGCCAGTATTTGCCAACCTCAAGATATCAGACACTACACCCCCCTCCCTCCCCTTGACCCCAGGGCTGGGACTCGATCAGCTTGAGCTGGGTGCGGGCTGCACCCTCGTGGTTCTCCCCGATCTCGCGGCGCATGCTAAAGCAAAGCGCCACCATGTTGTGCTTCTCACTGTCGCCTGGCAGGCAGCGCTTGATGTAGTCCAGCAGGGCAGTCTTCAGTGTGGTGTTCTGGAGCAGAAACACAGACACACACACACACACACACACACACACACACACGCGCATCCTGTGACAAGCTGACATGGCACAGTTTGTCTCTTGAACAAAAACAGAAAAGCAGACAGAAGAGCTGCCTTTGGGGTACTCAGTGAATGAGTGTCGGTACAGAAGGTGTTATTTGGATGGTTAGTGGGCTCAGTTAACCATGTTATAAAAAAATTCATAAAACTGTTCGCCCTGTGGGACTCAATGGCCACAGATGGCCCTGGCACAATCCAGCTTCTATCGGAACTGTAGGCGCATCACTGGATACGCCACTCAGGAGTCCCACCGTATTGATAACATAGTTCATTTAAAACCTGTCGGTTCATCAGATCGAGCCTCTTCCGGTCGCCTGAGGACTCCCTCTTACCGACTCAACCTTCTTTCTCAGCAGCATCTCGAAGCGATGGTTCTGGTTCAGCAGGTCGAAGATGTAGGTCATTTCGTTGTACCTGCCAATGCCCGTGAGGAGCCGCACCTGCAGGGTGTAGAAAAGAGCGAACGCGAGCGCTCCGTTACCGCGTCAATCTGCACTGAACGCCCAGCTGCAAACAGGAAAGGGCGGGACTCACCAGCAGGCTGTAGCGCTCGCTGTGGGCCAGGTGGGTGTGGCTGAGGTGGCGGGCGGCCTGGAGGACACGCATTATCCCCTCCATGTTACAGGTGAGGCTGAAGCAGTCATGGGCCAGAATCAACAGCTCCACAGCTGCAGAAGTTAGGAGATGATTGATGGTAAACCCCCATTGTGAGACCCAGTAAAAAATTAACAAAAAAAAACCTCAACTAAAAGTGACCCTAGGAATGAGAAGGGATGTACTTTGTTACAGCAGTAAAAATGCCATCAACAAAAAACCCAAAACAATCTATCTAATGGAGGCCTGTAGATCACAGGCAGATTTGCCGGATGGCTTCTGCTTTTGAGAAGGCTACACAGAAACACATTTCTCTAGTGTGCTCATCAGTGGGGCGATTCTGTCGATTCTTCGCAGGATCTAATCTCAAGTGGGCACTACAGTTGTGCCCTTGATCAAGGTACTTAACCTAAATTGCTTCAGCAGACATACAGCTGTACAGAAGGATAGTATGTAAAAATGTATACCATGTACGTCTATCTGCATTCGGCATCTGTTGAGCAATAATAATTGAAATAAAAAAATTACTGCAGCTCAGCTCTCCGAGGGGGATGGTGGAGATGTTGTCCAGCAGCTTGGTGCCCACGAGGTTGGGATCTCCACAGAGCTTGGCCAGCTGCAGGAAGGCCTCTCTTCCATCTGCGGGACAGTAGATCTGCTTCCCTGCTGTGGAGGGACACCACACTGCTGCCAACGCTCATTAAACACATCAGAACACATTCTGCGCAGCGCAACGCTGGAGAAATCTCATCTCCGCAGCTCTGAGCTCGCACACGGCGCGCCATCTGTCTTAATTCCAATGAGCTGTTGCAGCAGAAATCAAGGAATCGGATTACATTTTGTGTCGTGCGGGGCATTTTGGTGAACGGTACACGCGACGTTGCACCATTCGGGCTAAATGATGAAGCACCCCCCCAGGTCTTAACCGCGAGAAGCGACTAATGAGATTAGCAATATTCGGCTTCGCTTGGACCAGCAACGACAAGATTAACGAGCAACCCAGAAGATGGCACATCTGCCAGCACATCGTCCCCATCGCTGCACGCAGCCAACGGGTTTCTTAGGTCAGCTGGGAACAGTGACCCTCCTGGCCCACCAGCACCTCTTACAGCAGCTAACAAAAATATTTAGAGTAAGTATGTTTTGTTAGCAGTGAAAGTCTGCCTCACCTGGCTCTTTCTCCTGGGCATCAGCCAGCAGTCCCTGGACCACTGCCTTGGAGACCATCTCGGCCACGGCCTCGGGCTGCAGGCTCTGGACGCCGATGAAGGCCTGGGCTTTCTTGTAGCGGTCAGGCTGCTGGGACAGGAGCACCTTGCACAGCACTGTCTCCGGCTCCTCGGCAGAGATCTCGCTGTAGGCACACTTCAGCTCCTGGACGTTCATTTAACACATGAAGCAGGAGGTCAGGGTTCCCACACGGAACTTTTCAAATCCTTTCAAGGCTCCCATTCTCCCAAATTCAAGAAGCCATAAAAACTGTGCAGTGGGCAATTATATGGAAAATAAATATAGTTGTATAAAAACCAATCAAAACCCACATTGCGTGAATACCATGTGGTTTCTGATCGAGAATCCATTTTCGAGAGCATAACTGATAAAAAAGTGGACCTGAAAAACACCAATATCTCTCAACAACAAAATGAAAGAACTTTAGTGCCCCTGTCAGAATTATATTTTTAAGACATTTTAAGACCTATTTTCCTAAATTTGAGGACTTTCAAGGATTTCCAGGGAATGTGGAAACTTAATAGTGGGACTGTAGGAGCCAGCACAGACGTACGGTACCTTGGAGAGCTCGTAGAGGCTGAGGACCTGTTTGCAGTAACTCTTCCCATGGCAACACTCGTCCGTCAGCACCTGCAGCTGGCTTACCACCTGGTCCTCTGGCTGAGACACCATGACAAAGGAGGACAAACTGCCAAAACTGGACGCTGTGAGAGACGGGACGTATTAGAGAAGAAAAGGGAAGTTTGTCATGAAACCTCCTGTTCTGTCTTTAAAGAAAGAAAAACATATTTTACATACAATCCAGCTTAAAACTGGAGCTGTAAAAGCTGGAAGAAGCAGCCCTAAACAGTAGTGTCCATTACTCAATGGCTGACTGGCTTCTGTAGTAACGCCATTTCACCACTAGAGGCACAAAAGATCAGCCCATGCGAGGCAACCAGTATGAAAACTGCTTTTCAAGTTGGATTGAAAGAAGTGTGTTACGACTGGTTTCAGGGCTACAGAGCTCTGCACTCACAGCTGGGAAAGCTCCTCTTTATGAGGCCCTCTGAGTCGGGAGAGCTGGCAGTGCCGAGAATGTCCTGCAGCCCGGCCTGCAGGTGGGTGCCGCCGACCTCACCGGACGCGAGGCTGCGGCAGTACAGCACCAGCGACAGGTCGCGGTGGCAGAGGGAGAAGTAGCGGCAGACGCGGCTGGCCTCATTGATGCAGCCCTCGTCCAGCAGCTGCCCCACCAGTGTGGCCAGGGCCGCCTCCTCGGCGGGCTCTGCCCCCCCGCCACCGGCCCGCTCCGTCTCGGCCGGGGGCAGGCCCTCCATGCCCTCCAGGCTCAGGTGGGCGGGGCAGTTGAGCGCAGTCATCTTGGCGAAGGAGAACTCCCTGATGGCGTCCTCAAAGGAGCTGTCCCCCGCCGCCATGACAGGGAGGGCGAACATGCTCTCCTTCTCCATGGCCGACAGAAGAACCTTCTGGCGCACTCGGCACAGCCACACCCTCTTCTCCATCTCCTGCAGCTGGGACAGGGGGGTGGGGGTCAGCAGAGAGAGCCAATGTCCCGCCATGGCCAACAGGAGGCACTTCTCCTGAACGCACAGCAGCTCCGTCTCCACGGGGCGTGGGGGATGGGCTCGGACAGCTGGGCCTGGGACAGGAAGAACTCGGACGCGGCCTCCCCGCCCATGCCGTTGCTCCTGAACTGCTCGTGGCACTTCCTCCAGAAGGCCACTCGCGTTTCCTTCCTCTCCCACTGCCGTTTGGCCTTCAGGCTGCGCAGGTCCTGCAGAAGCTTCAATGCACAACCAGAGAACACAAAAATGTGAAAATCGCACACACTGGCAAAAGTTTACTTTGTGTTCTGAGTATCTCTAGTGCTTTGCAAGGAAGACGATTTACCTCAGCTAATACCCTAGCTTACCCAGCCAATCAAAGCATCAAGATGATTAAAAGGGAATATTGCGAAAGTCGGATTATACTTTAGCCAGGAGACTTGAATTTACCCTTGAGACTTTCATAAAGGTTCTGATCTACCACTCTCCATGGAAAGCTCCATGGAATCTTCAATGACCACAGGGCGGGTCAGGATCGTAGTTTGGCATGCCATTTGAGTGTTGTTCAGCTCAAAAGACAGTGTTGTTCACCTCAAGCAGTCACTGCAGACTTGCTTTTATTTGGTAAGAAGGAAACCCTCTCTACAGGCCTGGGCGCACACAGACAGTCAACACAAGACTTGGCATACCTTTTCAAGAAAGGAAGGAATGAGCTTGGCGCTGTGCCCTTGTTGAAACACCACACAAACTACACCTTACTACACTTCTACACTTCATATTTGACAAATACCAGGAGCTCACCTCGTTAATAACCACACCGTCAATGGGCAGGCCGGCTAACTCAGCCACCTGCCTGGCCTGGGCAAAGAGGCCATTCTCCTGCAGCTGTTCCAGCATGCGCAGGCACTCCCCCTGCAGGACCTCGGTGGAACCACTCTCCAGGAGGCAGCAGCTCAGGGACACGGGAGTGTCCTGTAGTATCTGGCTGAGGAGGCTGAGCTTCTGAAAGTCCGGGCCTGCGGAGAAAGCTTAATGAATAAACAAGCGGGGGTTGGGCGTCTGCGCTCAGCAAACTGTGAAATCTGTTTTCATGCTAGGCTTTGTCATTTCATTCTAGTCATGCAATACCATTCTACTTAGACTGAGAGACCTTTTTTTTATTTTTTGAAATATTAAAAATACACAAACAATTATGCATTATCTTGTCTGCATGAATAATTTACATTTCTGTATCTGGGCTCATTACATGTTATGAATGGGTTTTCTTCTCTAGGAGATGAATGCATTTTCCACTTCCATGTTTATTTTGGACTTGAAAGTGTTGGTAGTATCAGAGGTGCGTGGCAGAAGCAGCTGAACTGGGTTATCGGGTCTCTGGGAGACTCTCTCACCGTTGGACTTGAGCAGGCGCTCCATGTCGGCCAGCAGCTGCAGCAGCTTCCGCAGCTCGTACTGGGTGGCACACTGCTGCATCATGCTGAGCAGCAGCACTGAGGCCTGGCACTCGGCCCACTGCACCGGGATGCCCGCTGGAGGCTGGCCGCCGCTTTTTAACTGTGCCACACAGAAACAGAGCGCGGCCACTCAGACAGGGCCAGGCTAGCCGCAACACAGCGGCCACTCAGACAGGGCCAGGCTAGCCGCAACACAGCGGCCAAACAAACCACAGAGTACTGGGCCCTAACTTGTGACCGTTGACCTCTACAGGTAGACTTAATGAGTCAAAAATATATTTTTTAGACCCACCAGATACCAAAACGTTCCCATTTATGCATCTTATGCATATTCATGATGGGACATGACCCAAGGATAATATTACTGTATGTTCTTCTCTTTTTATGAACATTCATAGACTGCAATATAGCACCGGAAACACCCGTTACCAACTGGAGTTTGGAAAGCATGGAAGGAACGACAGGAGCTGACCATCCGGTTTGTTTATAGAATCGGTGGAGAGAGAGAGAGAGAGAGAGAGAGAGAGAGAGAGACAGAGAGAGAGAGAGAGAGAGAGAGAGAGAGAGAGAGAGAGAGAGAGAGAGAGAGAGAGAGAGAGAGAGAGAGAGAGAGAGAGAGAGAGAGAGAGAGAGAGAGAGAGAGAGAGAGAGAGAGAGAGAGAGAGAGAGAGAGCCCTAACAGCAGGAGAAAGGCGGCTGCCGGACTTAATGTCACCGCTCTCAGACGGGCGCCTCTGGATCGACTCAATGACACCTGCAATAAATCCTGCCGTCCTTGCATGAGAGGAACCAAATTCATCCTGAAGACACTTCCTCACACAGCGGCAAGGTCAGTTTCAAAGGGCCATTACTTTCCCTAACTGACAAAGGACTGTAATAGATTTTTCCCCCTCCTCCTGTAACAAATATCTCAGACTTGGGAGTCTTGCCAAATCTGTGCGTTTTTAAATCGAATGCCATTGACCTGGCCATAAATCTTAAATGATCAGGCAACCTCCCATATCCTTAATATACAGTAGCTTTATAACAAAAAAGGCGATTCGATTGCATAATTGGTTCTGACATAAAATTTGGCTCACAAGCTCATTGTGTTAATGAGTGAATTTTAACGTGGGGGAAATAAGGTCCCCTGTAAATGGAGGCAACATGAAGAGGCAGGACACACTTACGTTCAGTAGACACTTCTGGAACTCCAGTAATTTCTTCTTGGCCTCTGGGTAGTTTTTGCAGTCGTAGCACAGCATGTACATTTGCAACATGTGGATCAGAGGGCAGTCCTAACAGACAGAGAGAACGGTGACATGTTCAGCACACTGAGGAAAAACCAATAGACGTGCAGGAAAGTAGGAAAAAAAACAGGTTTTATTTCTATAAATGTTATATTCGTTGTTTATTTATAAATACACCTTATTTATTTTATATTTGTTTCTAAACTCTTCACGTGTGGTGCATATGTATATACACACGCTCAAGTTACCCTTTGAAATAACTGGAATCCTCTTATCAGAGGCCTGATCTTGTGCTTCTTCAGCAGCGTTTTCCAAATGATTGACAGGTCGTGGAGGTTCCACTCGTGCTGTCTCAAGCTCTCGCCAATGTGGGCAGTGGCTTCCTCGGCGGTGACATCATCCACAGATGTCAGAACCCACACGCACAGGCACTGGATAAGATCGGCATCCTGGCAATTGATGAGAAATGATCAGTTCTCTTTGAACAAGCCATTTTGCCAACAGACTGACACCCTGGCACTGTTGTAAGTGGTCTCATGGTTTTGTTACTGCAGTCTGTTATTAGAATGGGTCTATACGTGTTCTCTTTTAGGGGTAGTGGGACAGAAACAGTATCATGGAGTTGCATGTTCCCCACTATGTTAATACGTGAACTTAAAAAAATGGTCTCCAGCGATGGTTGTCAAAACAGTGGTTATTACAATTATGCATGCATTATGAGTGGAATTAGCCAGTTCATTGCCATGGTTAGAAAAACGGATTAAAAAAAATCATCATCATCTGAAAAATGATTTGCAATTAACTTCGTCACAGTCAGTAGGCAAAGAAAATTACCACAGCTGCACAGACCCACTGGACAGAACTGGATAAAGTCTGGCTATCAGTTGGGTCAGTTACCAGTATGTCCCCTCTGCACCCTGACCCTGTCTCCCCCCACCCCACCCCACCCTCCATACCTGGTGACAGGCCGCCAGTACGGTGAAAGTGGGGCAGTGCTGACCCACGGCTTCAGCCAGCAGGTACCTCCACGCGCTGGTCTGGCCCTGGCTCCGCAGCAGCACCTGGAAGAGGTCTTTGGGGGGGTCTGGGGCCTCCTCGCAGGGCAGGGTCTGCTGGCAGCTGGGGTCACCCTCCTGCTCCCACGGGGACTGCAGCTGCAGGTGCTGGAAGGCCAGGGAGAGGTGGGCCTGCAGCGTGGGGCTGAAATGGGAAACCAGGGACCGAACCTGCCAAACAGAACCATGGTCGAGGTCACCGGGAATTGCAGCAACCAAGCAGAACCACCCCCACCACCCAGCAATGGTAAAGACTGTTGCCATATAAAAATGTGCCCAGATGAACTGGTTCCATCCAACAATGAGCTGGGTCAGTGCGGTGAAAGAGGCTAGCAAAAAAGTGGGTAGCAAGGAAGAAATGGCAATTTTTCAGGGTGTCTGACCTGCTGCGGGGGGTAGCTGTGCAGCTGGATGAAGAGGAGGAAGTGCAGCCACTGGGCGTCGGCAGCGCAGTCCCGTGGATACGCAGTGCTCAGGGGCAGGTCGTGGAGCTGACAGAACTGCACTGCCACTGCCCACTCCTTCCCTGCCTCGTATGAGGACCTGCAGGGACAAGGGACAGGGACAGGGGCAAACATTCGGGAGGCAGAGGGCAGGCGAGTACAGATGACCTGGACTTTCTGCTATATAGTCCACTTCTTGTTTTCCTGTCATAACATAGTGAAAAGGCTCCTCTCTCCTACCTGCCAATGCCCTTTTTATCCACACCGTCCTTCACCGCCTCCTCTAAATAGACCAGCAACCCTGCGGCGGTCTGGCTTTCCGCCTCCGCAAGCTTGCTGCCCTTATCAGCTGCAAGAACCAAGAGTTAGCCAAGCTCAAGCTGAAACGGACTGCATCATTTACTTATTCACACTTTTCGGAGATGAGACTCCAGAGGGAAACAGTGCAAAGTCGGTGACAAATGACAAAAACGCTCACTTTATGTTTAATAAACCTTTATGCATATGTCGGCAGTATATTTATTTATTTATTTGACAGACACTTTTACTGCTTTGATTTATATTGCTGGTATTTTTAACATACTATCCACATACAGCTTGGGGTTTACTGAAGAAATTCAGCTCATGCGCCTTGCTTGACATGAAACAGCAGCAATCAATTTCGACCGTTACCCTAAACTGCCCATGCTCGGTGCACCTGGCGTCTTGGCCATTACCTAAAGTGTCCCTCATAGAGGCGAGGTGGTCCTCCTCGGCACCCTGGGTCCAGAACTTAAGGATGAGGCCGAGGACGTGGAGGTCCACCCGAAGCTTCAGGCTGCTGGCACCCAGGAGCTCACAGAAGCAGACGCAGGCGGCCGCGACAGAGGGGATGCTGAAGTGAAGCAGGCCCAGGCTGTAGGCCTGCTCCACGGCGTGCCGGAGGCTGAGAGGCAGGGAAACAGAGGCAAACTTAAATCAGTTTCATTGACATGACCACACTTCAGCATCGTCTTGACAAAGCATAAAATACAAGTCAACTTTGGGCACTCGTGACACGAGTCAGGCTTCACAGAACCATAAATATTCATTACCCGTGATGTAGCACCAGAAACATCTGTTACCAGCCGTAGCCCCGCAGAATACGGAAGTAGAGGGCAGAAGGAAGGCAGGAGATGAACCATCTGGTTACTATGGAGAATCTATGGTCCACAGGTGTTGATGTTTGACAGTACATGACAGAGTAGCTCCACCCTTTATGGGGCTGGTGGAGACACACTCATCCTCTGCAGGAGAGGGACAGCCAAGGCAGTGTGACTGGATCCTCGGCCCAAAGAGGATTTATGAGCACCAGACTCCACAGAAGATCACAATCGGTTTGGCATCCCATTTTTATATGTGACAGACTGGGAAATGTCGCTCTGCTGACAACTCTTGGTTGAATGGATGAACCTTCCGTCTGCTCAGCCCAGAAAACACTGGCTTATGTTCCCGTAATCAAGTAGTAAAAGTGACATTTTTGACAGTTGCTTCTGCTACAGTTTGTCAATAAGCAGAAATGGTAACCTTGACTATTAAACATACTATAGTCCTTGAGACTTGCGTACTGATTGTTTTCTTTCTTCGGTTCTTTTAAGAGAAAAGTTCAGCGAACGAATTGGGAACAAACTACGAACCGCGCTTCAGTGGACCGCTTTCTGTGGACGTGTGAATGAGACGAGAGCAGGCGGTTTCAGAACGGGGCAGACGGACACTCACTGTGAGGCCAGGCCGCTGGAACTTGCCGGCTGCTGTACCAGGAAGGTCCCGAAGGCAAAGGAGGGCCGTCCATGGCGCAGGTAATACAGGAAGTCCAGGCTCTCCAGCAGGGCGTACCGGCTGACCAGATGAGGGCTGGAGAAATGGGGCAGCTCCGCAGATGGGTCTTTTTTGGGGGAGGGGAGGGGAAGAACGTAGGGAGAGAACCCTCTGGATTACTGACATCACCCACTTCTTTCAGATGCCCAAGTATTCCTACTCACTCAATAATAGATAACAGAGGTGCGTTTTCCCCATGTGCTAATAAATAGTTTGATTAAACCACATGTTGTTAGTCAGAAGAAAAAAGAAAACATACACACAGTACCCTCCATAATTCACACCCTTGATAAAAATGAGCAAAGTAGGCTGTATAAAATAAACAATACATGTAATGAGCTATATGATATGCTAAAAAATTTGAAATTATGTTAATATATATATATAATTTATAAATTATATTTCCGGGCAAATGTGAAATTATATTATTTTATACTAATACAATTGCTCAGAGAAAAATATTTTGTTTAACACGTAATACTCCTTTTTTTAAAGAAGTATCGAAGCCAGAAGTGCATCTTGCCCCCACATGCAGTGAGGCAGATGGTTTGGGAAGGGTCATAGTTGGATGGTCAAAATTGTTTTCTCTGACGAATTGTATTAGTAGCAAATAATTTTAAAAAATTGAACATACAATATGGCTCATTCTTTGCTCATCTTTATCAAGGGTGTGAATAATTTTGGAGGGTACTGTAGATGTCAAGGAGGACAACATGAAAACTACACTATTACTTTCTCCACCTTAGTCAGCAAACTCTATTGTCATGCATTTTAGTGGCGAGTTGCTGAACACAGGACCTTGCCTTGTAGCCCACCGAGTTTAAAAGCTTTGGAGGGCCTTGGTGAAGCACGTACCAGTGGGGCCCAGTGTGTTGGCCGACTGCCATCCAAACAATCTGGAAGGATCCAAAGGATGCAAAGACTGAAAAAACCAAAACCCAGGTAATTCATTAGTGGGAGAAATATTCAGGAAAAGTTCAGGGTCTCAAATTGCATTTCAGGTCACCCAACACAATATCAATCTTTTTCCTCTGCAAGTGACAATCGCCAGTTGGGTGGCACTTTATTTCATCCATAAACATGTGCTTGATGGAAAGTGTAGAGCTCAGCACATATCAAGTGGGTAAAAAAGGTATTCACCCCCCACTTTGACATTTTCGTTTCTTACTTCATGGAATCTAAATGGATTTAATTGGGATTTCTTGCCAGACACTCTTATCCAGAGTGAGCTACAAAAGTGCATAATATATTTATCATGGTTTACATTCGACCTGTCACCTGTCCCGTTATACAGAAGCCATAGTAATGCTTCAGAATCGAACTCTACCTTCAATCTTCTAAAAGCCAGTCATCCAAATGCTAATTTCTGTAACAAGATTAGATGCACAGAAAGCATCTAAGTGCATCTAAAAGCATCATGTGTGGGAGAGGCTGCCCTACGTAAGTACAGCACATTTTTTTAAGCCTGCGGTCTCCATTGTCTTCAGGTGATTTCATCCCTTTTCTAGTAGCGTGACTGAAACGGCTAGAATAATAAATGGTGAAAATGATTTTCCAGAAATATTTTGTACCCCAGGAGAATACAAAATGTTCCTGGGAAATCATTATCCACATTTATTATTTTCTTGCCCCTGCAGTTCAGGTTAAGCAGACATTATAGTTTGGGGGGGGCTAAGAAAAAAAAAAAAAAAAAAACCTTTGAAAACAACTGTGCAGACCAGTACAGTATAGTTCTGCATGTCTCCCCCCCCCCCCCAGTATATGTCACATGCTGGATTATCTGAAGTCATTTGGATGTCGATGTAATTTTCCCATCATAGAACGACTGAATGCGCCGTAAAGAAATTACTTTAAAATGGCTGAACTGTGCTTTCAAATTCCATTAGCCCACATTAAATAGACTAAATAATCAGGCAAGTACAGTATAACCCCACCGAGTAAGCGTTTAGAGCACCTGCATGAGGTGGTAGATGGTGGTGTCGGGGGGAGAGGTGCCGCGGGTTGGGCTCTGGGGGAACAGGGCTGACTTCAGCTTGGGGTACGGGCTCAGGGCCATCTTCAGAAGCTGGAGGTCCACTCTCCACTGTGAGTCCCCCTCTCCCCGTCTCTGACTCACCACCTGCAGGGGACAACCCACTGGCTGGGTGAACAGCGTCTCCCCAGCACAGCACCACAACCACTCAGAGCTCCCAACAAAGTATCCCCACTAAGGTCTCACGCTAGGATGCGGAAAGAAAAGTGCTGCATGAGACGTCTCCATTCAGTTCCATTCAATTGCCGCAGTACTGAAAAGTGCAGCACTACCGACTTTTAACCAAGTGGTTCGGAAATGTACTGCATGAATTCATGTTTTTTTGGGGGGAAATGCAACACAAGTGGGCACATCAAGTCAAGTGAAGCTGGATACTTTTTACTTAAAAATGAACAGAAATTGTGACAGAAAACACTGGGGCAGGATTTCAAGGCTCAAACTAATCAGCATCACCCCAATGTCTATACTGGCTGGCTACACCAATCAATGTAGTCTTTTTTGGAAGGAGGAGGGATTTACAGTCACAACTATACATAGAGGGGATTTAAAAATGTATAATATTAAAAATCAGTTGTAGATCATTTTTTGCCACTAACTAGTAGGTTGGGTCACAAAAAATGCTTAATTTGCCATTTTAAAAGTGTGAATTAGTATATTAACTCAGCTTGCATTTCAGACTGCCACAGGCCCGCTTTGAACTCGCTAGATCCATGCTACCACGTCTACAGCACACATACACACTACTATAATACACAACACAAGTGCTGTGACACAGTGGCAGAAGCTACAGTCCCTGGCGCTGCATCTGTGCTTGGCCCTACCCATAATCCCACAGTGCACCTGCCAGGGCCGACGCTCACCTGGTCAATGCCCCCCGGGGCGAACATGATGGTGGAGAGGGCGAGCAGGCTGTGGCCCTCCAGGAGCATGCTGCTGACGCTGGCCTGGCTGCCAGGTATCAGGATTTGGGCATCGGTCAAGCTGGCCTGGAAAACCAGCTCAGGGTCTATGGACAAAGACAACAGAGCCTCAATAAAAACAGATTTCTGAACCTGTGTGTTAATACAAACTAAAGGCAAAGTAATGCACCCCCCTCCCTTCTCCCACAGGCACCTGTCAAGTTTCTGGTAATCTCCTGAATCCTCACAAGCATCTCAAACCACGGGTAGCTTTCATACAAGCTCCTGTCAGCCAGAGCCAGGCAATTTCTGGGTGTTAAACTGCAAGAAAGAACAAAAATAAAAATAAAAACAATTCTATATATATTTTTAAATCACACTTTATATACACACACACTAGATTTAGTGAGCGCACGCATCCGATATTCAGTGTTTGAGCTCAAACAGAGCTACCTCGGGGAAGGCTGCTTACTCGTAGTGCTGCAGGTAGGTGTAGAGCAGGTATCTCAGACCGTTCTCCAGGCAGTGGTGGATGAAAGCGGTGTGGAAGTCCTGGCCCTGAGGAGAGCAGAACCGAGGCACCGGGGGGGTGGCCTGCATCACCCCCCCTGCCTGGCCGAGCCTCCAAAGCAGCTGCTCAAAGTCGGAGATCTCCGTCTGGACGAACACCCCCTTCCTGCGAGGACAGAAGTGTGGTCCGTCAGGGCCGCTGCAGTCGAGAAAAGGTTGTAGGCCACCGTGTGGTGGACGGGACCTGCCGACGGAGAGTCAGGGGGCGCCTCTCTCACCTCGCCAGCATGTCCAGGATCTGGTTCCTCATGTGGCTGCTGCACGCGGTGTTGCCGTTGACGACGCTGGCTGCCAGCACTGGCCACAGGGAGGGGGCGGCTGGGTCTGCGTCCGGCGGGGCCAGGCTTTCAATCCAGCGAGTGATCCTCTCCTGGTCGTGTAGGGAAGTGAGGTACAGCCACAGGACTGCAGGGTCGCACGCGTTCATCTCTGGTTTGAACACAAACACACAATCATGAACTGTCTCCAGCCTCCCCTCCTGTTGAATGTGACGCAGGACATGATGTTAAGCGTAAGGACACACATTAAAACGAAGATATGCACGTCCTTCCTACCCCAATTTGAAATGCCTGCACATAATATTAACCCTGTTCCCATCGCCGCAACGTCCTCCAGCCGGTTTGTGAGGGCACGCACCAACATGTGCACTCCTCCGAAACGCATGCAAACCAGTGGCTGCTTCTTTTCACGGCGACACACCTTTTGCATTTGCATCGCGAGCGACACACCATCTAATGAGGGAAATGCCCTATACCACCCCAGAACACACATGCATCCTGTCCTACCCACATATAACGCTCATGAAGCAATTCGCCCAAAAACTGACTCAACCCAAAACTAGAGGTACGCGCAGCAGACTTGCCGTGGTCCTGCAGTCGGGAGAGCAGGATGGTGGCCTGAGTGTTGGGGTCCCAGTGCCTGACCCAGTCCAGTCTGATGGAGCTCCAGAGCGCTGGCAGTGACTGCGGCTCCGCCTCGTTCAGCAGCGACTCCAGGAGGCTCTTAAACCTGGGGTCCGACTGCTCCATCTGCACAACTCTGAGACAAAGTGGACATGCACAGCTAAATCAGAGACAGAGAGACAGAAATCCTTGCCACAGCTGTTGCAGGTGACTTGACTGATACAGGCTCACATACAGGTAACAGCCAAAATAAAGACAACACTTTGGACCCGGGGGGGGACGGCGGGGGGTGGGGGTACACTCAACCAGCCCTGGCTAGGAGAGTCCCAGCTGTCCCCGAAGGACACTCACAGTACTGCACTTGTTTAAATGATCCCTCATTTACTCATTTAAGTATTGCCTTTAATTTGACGAGTTACAGGTAACTGCAGCTTGGTCTACTTGAAAACTTTTGCATTTGCACATTTTTCTTTTAGATTGAATGTTCATGACAAAAACGCACAAGGGAGATCCAGTAAGAACGGGTTTACCACTGGTCATTCAATTAGCTACCACATTTTAAGTGCCTTTTTTACAGTCAGTCTACAATCACTTTATGGGGCTTCACGCAGTGATGCCAGGCTAGAATGCAAAGTGCACAAGAGCACAGCAAGTGAAATGAAAGAATAATCTTTTGGAAAATTGGAACCGACCTCCTCCTGCTAAGAGAGCTTTTACACCTCGTCGCTGGCTCTGAGCACAGTCTTCCAACCCGTTTGATGAACTCCACCATCTTTACCTCTTCACCTGGCAAGTAGTTCTGCTTCGACAATTCCTCCACCTTGTGGATTAAGGAAAGGCGTAACTTTAAAAAGACAAACATTATTAGGCTTCACGAACTTGACCAAATGACGAGTGTTTACGACCCTCCTCCTCTTAGATGTGTGGACCACAGGTCATAATTGCCAAAAGGGTATGGTCTAACAACGGTGTGTGTGTGTGTGTGGGTGTGTAACAAAATAAACCAAAATAAGTGGCCAGGCAGCTTCCATAACCAAAAAGACAGTGAAGGTGGCAGAATCACCCCACCGTTCTGCCCACGCCAGCCCAGCCTTCAGGGCCTGGCACTGATTCACTCATCTCCGTTTGGAGCAGTTCGTTTATGTTTCGGACAAATTAAATAAACATATAACGAAGCAACAAAATAGGTGTGCACAGCTTCTTCTGAAGCCTTAAATCAGGGTGCACTCTCCGAGGAGGACGCAAAACTACGAAGACAAGCCACGAGACTACCATTCCTGTTTCTGTTTCCAACAAACTCCAATGATTTACAACGACGGCAACTACTCATCCCCCTCTCCACACCTGCTCCAGGTGAGGTCACAACTTCACGGCCATTTTGGAAGGGAAGCGCCAGCGTGTTACGTCACAGCGTTGCAACACACGTGCCCAAAAGAAAATGCAAAAGCGTGTGTCCTTGTTTGGGAGATGCGTCAGACCCTCTAGATCCGTAACACAAGTACACATTCCTTTGAATCATTGCTTAATACTCATGTGCGATGCCTGTTGTGTGGAAATGAACGTATTAGTAAATCGGAAACTTTAAAAGCCTAGTTGCGAATAGCTCTGCTCGGACACACTCACCACAAAGTCCCGGAGGCCGTTGTCATCAGTATACAGGCATATGCTGTGCAACTGCTCCTTCACATTGAAGCCCTGCAATCAAACGGATCAATGTTAATGACCCAGTTATACACCCCATTAAGAGCAGCTCGTTAGGAACTCAGCCTAGGAAGATTGCCGAGTAACAAGGGGAGTGGAGCGCTGACAAGTTGGTATTAATTCAACCGCCGGGCGCTTTGTCCTCAAGTTTGCTTTTGCGGTTTTGTTACCTTGCTAAACATTCACTACCGTGACATGCCAAAAACACAAATAATATTATGAGAGGCAAAAAAAAAAAAAAAAAAAGTCTAAATCAATTTCTGAAACTAAAGGGAAAAGTGCAGCAGTGTAGTGTAATGTTTAGGGAACTTGACTTGTAACTGAGAGGTTGCTGGTTCAATTCCCAGTTGGAGGACTGCCGTTGTACCCTTGAGCAAGGTACTTAACCTGAATTGCTTCAGTAAAATATCCAGCTGTATAAATGGATTGTATGTAAAGAAATGTAAACTGTCTCTGTATGCCCTGGATAAGAGTGTCTGCTAAATGCCTAAAATGTTAAATGTAAAGTGTAAAAAGCACCCGGCAGTCGGACTGAATGAATATTTAATGTTTATTCCCAAATGTAATCTCTTAATTGTGCTTCTTGAGTCACTGCTGGGCAAGGAGCCCCTGCATTAGAAGTGCTTGCTGGAACTAAAGTGTGTGCACCAGCCCGAGCCTGGGACCGATTTCCACACTGCAGGCCACTTGGTGCTACAAGAGAGCTACTGCTGATCAGATCCCTCATTGACAGCAGTTGCGAACATGTGGGCATCTGACGCATCTTTTTGGGAGAAGCTAACCCAGCGGTAACCCAAGGAACCCTGGCAAGCGTCCACCCATCCCTGGCAGGGCAAAGCCAAACACCAACCCCAGGTTTATACTTTTTCTTTTTTTCTTTTTACTAAATGTTTCTGATTCTCTGTACCCCTCAACATGACACCTGCATGGTAGATCTGCAGCACTCTGAAGCAGAGCAGAGCTTGGCCCCACTGTCCAGCTGAGCCCCGGGGCTCCAGCCTCTCACCATGTTCCTGAGCAGGGTGGTGGCCTGGCCGAGGTCCCTGTGGCTCAGGCAGCGGAAGGCCAGGCGCAGCCCCGTGCTCCTCAGCTCCTCCAGCTTCTGCTCCGGGCTCTGGGCACTCCTGAGGTGAGCCTGGGCACGCGCGATCTCATTGGTCATCACGGCACGCTGGACCACCTCCTGGAATGCAGAAACGGACACGTCCACGCACGCATGAATTGGGCAAGCTCTCCCCATTTACCTCACCGCTGAAAAGCACACGGCCAGCACTCTGCTTCTGCTTCATTAGCATGGAAACGCACCTACGCTTCATCAATCAAAAAGAGAATTGAAATGGTTCAAATGAAGATGATTAGACAATCAACAGTAAAACAGGCATGAATGCTAAAGGGTCTCTCTGGGAATGGCAGTGGCATGGCAAGATTGAGTGTTGAGACTGAATTCAGAGGGATTTCTCTCACTAAAGAACACAGACATCTGGGTTTATAGGTCTATTATAGTGTAAAAAATATATAATGCAGGGAATCTCCTTGAACCACTATCCAAAATGCAAATGACATCCTCCGATAGTCTCAATAGTGTCCGATTTGACACTGCAAGCAGAGGTTGAGGATGCGCGTGTGCGCACATTTGTGTGTGTGTATGTGTGTGTGTATGTGCATTATTACTTCAGTTGAGAGGGAACGCCAGTCTTCGTCTGGGCTGATGTCAGTCCCACGCGTGGCGGCAGGGACAGGTGGCGGGGCGTCGGTCATCGTGGTCCGCCCCCAGGGGAACCTCTTCATGAACGCTCGCAGGTCTGAGATGTACCTGTCCAGAATGTCCACACACTCCTGCAGGCTGATGTCCAGGTCTGCAGGCCAACGTGAGACAAAAGAGGAAATTCAGCTCTTCGCAGGGGACTAATTCATGAGGGCCATTTGAAATCATATCTCTGACAGAACACCATCATAAAAAACACCAATCCAGTCTGCAGGAACAAAGCGGATGGATGGAAAAATGAAGAAGAAAAAGTATATAGCTGGGAGTGCACAGACACCACAGTACAGCGATCAGTGTCTTGGTACTTCCTGTACCATGTGACAGTCATTAATACGTAGAATGCTGAACTTCAATCATATGGTCTTTTGCAAATGCTTCATCCGGCGATTCACCAGCAGCTTCGAATTAAGAAGTTGACTAAAAACCTCCAGCCCCTCCTCCAAAACATAAAACAGAGCCCCTCTCCCAACCAGAAAGTTCCCAAGGGAAGCAACTGATTAAAACTGTGATTGTTTACATGGGACATGCTTTACCGTCGGTGTTGGACAGGATCTCCCGGACTTGCGTGTTGAGGAAGGTCAGGGTGACGTTGAGCAGCTGCTCGGAGAACTGCTTGCTCTGAGGCTCTGCGTGGGTGTCCCGGATGGCGGCGCTGAGCAGGTCGAGGGCCGGACACAGGTCCTGCACGTCTGGGGGGGGCACAACAGGGACACACACATAGGCTATGACCTTATCAGGGTATACAGCAGCAATTGGGGAGCTCTCATGTGAATCAGACCCCCGCCACAAACCGGTCGCAGCAGAGTTATAATCTCATCGGTCACCCGTAAGCACCGCGCTCCCTGTCTGGATAGGTGTTATGGTCCAGCGGGTAATCTGATTAAAAGTGTCACGCTCTGCCGGCTTGCTGACAACTGAATCAGGGTGTGATTTGACAGCCTGTCTTTTCAGTATCGCGCTGCTGGACGATGCGATGCGTACGCAATGCCGGTAGCAGTAATTAAAGCCATTGCTCATAAGGAGGGCACTGTATTTATGACATCAAGAGTGCAAATGGTCAGCATGGTACAGATCGTTAAAGGTGACAACTATCTGTATTAGAGCAAACCAGACTGATCATTAGCTTATAAATATCAATTTAACACGCACTTGTAAAGTCTGTCCCTCGGACGATATATTGCAATAATAATGCGTAAATGTGTCAGCTGCTTGGTACAGCAACTAGAGCTAGAGCAATTCCAGCACTTGAAACTTAAACCAGCTTGCTGTGATGTTCTAATTAACCAAGTAGATAGATAGATAGAATACTTTATTATCCCTGAGGGAAATGTGTTTTGCAATAATACAGGCAGGCATTGGCATATACATACAATCAAACACAACATACACATGCAACATAATACAAAAGACATGACATGTAAAGTGAGGTAATTATGTTTTGAAGTCCTTGTTTAAAAAGCTGGTGCTAGTTGGGATGAATGATTTGCGTGCCCAGTTTGTTGCATTTGTGCCACCTCCAAGTGTACAAGGAGCACTGCAGCTGAAGCACATTCACTCCTACAGTACACTCAAAGAGCCAGTGACTGTTTTCAACACCACAGGCCATACAGTACAACAAGAGAGCCAGCAGTTCTCTCACCAATGACAACTGGTAACCTACAAGTGTCTGGTGAATAGGCTAGGGGGTGCTGATACAGCAGAGGGATCAAACTCAGAAACATTCAGATTCCTTACTCCTCAGCTGTGTCTGGGTTGAGATGGCCATGCACTGCTCAGGTAGGCTGTATGGATGGAGAATATTCTCTTTACTCTTCAGAAAGAAGTCCACGGTATCCAGCTGATGGTTTCTTAGTCCAGCCTGTGAAACGTGCATTAAGAAAATACAACTTATCTTTTTGTCCCTTTCTTTAAATAACCTTAAAAAATTTTTTTTTAAATGGCACTAAAACTCTGGACTGAGCAAGGGAAGAGCGCCCCCTACCTCCAAGGCGTGGATGGGGATGGAGCAGCGGCCCCAGTCATTGAGGTGGCAGAGGGAGTCCACCGTGCCGGCACTGCCAAACACCATCAGCCTGTTGAGCAGCTCCTCCTGGGAAACGGCGAAGAGCACCAGAGACAGGCCGCTATCTGGAACACAGAGACATCCACTGACACACTAGCCACACCCGAGACCACGTTTCTTCATTTTGTGGTGTGAGCAAAATGTGAAAAAGGAATGTATTGTATTTTTTACTTGCCATTGGTCTCATGCAGTCATTTAACCAGCAGACATCTCATTTTTACACATGCTGCAAGTTACGTACTGTAATTGACACAAACTCACCAGCTAATAGAGTTCTTGAGAACTACATTTCTTTGGGGAGATACAAGGTTTTCGTATAACTTATACAAGCTTCTGACTGCATCTTATCAATGTTTTCTTCTCAACGTACTGTTGTGATGACCTCACAAAAAACACAGCCTTGGACACAGTCCTAGATTTCCACTTGGACTGCACAAATACACACCTCAGAGATTTGGAGTGAAGAACTCGAACTCTGCAATGCAAATGAACTAAACTGCAATTGTGCAGCAACTTCTCATGGCCCTGCCAGAAGCAGTGGGATCGGCAGATCACATGAGAATTAAATGCTTTTTTCAGATGAGAATTGCAGCCACAGCAGGTCAAAGAGTTGTTGACTGAAAATGTGTTATTTCCAGTGAACAGTGCTTTCGGGCACGGGTTTCCAAACGGGGGCTTGAGGGTTCCCAGGGGAGTAGTTGGATGAGGCCCAAAATAACTCCTCAGCAAAATGAAAAAAATATTTTCCCTTTTAAGAACATTTACATATTTCATAAATAACTTTTTTTTAAACTTCTATATGAAAATAAACCTTGGTTTACATATCCTTGTGAATATTGCGATCATTAAATATACTTATGATGCTAAATAGCTATACATCTCTTATAAAGATACATAATATAATGACATCACAATTAAGACATGCTTCCACATGCTGACCCAAGTCAGTATCCGATCTGGGATGGCCTTTAATAGTAGTAATAATAATAATAATAATAATAAGTTTATTTATAGAGCACCTTTCCAGCTACGAGCACAAGGTGCTTGACAAAAGACAATAAAAGACAATAAAAGTAAAACATGACCATGGATACTAAGTATGCAAATACAAAAAGTAAAACACATACCAAAATAAACACATAACAAAATACTAACTGTGCAAAAATAAAAAGTAAAACAAGTAAAAAAATAAAAATAAACAGTCAATACAATAAAATCATACATTGGGGAAAGCCAATCTGTACGCCTTTGCCCCCTCACCTTTGAGTAACAGACTGAGCTGCTCGTCTGCACAGCGCTGGATGGGCACACAGGGTGTGACGGGGCAGTGATAGGTGACGCTCTGGCTCTGCAGGTCCCAGAAGGCCACAACTGTCTCACCGTTCCCGGGGGACAGGAAGGTCAGCACAGCTGAGAAATCGGAGACGGACAGCATGGCTGGGGCCGCCCCCTCCTGCACCTCAAAACGCACCGTTGCACCCCCTGATGGGGCCGCTCTCTGGGACGGGTTCACGCCGGCCAAGGCCCGCCAACACTCCACGTGAGGGAAGTCGCGGAACCAGGGGGCTGCCGTTTCCGGGCCGGGCAGCAACGGAACCCTGGCTTTGCTGTACATTGAGGACAGACGAGCTTCCCAGGAGCTACAAATAAAAAGTGGGGGTCCAAATAAAAATAAAGACATTTCTTGCAAATTATTCAATGTAATTTTAACATTTAAACAGGGCCTGTTGTGTCTTGTGTAAGCAGCTGAATGTTCTGACCTCTTACAGACAGATTCAAACTTTAAGCCAAAAAATGTAAGGCCGAGCACCACCGAGAGGCTCACCAGTCAGACTGGAAGGAAGTGCCCAGCACGGAGTGGCTGTGTTTGGCACTGGAGAGCCCGTCCTGGTCAGTGGGTGTCTGGGGCCTGAGCGGAGGCCGTGCCGGGGTCGCACGGCAGAGCAGGTCCTCAGGGTTCCTCCTGAAAAAGGTACAGACACAGGAGCAGGTCAAACGCAGCAGCATATGAGGACCACCCTGGGCTGCATGAAGATTGGCGCTACATCTTAAAATGATCGTTAAATATGTTTAGGTAGGTTAGGGAAATGATGTTTTCTTAAAGCCCATATGCATTTGAAACTGAACCCCAGGTTGCACACAGCTCTTTACCAGGGTTTTCCATCTCCATAGAACAACCATTGGTGCACTTTAAACATTACAGAAAACTGCAGACTTGCATTTAATCCCTGACTCTCATACCTTTCATTCAGTATTCACAATACAAACATGTGTGCAGAATACAGTTCTTTATACATACAGTACATACATGTTGTTCTGCCACCAGTTATTTAATTCTCATAGCTTTCCATGCTATTCAGTCACCATTTGCCAAAAAAAGTGACCCCCAAAACTTTTGGGAAAATATTCTGTGGACTTCAGATTGACAACGTAAAACTAACACAGCGCTGAGTTGGAGGAGGTGGCGGCCACAGCGGTACTGAGGTCCTGAGACACTTGGAAGAGGCTTAAAAAGAGCATGAGGCAGAGAAAACCCTCCAAGAGCGGGAGTGAGGTCATCTTCACTCAGTCCGGCCAAGTGGTCAGAGGGCAGGTCCATGCTTGCAAGCTGCTGCCCGTCAGTGCTGTCAAAGACATCTGAAAGGTCGGTGTTAAAGATAAACATGTGTAAAATTGGCTGAAATGACATCAAATGAACAATTGTCTGCAAATTGTTTTACCTGCAGTCACTTGCGCACTGGTTTTTTTGTTTTATTTATTGCACAATTCTATATTTTTATATAGTTTTAATTATTATTAGTCCTTATATCTCTCTTTCCTTTTTATTTTAAAAGCTCAACTGGTGCTGGAAACTAATGTTGGCTGAGAAAATGAATCAACACATCTAATAATTGTCTTGCACAATGTTAAAGTGTACTTCTCCTTCCAACAAAAGTCATAATGAATTATAATAATTCTGACTTTAGTTAAAAAAGATGGTAACTTAACTAATTTACCAACACAATATCAATATGTGGAAAAACCCCACATTAATATCTATCTGAATGCATGAAAAATTCTACTTCTGTGCATATGTGTACAGTGATCTGTGTTTTTGATAAAGTAGCTGGATAGGGCTGGCGAAAGTACATGCTCTGCATCAGAATATAAAATATATACTGGTGTACACTTCAATAAAAATAACCTGGACATTTGCTGTTTATGGCAAGCCACTTATTCTACTCCATGACTGAAGTGCTCTCAGAGCTCTGAAATGCTCTGTTGCCAAGGATACAGATGTCTCCGGTGCTGGCCAATACAAAGAGCATGCCCATGCAAATCTGGTAATCTGCAACTTTGTCCAGGGCCTCAGGGGGGAGACCGAGGCTGCAGCAGGACTGGATCTCTGGTTCAGACGGCCCCTCCTCCCACGCCAGTTGCACCAGAATGCAGGTATCGAGAAGAATAAAGCATCTGCCATCTGCGAAGGACAGCAGCCTCAAAGAGGCCAACTCAGACACTCCTGCAAAACATAAGAAGCACTCAATTCCCAGTCTCAGTCAATGCACACAAATTCTTTATTTCAAGGATTGAGTTGGTGATATGGCTAGTTCAATTCCAATGCAGGGGGAGACAGAAGTTTCTATGTAGATCCAAACAGAATGACTACTCAGAATGCCATGCTCAAAAATGTTTCAATTTTATACTACAGAGTAGGTTCAACATAGTATGTTCCATGTGACATATACTGGAAAATGAAACCCAAGGAAAGTGTTTGGTTGGACCTAGGGTACACCAAGTAGATAATCTTTGTAAGGCTGATTTACAGTGTTACTAGCTCAGTTGAGTCTTGCAGCCAGCTTTACAGAAAACAGCACACTCACCCAGCTCCTTATCCTGCAACTTCCACAGAAGGCTCTCTGCTGTGCAGTTAGCCGTGCAGGCCGGAGAACTTTGGACCAGACCCTCTGTCCCCATTTTGTAAAGATGAAGTTCACCTTCAGACCCCACTGTCAGCAGTCTGGGACTGCCTTGCAAGGAACTATACACAGTCGCCTCCTCCCATGCAAAGCTATAAACATAGGAGAAAATACATTTTAAAATACCATTTCAAATGATGACAAATAAATAACTAAATAGGGACAAGCATGCATCAACCTAGTCGGCACTAAAATATAAAATGCATCGCTATCCTCTAATTACAACTCCTACATCTAAACTTCAACCGGATTGAGATACTGACTGCTTAAATCACAACAAAATGTATCTGAAAGGTTTTAATATATGCCAGAATGCAGATACAGATTCTGTGTAAGCAAAGATCTTTTGCATTAGACAAATGCGTATTATTCCCAACACACGTTATATTATTTTGTACTGTAGAAAACAGGAGTAGGTCTCAATGAGTGCGCATGCATCTTTGAAATTAAAACACTGCAATATTTGAGATGGATGCTATTCATCAGTCGCTTGGGTCAATACAGATTCTAGTCGATATTCAATAAATAACAAGCTGCATTTGTAACAAAAATTGTCACAAGGTTTTACCACAGTGAAACTGCACTTGCATTAACTACAACACACGTTACATTTTACTCAACATTAGCTACTTACTCTTTGTATGAACCGTCAATCGTTCTTTTGAAGGCCGCGCTCTCTGAAACATCTGCCACGGTCATCTTGCCACAGCCACTCAGGCAGCAGAGCAAAGGAGAGCTTTTAGCCATTTTAATTTTCACTATGTCTCTTACATCTTTGCAGAACTCCTTGTCATGGAGTAGTTCAATCTCCAAAGCACTGTGGCCACCAGAGTCAGATTTCCCCAGCATTTTTAACATGTCAGTTTACTAGCTGACGTTACAAGAATATAGCAACTAACTGAAAAGCTAGTTAGCTAGCAAGCTATTGTATTAGCTGTCAATGTCACATCTAGATTGCTGACATCTAGACAGCTAGTAAAGTATAGGACAGTAAGCTAAATGCCATTGGGTAGAATCAAGCTTGCTATAATATCTAACATTACTTTACATTATGTTGCTAGCAGCATCACATTTTTAGTCTGTCTACCATTACGCTTTTTGAAAAAAACCTTTTCAGATCAAATGTAGCTACCCAGACAACACATTTACCAAGACGCCTTTAGTTTACATAAAACGTTAGCTTAATTTAACGAGCTAAATAGTTTTACCCCAATATTTTCACTTCCTCTTTCTTGAGGAAATTTGATTGACACGTGATTCGTACAATCACGTGCCATATTTCCGCTATCACCTGGACCATTATTGTCCAATAGGATAGCTCGGTTTCAATGAGCAATAACATGAAAGACCAGATCAATCAATACAACGTTTTCTTTACTTCAAGAAAATAACTTAAATAACATAATGTGGACATTTAAATATCTAGGATTACGTTATATCATAATGTATAGCTCATTTTAATACTATTTATATTTTTAAAATACAATTGTGCCTTTGCAATCTCATAGTTTATGGTGAATGTGATCTGCAATGTATTTGGATGGTCTGGATCGAATAAGGAACCGAAAGGTGGACTGTCAAAGTCATAGGTTTACAAACGGAGTTTGACTATGGCGGTTTTTGAAACATGGAAATAGTGTCTAGCCTTGTATCTTTCACAGTAGCCAAGGTTTTGCATTTTTCCAGACTTTCTGAACACAAGAATGCGCACAGTACCAAAAAGATGGAAGAGAAAGCTTTAGAAGTTTACGGTAAATTGGCACGGTGGTTTGTGGTCATTCCTCAGGAAAGAAATCGTTCGTGTTTCATATCTCAAATAGCTCGCTAGCTAATTTAGCCAACTGCCTAATGCTGTAACGTTAGTTCAAGAAATAAGTAACACTAAACATGTGAAATGTCATAGATCGTGAAGTAGCTTGCTATCTTTCACAAACTTGTTGGCTTTCTACTCCATAGCTTGAAAATACATGTATTTAACTAGCTAGCTAGATGTCTGCCTACATGTATTGTGTTTATTTAAAAGATAAAAGCTTTATATTCAGACTTTTGTCACATTATACCCCTTTGTTTTGCAGACGTGATTCGCACAATCCGGGATCCAGAAAAACCCAACACATTGGAAGAGCTGGATGTGGTGTCTGAAAAATGCGTTGAGGTCCAAGACTTAGGGGATGAGGAATACCTTATCATTATCAAATTCTCCCCGACAGTGCCCCACTGCTCTCTAGCTACGCTGATTGGTATGTTTCAAGTGATAAGGTGCACAGCCACGCTAACTATCTAAGGTGGAACACAAACATGCACATGCAGATAAATTCGTATCATATCCAGCAAGCAGTCGACCACACGTTAAACTTAGCAGATACAGTATTGTCATGTGTAGCGAGTATTATTCGTTACTAGTGTATTGACCGGTAGGTAGAGCTGGATAGGGTTGGCAAGTGTATTACTAGTAAACTATTAAAATGGTAGCCACTATGATATGTGTGCGTGTATGGATAAAATAACACCTTCAAGTGAAGTTTACATAGTCTCCGGGTACAAATGTACCGTATTGCATACACTCTTATATAACTAATAAGAACGAACTCACTCTAATTTGGTTAGATGATGTGCATTTCAGTTGTTGTATTTCAGATTTCTCTACATTGTGGCACTGCAGACCTCGATATGTAGTGATCACAACGTTTGAATGAGAGCCAGATATAACGGTTTTGAAATCATAAAGTATTAAAGATACAAATACATTATCATTAGTTATTTGCATTCTAACGTTAACACTAAAGATGCTAACATTTATTCAGAGATTTAATGTACAGGTAACTGCCAAAATAAAGGAAACACATCAGTAAAAAAGCAGGTTGATTGTTGGGGCACGTTTGGCAGGAGCTTCAGTGATGAAGTCTGCTCAACTTGCTGATGTTTCACAAGAAACAGTGTGTAAGGTGATGTTGGCATGGAAGTTTGAGGGAAACTTCAACTAGGGGAAACTGTGGCCAAAAGACCATACTCCTTGATCATGATGTCTGTGCATTGGTTCGAGATCCAAAGCAAAACAGAAGAGCAACTCTGAATCGGTTGACTACAAATATTAATCTAGGACAGACAGTTTAATCAAGAACAGTCTGTCAAGAACTTCACAGATGGGGATACTATGGTCGGGTTGCAGTGCATAAACCCCTTATTACACCTAAAAATGCACGTTTGCCATTAAAGTGGTGCAAAGACCACAGGCAGTGGTCTACTGAGCAATGCAGAACATCATATGGTCAGTCATCCTTCACCCTGTTCTCAAGCAGACGAGTGCTTGTGTTGCGCATGCCAAAAGAAACCTACAGGCCGAGTACATGTTTCCCATGGTGAAGGGTTCTGGTGGCTCTGTCATGGTGTGGGGTGCATTTTCCTGGTATTGTTTAGGTCCACTCAAGCCCTTAGAGGGCAAGGTAAATGCCAATAAGTACAAAGCCATTCTGAGTGATCACCTTAATCCTATGGTGAAGCATTTCTATCTTGATGGGAGTGGTCTCTTCCAGGATGACAATAACCCCATCCACAACACATGAGTGGTCACTGAATGGCTTGATGAGCATGAAAACTATGTAAACCATATGCCATGGCCGTCTCAGTCACCAGATCTCAACCCAATTTAACACATATTAGAGATTCTGGAGTGTCGCCTGACACAGCGTTTTCCACCACCATCAACAAAACACTAAATGATAGAATTTCTCATGGAAGAATGATGTTGCATCCCCCCGGTTCCACAGTGAGTTCCACACACTTGTAGAATCTATGCCAAGGTGCATTGAAGCTGTTCTGGTACCTCGTGGTGGCCCAATGCCCTATTAAGACACTTTATGTTGGTGTTTCCTTTATTTTGGTACTTACCTCTACCTGTCCCATGCAGTAAAAAAGGAGATGCATCAAAACATGAACCTTTGCAACAGCTAATTTTCACAGATAATTGGATGTGAAATGCAAATGCTAAATTAATCCTGAGTCTTTTCACTCCATGCCCTCTTGTCAGGAAGCATATCAGCTGCTTTGGTAAGATGCTTTCAGTGATTACAGCACAGGGATGCGAGGAAGCTGACTAGTTGAATATGACCTGGTAATATAAAACATTAAGGCCTGAATTCAATTAGCATTCAAGTCACAATTCAATTAAAATGTTTTTCTTCACAGACACAGTTTGGTGAGTTCAGCAATCAACAACATTAACTCTCCAAACTGTTTTCTTACTTTGTTATGGTAACCTACCTTGGTCAAGAGTACAAATGGATGACACTCACGTCTGGATTCAGTGGTCGAACCACTATATTTTACCCTCATACTATACAGCAGGGCCATCTGTGACTGCTGTATCTACTTGTATCTTACTGTATCTGATGTTTATGAAATTACATTTGATTCAGCATGGCTACCGCACAATAAACATATCTAGGTTTGGCAGAAGTGCAGGCTGTCAGAACTGGGAATTTAATTAATTTGTTGGCATAATTTCCTTCTATGCTTTGGTTGTGATTACAGAAATTTAAGCTAGAAGGCAAAGAGGCAATTAAATTTAAAGCATCTCAATTTCAGAGAAAAAAACCCATTGCCACTGTTTTGCAGACAATAGACGTTTCTTCCTTGAAACCTAAATCCTGCACTGGCAGAGTATTTATATAATTGTTTGTACACATGATGGCTTTGTTGTTTCATGTTTTTTTATTTATTGTGACAGGTCTTTGTTTACAAGTCAAACTCCGGCGTTGTTTGCCGTTTAAACACAAGGTAGGCAGCTGTCAGACATGAAATGCATTCTCTTCATTGTGAAATATATTTTAATACAGGAATGTATTTTTGCAGATTGTCAGAAAATAACATTCACGTCATTATTTATCACACCCAGTTTCCTGTTTTGCAAATCTGTGAGACCAGCAGTCTTGCATCTTATTTCTGGAAACCTCTTCCTGAATGAAAATGGAAGGAAAATGGTTGTGTGGCCCCCTCTTGTTTTGAACAGTGCACACCTCTAACAGCGTATGTGCACTAATGTACAAGATTGTTCACTGACTAGTCTGTTGCTCTGACATAGTGTGCCTGTTCCCTAGTTTATTTTTTAGTCGTCTGCAATTTAACACACTGCTTCTCACATCCTGAAGCTCCACACAAACTGATTGCCTTTTTTATCTTTTTTTTCCTCCAGTTGGAAATTTACATTTCTGAAGGAACGCACTCTACGGAGGAAGATAGTAAGCTTACCTAAGTTCCACATAATTCCCTTTCAATAAAATTAATATCTGGAGGGGGACTTCCCATGGTTTTGTTGGGAGGGGGAGGGGGGGAGGCTAGGTCTCCTATTTGGACTGGTGTCCTAACATCAAAGGCATTCATTAGTCATTCTCTTTGATTAGTTCTCTTAACCCTGTATTTCAGAATTCAGTTCTTTTGACACAGTTCTTCCCTTTTCAGTTAATAAACAGATCAATGACAAGGAGAGGGTGGCGGCCGCCATGGAGAACCCCAACCTGCGGGAGATCGTGGAACAGTGTGTCATCGAGCCTGATGACTGAGGGGTTGTCCGTTTCATAGATTGGGAGAGAGGCTCGCCACGGCTAACAGGGACCAGAACAACTATGTTTAAAGGCTTCTGCAGTCTATTCTCCCAGTTAGCGATGGGACAGTGAGGCTTCCTAACATATGGAGCAGCTAATATTTGTTACCTGTGACTCAATGATTTAAACCAATCATAGTGTCTTTCCTCAATTTCCCATCATTCAGTTTTACACATATGTATGTCTGTACATGCATATACATTTATGTATATATATATATATACACACACATGTGTGTGCTTATATAATAGATATATAGGGATTCAAATTAATTTCAAGGTTTCTGAAAGAAAAAGCTCCTGTTTTCTGGTTTGAAAATGATCCACAAGGAAAATGTTTGTTGGATGTCAAATTCACAAGGCAAGCTTGAGGCCCTTACAAGGCTAGCATATAAATGCTTATTACGTCCAACCACATTTTCCCCTGGGTTACATATTTCCATAAATTCATATTTCATATTTCCCTGGGTGCCTTCTAAAACATTGTACAGTTCATGGACTTCATGTTTATTTTTATAGAAATGCCTGTAGGTAAAGGCCAGGATCAGTCCTTGCAGGGACTTCTCAGTGGACATGGGAAGTTATTTCACTTCTGTAAATCACATACATAGCATAATTAATATTGGGATGAAATGCTTTGTTTATTTTGCCATGAGAGCAGTCAATGAAACTTTTTGGTACAGATGACTGCTCCATGTTAGAAGTTGTGATCATGGAGTCCTACCCTTGTTGTTGCTTTTCCACAAGGATGAAGAAATTATCCTAGGTGGACACGTTAAATGATGTTTTATTTTGAGAACGCTCTTCAGCTGTGTTGGGAGGCCATTCAGGCTAAGAGCAGAGCCTGCCCAAGGAAAACACCAGCTTCCTGCTACAGCCCTGTCAATGAGCGGAAAGTGATGTTTGAACGGAATACTTTTTGTCTCCTTGTTGGAAATCTTGCTTTATGAATCGCTTATCAAGAAAAAATACCAAGCTATTGGTTCTTGTTTTGGCTTTCGTAGTAGGCAATAATATTTTACTCTGCTTTACTATGAGGATTTGTGCACAATTTAACTGCATTGCTCTTAATGACTCGCTGTCCATGACTAATTTGCTACAATATTTTATCCGCGTTATTACACACTGTTATTACTGCAACTCAGATTGAAAACTGTTTTATAGGAATTCATTAAATACTTTTTTGGGCTATTTTGGTTTTCTAAATCATTTAGATTTAGATCCTGAGATCTCATGGTTATCTGTTTGTTTTGGTGTTTAAGCAAACCTTGCTAAAAGTCAGGTGTCAGTTAGCAAGCCCATTCATATAACCCATTAGTTATTACTTACATTTCATTAATATCCTTTTGTAAATTAGTTTTTCACCATAATGAACAAGACTCTTGCATATGTTAACAGGTCTAGGCACAGAAGTAATTATATTTGGAGCAGACTTTCATATTGGAGTGCTCATATAACTGTGTATGCTATTCAAAACAATGACACAAAAATACTTGTGATGTACAGTAATGGCTGTTTTTCCCTTATGTAACTAATAGTGTTCTTTACAGTTTGTGGCTGAAAGAAATATGCACAGCTGAACTCAATTTAAATGGAAGTTCTCCTGCAGTCTTTACAATACAACCTCTTCCCAACATCTTCGTGGTACTGCATGCTCTGCACCTATGCTCTGTCCTATTCCGATTAGTTTACATTTAGTGTCATCTCAAACCAAGTGAGGCTACATTTAATGTATTCTGCTATGATGGCCTGGGACTAAATCACTCTGGATCGAAGCTTCCCCCAAGTAACTAATGTGTATTTTTTGTCTGTGTGCTCTTACTCTATACTTTCTTTATAGTATTTATTGGATGGTCTTAGTGACTTTGCAACAAGTGAATTGCAACAGGAACATGAGTATAGAACAGCCAATAACTGTTGAGCATCAGTCTGAACAGCTAAACATATTTGTATAATTAAAGCATATAATATAAGAATTTGCAGAAATTGTCTTAGTGTGCACATACAGTACCCTCCAAATGTATTTCCACCCTTCACAAAGATGAGCAAAAAAGCCTCTATAAAATAAATAGTACAGGTAATGAGCTATATTGTATGAACTTAAAAAAAAGGAAATTATTTTATACAAATACAATTGCTCAGGGAAAATGGTTTTGTTTAACAATATTTATTATTAATAATAATAATAAAAAATAATTGAAACCTAACTCAATTATTTCAATGTACTTCTCAGTACTTTATACATTAGGAAAATACACTGCCTGGCCCAAAAAAAGTCACCACCTGGATTTACTAAGCAAATAGGTAAGAGCCTTCCATTGGATAATTACTGCAGTGATTAATATGTTTTAGCTGGCAACAAGTTATTTAACGCTAACTGATGCAGTAAGTAGCTTCTCATTTCTTAAACAACCATGTCGGAAGACATATCCTGTGGTCGTGGAAAAGATGTTAATCTGTTTCAGAAGGGTCAAATTATTGGCCTGCATCAAGCAAAGAAAACAACTAAGGAGATTGCTGAAACTACTAAAATTGGCTTAAGAACTGTCCAACGCATTATTAAAACCTGGAAGGATAGTGGTGAACCATCATCTTCGAGGAAGAAATGTGGTCGGAAAAAAATCTTGAATGATCGTGATCGGCGATCACTTAAATGTTTGGTGAAATCATATCGTAAAAAATCAACAGTAGAACTCACGGCTATGTTTAATAGTGAAAGTAAGAGCATTTCCACACACACACTGCAAAGGGAACTCAAGGGATTGGGACTAAACAGCTGTGTAGCCTTAAGAAAACCACTTGTCAGTGAGGCTAATCGGAAAAAAAGGCTTCAGTTTGCTAGGGAGCATAAAGATTGGACTCTGGAGCAATGGAAGAAGGTCATGTGGTCTGATGAGTCCAGATTTACCCTGTTCCGGAGTGATGGGCGCATCAGGGTAAGAAGAGAGGCGGATGAAGTGATGCACCCATCATGCCTAGTGCCTACCGTACAAGCCTGTGGGGGCAGTGTTATGATCTGGGGTTGCTGCAGTTGGTCAGGTCTAGGTTCAGCAACGTTATGTACCCAAAGAATGAGGTCAGCTGACTACCTGAATATACTGAATGACCAGGTTTTTCCCTCAATGGATTTTTTCTTCCCTGATGGCACGGGCATATTCCAAGATGAAAATGCCACGATTCATCGGGCTCAAATTGTGAAAGAGTGGTTCAGGGAGCATGAGACATCATTTTCACACATGGATTGGCCACCATAGAGTCTAGACCTTAACCCCATTGAGAATCTTTGGGATGTGCTGGAGAAGACTTTGCGCAGCGGTCCGACTCTCCCATCGTCAATACAAGATCTTGGCGAAAAATGTATGCAACTCTGGACGGAAATAAATGTTGTGACATTGCAGAAGCTTATCGAAACGATGCCACGGCGAATGCATGCCATAATCAAAGCTAAAGGCGGTCCAACGAAATATTAGTGTGTGACTTTTTTGGGGGACGGGCAGTGTACAAGTAGGTTACCTAATCTATGCAACAAAAGAATGTCAAAGGTAGACAACCAGCCAAAGAACACACCTACCATTTAACAAAAACAAAATCAATGATGCGTCTAAAATTACTCAGGACATCATCTTGTTAAGAGCAGAAAAATTTTTTAGTTTTTTCTGTAATGTGTTAATGTGAAGAAATAAAAGATGATGAAAGAAAAGGCCACACAAAGGTAATGCAATATCTACAGTGCTCTTTTCATTCCATTCAGTCTTCCCAGATTTCTGAGTGCTATTTTATGAGAATATAAGGGATCAGTGACGTAAGCAGGGTTGTTATTTTCTGATTATCCGGAGCCCTTTTTCTCTGCTCCTATTTATGATTTAGTTGTGAGCAAAAAACATTTTTTATTATTAGTCACTAAAACACCTAAGAATACACAATGATGAGAACGGGCCGTTCGGCCCATCTTGGCTCATCATGTCCTAATCTAAAGAACATCTAGTACTACATCTAGCCTGGCCTTGAATAGCCCGAGTGTTTCTGCCTCTACTACCTGACCTGGCAAGCTGTTCCAGGCATTGACAACTCTCTGTGTAAAGAAAAACTTCCTAATATCTGTGCGGAATTTGCCTTTAACTAATTTCCACCTGTGGCCTCTTGTTCTGCTGACCCCACTTATCTTAAAAAATCTTTGGTATTTTACTTTGTTAATCCCTTTTAGGAATTTAAAACCTCAATCAAATCCCCCTAAGTCTGCGTTTGCTAAGTTTAAATAGATTGAGTGCCTTAAGTCTATCATCATAACTTTTACCTTTCATACCAGGTATCAGTTTAGTTGCCCTTCTTTGGACTTTTTCAAGAGCTTCAATATCTTTCTTGTAGTGCGGTGCCCAGAACTGCACACAGTATTCTAAGTGCGGTCTGACAAAGGCGTTATATAACATTAATATAACCTCCTTTGATTTATACTCAATACTTTTTGCTATGTATCCCAGCATCCTGTTGGGTTTTTTCACTGCTGTACCACACTGCTTTGATGCAGATAGGCTTTGATCAACTACAACTCCTAAATCCTTTTCAAATTGAACACCTACTAACTTTTCTCCTCCCATAAAATACTCCTGTCTAATGTTTTTATTTCCCACATGCATAACTTTACATTTAGCAATATTGAACGTCATCTGCCATGTATCTGCCCATTTTGGGATTTTGTTTAAATCATCTTGGATTACTTTAGTCAATTCCAAACTGTTTGCCAAACCCCCAAGTTTAGTATCATCTGAAAATTTAACTATTTTGCTACTAATGTCCATATCCAGATCATTTATGTAAATAAGGAAGAGCAGAGGTCCCAGCACCGATCCCTGCGGGACACCACTGCCCACAGCACCGAGGTCAGATTCGGCCCCACCTACTGTTACTCTTTGTATTCGCCCTTGCAGCCAATTTTTAACCCACTGTGAAACTACTCCTACAATTCCTACTGATTTCATTTTAGCAATGAGCCTCTCATGTGATACCTTGTCAAATGCTTTCTGAAAGTCCAAATATATAACATCATAAGCCTGGTTCAGGTCAACACACTTTGTAGCCTCTTCGAAAAAGTCCAGGAGGTTTGTTAGGCATGACCTCCCTTTGAGAAATCCATGCTGGCTCTCCCTTAAAATACTATTATTTTTCAAGAATGATTCCAACTTATCCCTAATAATACATTCCAGCATTTTACATGCGATGCAAGTTAAACTAACAGGCCTATAGTTCCCTGGGTCAGTACGGTCCCCCTTCTTATATATTGGAATTATACTACCCTGCTTCCAGTCATCTGGTATTTCTCCAGTGATTATGGATTGACTGAAAATATCTGTCAATGGTTTATATATAATTTCCCCAAGTTCTTTGAGTACTCTGGGATATATGCCATCCGGGCCTGCTGCCTTATTTGTCTTAAGTTTTTGTAGTTTTTGTAGTACTTCTACATCCCTTATCTCAAAGTCCTCCAAAACATTCCGTACCTTGTCTATACATTTAAGCATATTTATAACCTCTTCTCGAGTAAAGCTCTCCACAAAGTAACTGTTTAGTGTGTTTGCAATGTCCTTATTATTATAAACCAAAGTTCCTTCCTTATTCTTAATGCACTTAACCTCATCCTTAACTTTCCTTTTTCTACTACAATATTGAAAAAAATTTCTTAGGGTTACTTTTTTTGCATCTTGGGAAATTTTAATTTCAAACCGCCTTTTAGCTGCTCTTATTTCCTTTTTAGCCTTAGCCCGCATATTACAATAATCTAACTTGTTTCTCTCTGAGTTATCCTTTTTATATACTATACAGTCGTTTCTTTTGCCTCACCCGTAAAGATTTAGTCATCCACTGCGGAGACTGTTTTTTCATTCTATTTTTCCTTACTTTGGGGATGAATTTACACTGTACATCTACAATAACCCTTTTAAATATAGTCAATTTTTCATTCACAGTTCTGCAATCTATAAGTTTTACCCAATCTATATTACTTAAATTCTCTCTCATTTTATTAAAGTCAGCTCGTCTAAAATTACAAATTCGAGAGTTAGAGGAGGCTGTCTTAACTTGCCAAAAAATATCAAAAATAACTGCACTGTGGTCACTTGCCCCTATTGGTTCTCCTACCTCTGTGCTGCAAATTCTATCAGGATTGTTACACAAAACCAGATCCAGTATTGATTTCCCTCTCGTACTCTCAGAGTAACAGACTGTACCAAAAAGCAGTCATTGACCATATCTTAAAAACTCCTCTTCACATTTGCCCTGACCTGTCACTATGTCCCAATTGATAGAGGGGTAATTGAAGTCGCCCATTATTATCGTCTCTCCTTCAGCACAGATTTGTTTTATGTTATCAAAGAGCGTACTATTTATGTTACTGTCTGAAGCTGGAGGTCTATAACATACTCCTATATTAAGGCCCTTCTCACGATCTCCCAATAATCTAATGCAGATGTCCTCACAAGAAACGAATGGGTTTATACCTGGAATTTCCTGCACATTAAGATAGTCTTTCACATAAAGGGCCACTCCCCCTCCTCTTTTATTAGTTCTATCCTTCCTAAACAATTTGTACCCCTCTACATTATATTCCTCCCCATCCGCTGCACCAAGCCATGTCTCTGTAATCCCAACAATGTCATAACCCCCATTCAACATGGCAGTCTCCAGTTCCAAAAATTTATTTTTTATACTTCTCGCATTTAAACGCATGAGCTTCATAGCCTTGCTCACACTTATGTTGCTACTGTTTCTACTATTCCTCTCCCGCTCCCTCACTCCCTTCCATCCCAAGCCACACTTGCTAAAATTTTGTTTACGCAAGACTTTATTACTGCTTTCACTGTTATATGTAGTCTTGACAGACTCCATCTGGGCAGTCCTGTGAATCCTTTTAGAGAGATGCCCTTATTTGAAAGCTTTCAAACCTGTAGAAACTAATCATCAAGCTTATGGACATATATCCATGCCATATATCTTTAACAAATATTTAATATTTAAATACGATACTTAATATCTATTTAGAAAAATACCACAGATAGAGTGTGGTATTTCAATTTCATGGTATGTCACTTAGACTGAAATGTTTTGTTTAAACCAGCACTATTTATCGCCTCGTGCTTGAAACTGTCAGTGGAAGCTCGGCCGTCGCAGGTGTTTGGGTTTCTATAGACTTACTGTATTTAATGGAATAGCGTGATGGGTTTTGGGGAATTTAATTGGACAATATTAACCTGCTGTGGTATTGAAGCTGTGCTTCCAAGCCGTACGTCCAATCAGATTTTGACATGCCTCCATCAATCAGGATGTCTGCGACTCCATCCCTGCCCAATTGAAGATAGCTACAATATTTGCAGCTTGGGCACAGGAAGTTTTGGAGAGTGATGTCTGTTACAGGCGAGTTTGGCAATAGTTTGAATTGTTTGGTATTTATTCCTCTATTATTGTAATTCTGTATTTTAATTGAACCGTTAATCATTTATATTCTAAATTGATCTCTTTGAAAGTTAGCCACAGTAACTAGCTAAATTGCATTGATTTGTCAGTCTGCTAACTTGCTTGGGCTAGCTTAGCTAATGTTTGCAGTGCAGGTCAAACATGAGATTTTAGCTAGCGTTTTGGAAGAAAGCCTTTGTATATTCAACATGTCAAATAATAAGCTGCGGTTTTGTTCTAGCTAAAGTTAGCTACTAGTTAACGTTATCTAGCAAATAATTCGTCTCATCTCGTTTCAACTGAACTGGGCTAACGTTAGCTAGCGAGCCAACTACTTGACATTGAGGACTGTGAAGTCGGAGGAAAAATCCTCCTCGTGTGAGATTGATACTATAGGGCACTTTGTCAGGAAATAAAGGAGATTAGAATTTGCTTACAAGGTAAGGAAGCCATAATATTTACTTTGATATGTTGCTAAATTAATCCGTTAGCTTTTACCGTAGGAAATTATTTAGCTACCATACCCTGTATTGTTTCTCTAGAGTTGATATTTAAAGGTAAACAATTACTTTGTGAGGCTAGTATTACCAAGTGTACCTATTAACAAGTATTTACTGTTATGTTGAATAACATTTGCATGACCTATGTCTCAAGTCTTTAATAAACTGCCAATTTATCTCTTTATTTGTTAAAGTAATAATTTGATGAAAAAGGTACTGATTTGTTCTTGAATGATGGTGGTAGGATTGTCTTAAATTATATTATGTCAGGCTTTTAATATGATGATAATCCCTGTATTTTGCAGTAGTGAGGCAGGCAGGCAGCATCAGGGGCAGTGAGTGCATCATCATCATCAGAGCAACAGGGGCAGTGAGCAACCATATCACCAGAGCAGCAGAGGAGGTCAGATCTCCACCCCCCCCAAATTGGCAATATGTTGAATTAATGAAAAAAGTACTGATTTGTTCTTGAATGATGGTGGTAGGATTGTCTTAAAGTATATGATGTCAGGCGTTTAATATGAGTATAATCTCTGTTTTACAGTAGTGATGCAGGCAGGCAGACTGCATCAGGGGCAGTGAGCACATCATTATCATCATCATAACATCATCAGAGCAGCATGGGCAGTCAGCATTATCACCGGAGCATCAGAGAAGGTCAAGGTCAGATCAGAACCCCCCGCCGGGCCTCAGCTTCACCTGTTGTGGACCCAACCAGTCGCCACTGTTTGACAGGTATAGGTAGCGTTGTTTTTTGAGTATTTTATTTAATTTTATTTTTTTTACAAATAATGACCTCTGTAATACACATAATGTGCCATCTGGGGGCACTGTTTACCTTTGGAGATCAGAAGTGCTGTATTTGTTTTACATATACAGTAATATTGAAAAGGGGGAGAGGAGTGCTGCTGCAGTAAAGCATGACAGGATTAATATGTGTGTAGTGAATTTTGCCATTCAACTAAATAAAATGTAAATTCAAGTAAGAACAAACACTTTCCATTTTTGAGTTGGGATATTCTGAACTTGTTCAATAGGCAGAACCCTCATGGTCTTTCAATATGTATATTTTGCAGATGATCAACATATTTCAGAGAACACATTTGAACTTCTTTTTGGAAAAGCAAGCAGCCAGATGCATGGAACTGGTTTCCGCTGCATTGGAGATAGTTGTGTCATGAACTTTTGTGTTGCCAGGGCTACAAGATTGAGTTTAGAGGGAGAAGTTCAATGCTAAAACACTCTGAGTGCTTTACACAGCAAACACTTATAGATAGAGATGCACCGATTGCGATTTTCTTGGCCGATTCCGATTTCCAATTTTTGATTAGTCTGACCTGCCGATACCGATTTTGGCCGATTCCGATTTTTTTTCCTAAAAACAATAATTGACAACTTACACAAACATTTTTGTAACTTTGCTTTAATAGAAAATTAAGATTGACAATTCTGAGGTAGGTCAGAAGCATGAGGTAGGTCTCACTAAAACACATTTCAAAATAAAAAAAGTGTTCCAGGTTACTGGACAGAGCTTTTCTTTTTTTGTGCAAATTAAATTCAATGATGAATTAAAAGAGAATCCAACAACAGTGGCATGTAGCCTTTAAGTAATAAATAAAAAGAAACAAGAGTAGTTTAAATTTACTGACATGGTGACAGACCATTAGTCCGGAAATATTTTTTTAAAACACTAACGTTATATTCTGATGACAGATGACACAAGCCCTTTTTCCATTAAATAATTATATGGCTTCAACTTGATGTGCATCAGAAAGTTATTGCGACAATGCTAATGGAAAACAGGTTAGTTCGAACCTATGATGCGCTAGCCTAATTTGTTTGCTAGAGGTGGATTAGAGTAGATCCCAATTCTATATAGTGCAATGGAAAACACTTGTAGCGATATAAGGGCGGGTGTTTCAGTTGCGGAGCTTGTCAAAGGCATTGAAACAAGCCGCTCTTCAGCAGAATTTCGTTATTTGCGTGAGTCAGGTAGCCTAACGACTACGACTTTAACTAGCTTCAAAGCCTAGATAAAAATGTTTCAAACTAGGAGTAATTGGAAAAGCGGCGATGCTGCTGTTTCTGAGTTTGTTTGATAGTGGAAACGCACAGCTGGCACCTTCATGCACAACACAGTTAATACACCATTTGTGGTTTAGCTAGAAATCGTTAGATGAATTTATCATTAGGTCTAATAAGTTCGATTTGTATGAGTGAATAGCACTGTTTCATAACGTCACTCATTAGCGAACATAATGATTTCAGTGCAATTCAGTGCTTCAGCAGGGCATTATTACGTCAAGTGTATGCACTACCACCATGTTCTATTAATGGAAAATGGTTCAGAGGAACCGAACTAGCGCAACGGGTTAATTGTTAATTAACCCCGGTACCTACGGTACTGTAGAAAACTCCTACCGTCACATTTTCGCGGCTTATTTTCGATTGACATGTATGACAAACTGCAAGCTTTAAGTCGTCTTCACTGACTGTGAAAAACGCCCATACTGAGGACATGTTGAGGCGTTTTCAGCGCTGCGCTCATCTGATCTGTCTGCATTGGTTCACGGATGCGCGCACGTCACGTGAAAAAGAGGGGGGCGAGGAGCCAACCGGCGCACAGAATCGGCTATGTGGAGTGATCGGGATCAAGTCACCGATTGAGGCCGATCAGCTGAAAATCGGCCATTTCCGGTCAGAGGCCGATCGATCGGTGCATCTCTACTTATAGAGTTATTCAGTTCAAGGACAACTGCACAAAAGAACCACAATTGAAGAATAATATGATAATATGAGCCAAAGACAATGGCTAATACTTTATAGCCGAATGAAAAAAGCATGGGGGGGGGCTTCAGCTCAGTATTCATCATCTTTTCAATCTACATGATCAACATAGGCAAGCCTCTATCCCCCTATATTTGCTGCAAGTAATTTTCTGTTGCTATGTATTATAATGTAGCGAGTGAAAATATACTATATATGGAGGGACGATGGCAATATCTTTTCCAAGCGGATGCAAAAGTTGGCCAAAAGGGAAACAATTATCCGTTGTGTTCAAAATCAGCTATTTTAACAGTTAAGCATCAGTCTACAGCAGGGCGCTGCACTGCAGTATTGAGATGTCAACATGTTTCAGTGCATAATTGGGATGAGTTAACACTTCACCCATCGTGTACATAATGTGGAAGTAGGAATTTAATATGCGAGGAATGTCTTGACTTATGTCTTAAAGGTATGCTAAGCGATTTGACATCACTGGATGGGACGTAGTGTTAGTAAACAAATGACAATGGATGTGCCTGTAATTCTTTGGACCATAGTCTTGCTTTGTCAGTTGACCGTTCATAACTGCTAGCGAGGAATATCAAGTGTTTTTTTATAGAAAAGACATTCATGCGTAAATATATTTGATTTCCCATACTGGTATTTAGGCATTCACTAATTCGTAGACCCATACAATGAACAATAGCTAGACCCAGTGGGCAATTTGTAAACGGTTCATAAGGGGGATGGACAACTAGGGACTAGGGGGTATGGGGGCATGCCCCTTTGTGATGAACATTTTGTGGAATAAACATTAAAAACAGTAAATTCTAGTGAAATACCAAGATAGAAATACCATTCAGACTAATTCAAGGACTAAAATGAATTCATGTCATGACATATAAACCTAGGATACAGTTCCTTTGTCTTCCTAAACTGAGATGCAGTTGAGCATTCTGCAACCTGACTTTCTTGTTCCATCTGGCTATGATCACTATCTTCAGAATCTGTACTGGGCTCCTGTTGCTGTCAAGCATCTAAAAAACATGAAAAACATTGACAACTAATTTAAATATAAACCTGTCTACATTCTGTCCCTGCTGTTGAGGCCTCCTCACTCCTCTGACCATTTTCTGAAAAAAATAATTAAATGACTAATAATACTTCTGTGGTAAGTTTAATAATAGCCATAATTTTAAATAAGATAAAAAGAAATAAGTGGACAGACTAAATTCTAAAATATTCTAGCCATATCAAACCTGTTTCATTTCCTGCCTTCCTTGCCCCTTCTGTCAGCTCCTCACCTTGGCTATCCTCTGAAAATAATCGATTCAAATTAAATGAATGAACTTGACATTCACAATTCCACTTAAACAAAACCAAGAAGTTGTATGTAGTGTACTGGTGAACTACATAGTATATATTTTGCTAACCACATTGCTAGAAGACAATCAGACAATGCCAATTAAGCCTAAGTTTAAGCATAAACAATGCGTATCATTTGAAGCTGAACCTTTATTAACTAAATAACGTTAATAAAGGTTCCCCCTGCAGACAGAATCCTGTTTTTGCTGTTAACCTGTCATGACATTAGCCAACATTTCTCCTAATTTGCATATTTTGCAACAAGGTTTATGCTTTCATGTCAGTGAGAGTGCCATGACAACATAACCATTTTTGGTTACACACCAACCATTATGTCAGCATTCATGTTTATGTGTGTTATTTGGGTCATTCCTACTATGTGGTGCCTCTTCTAGCTCGGGGAAAAATAACCTCCTATTCAAACGGCTCCAATCAGCTTTATTTATAAGATCAATTGTACATTTACACAAAAACACAAATATGTGAATATAAAAAAGAATTCTATGTATGTATTTTGACCACTTTGTTTTCACTCAATAATAATTGTTTTAAAATAATTTCAAAAAACAAAAATGAATGTGATGGAGTACATAATAACTCTACACTTAATAACTTGAAATGTATATATGTATTAATGCACTATTAACACTTTCATATAGTAATGTGCATGTCCCTAACAGGATGGAAATATCTCATGGTCCATTTAATTGAAATCCGCCAATAATAACTAGTACTCAAAGAGCCTGAGCTTGACCAATATGTTTTTCTATAAATTAATGAATTTCTTCTGAATCCTCCTTTGACAGAAATATGTTCCTGTTGTTCTGACCTTAAAATGACAAATTGACATCAACATTCTCTCGCAGTACTTTCACAGCTGTTAGCTACTCCGTTTTGATGTGCACAGCTTGGAAATGATCTTCTTTAGCTATCTAGCTACTATACTATACTATACTACTAAGGTGGATAGCGTAGCGGTCTAACACACCGTATCTTGGCTGGTCCGATATGAGTGTGGCTGCCTATCTGGGATGCGGTTCGAAACCCGTCTCTGCCAGACCGGCCATGGCCGTTAGCCCCAAGTGGGGGCAGCATTTGGCATATTTTTTAATATTCTTTCTTTTTACTCCTATTCAAATTGGTCACACATGTCCTTCATTTACAGAAGATCTGCCTGTCAGACAGCATGACAGAGTTGTCTGCTTTCTTCTTTGCCTCATTATGCTGAACCATTAAATTCCTCAACTCCTCAATCAATGGGTTATTAATTGACTTTACCGTACAATTTTCCAAAGGGGTGTGCTTATTCACAATCTCCATGAACAGCTTCATAAACAAACTCAAAGCCTTATCTGGGTCACCCTCATTTAACACTTTGACCAGTTCTGATTCTTCACTTCTTCCAGAAAGGATTTCTGATGAAATCGCTTATAAGACCTTTGCCCAAGGGATTTGGGGTTTTCTTGTAAATGCTACCAGTTTTTGATCACTGGAACCAAGCCCTATTGATGCTAATGCCTTTGAGCATGGGTAATGTTGGGTAATGTTTGTAAAAATCAGGTATTGTTATGCTCAATGCGGGTGGATGATGTGTTGCCACATTTATTAGTAAAAATTCTGGTTGGTAGTGTCAGAACATTTTTCTTAGCAGACAGTTAATGGTAAACCAATCTATGTTCAAATGACCACTGTTGCGGTCAATTCCATTTCAATTTAGTCAATTCAGGAAATGAATTTAAATTAACTAATTTAGAAATGCTCATAATGTTCCATAAGGATTGTTGATTTGATTAATAGAATTTCAATTCATTTCCTGAATTGATGGAAATGAAATGGAATTGACACCAACCCTACAAATCACCGTTTATCGCATTACAACTATATCCAATGCTCAAATAGATTGTTGTCCACATGTGTCGATACAGTGTTCCAAAATGAAAATTCACAACAACCAATGTTCTGCTGTGATTTGTACACAACATGGTTACCTTTTGAATTTCCAATGGCACATGGGTGATTACTGAACCCAACAGACTTAAAAAGAACAATGCCCACCTTTTCCTGAGGAAGGCAACGCTCTTCCATTGTCGTCATTGAGTGTTATTCTTCCCGAAGCAAAAAAAGGGTTAAAGATACGTTTCCCTATGAGACGAGAATTATGGGAAACCCTGTATCAATGTATTGCTGTTAGCTGGTTCTAAGCAATTTTTCCAGTTTCCATAAATGCAGAATATTATACATGGTCTCTTAGGAGAGTAAACCTGGTCATTTCTTTCATGTCAGGCTGTTTTAACACAAAAAAACATTTACTTGTTTTTAAATTAATATTCTTGTTCATAATTGTTACTGCTAATTATGTTGAGACTGCGTTTATTCGAGAAAAAACATGCACAAAAGAGATTTGGACACCTGCCTGGTTCTTGCACATTTTTATAATGAATGACTGAAATAAAGGATTCGGACACATTTTTGTATCCCTAGCACAAGATTTGAATGCAGAGCCAATAGCTGAATTCGAACTGGGTGTTCTAAATGCCGATATCCTCTACTTTTTAATCAGGGTCGAGGTTAAGTTGTTGTGTTGGTGTAGGCTATTGGAGATATAAGATCGATCGAAGATTTATATAAATCTAATATTAATATATTTTTAGCCTGAGTTTCACTTAGTTTAAAGTTAAATAATGATATTTTCCAGAGTTTTTGACCAGACTTGGAAACAATAGTCACAGCATGAATTCAGTTATTAAGCTGAAATTAGTTGACACAAAGCAGGGCTTGGGAGCGGGCTAACCATAAGGCAGGTGTGCTATTGCTTCAATGGTAAAAAAACCCCTAATTAAATATGATCTCCCCCTTGCTTCCTGTAAACTGTAATTTTGGGATTATCTCGCCTCTGTCTTTTCCCCACAGTGGTTGTAATCATAGCAATAATTTTTTCTTCATTTTAGCCATGCTTCTCACATGTTCTTGGGCCTCTGCGCTTAGTCTCACCTGGACTTTAAACTAAACAAACAGAAAAACACTGGTGAGACTGGAAAGTTAACTCATGAAGCATCCTATTTGCATTTAAATACTCTCTTTCTCTAGCGAATACCTAATTGAAAAACCTCTAACTCTTTTGTAAAAGACTACTGTTTTCACTGCATATTCATTGTGGCCAACATAAGAACATCCTTCCCCCCAACCTCTCCCTCACCCATCTCGCTACCTAAACCTCCCACCCCTCTGTCCTCCTTCTCGCCCCTTTCTGACTCAGACATCCTTCAACTTGTTCTCTCCCACCGTCCCACCACCTGCCCTCTTGATCCCATTCCTGCCCCCCTCTTCCAGTCCATTGCTATGGACATCCTCCCCTTTGTCTCCAATGTCATTAACTCCTCTCTTTCCTCTGGCTCTGTCCCCTCCTCCCTCAAATGCGCTCATGTTGTCCCCCTCCTCAAAAAACCCTCTCTGAATCCTGCTGTCATCTCAAACTACCGACCTGTCTCTCTCCTCCCATTCCTTTCCAAAACATTAGAGCGGGCTGTCTATAATCAACTGTCTGCTCATCTCTTACAGAACGACCTGCTTGATCCCAACCAATCTGGGTTCAGAGCAGGCCACTCCACAGAGATTGCTCTCCTTGCGGTCACTGAGGCTCTTCACAGGGCTAAGTCTCGATCCCTTAGCTCTGTCCTCCTCCTCCTCGACCTGTCGGCGGCATTCGACACCGTGGACCACCAGATCCTGCTCTCATCTCTCATCGAGATGGGAATCTCTGGATCTGCGTTGACATGGTTTGAGTCCTACCTGGCTGACCGGTCCTACCAGGTGGCCTGGAGAGGATCCTCTCCTCTCCCCACACCCTCTCTACCGGGAGTCCCGCAGGGCTCGGTGCTAGGGCCCTGTCCTATTCTCTCTGTACACCAAGTCACTTGGCTCTGTTATTTCTGCTCATGGTTTTTCCTATCACTGTTATGCCGATGACACTCAACTCTTTCTCTCCTTCTCTCCATCTGATACCCAGGTCCCGGCACGGATCTCTGCGTGCCTGGCTGACATCTCCGCATGGATGTCCACCCACCACCTGAAGCTGAACCTGGGGAAGACAGAGCTGCTCTTCCTCCCTGCGAAGGGCTCCCCGACGATTTATGCGTCAATCACCGTGGAAGGCTCCATAGTGTCTCCGTCTCAGTCTGCCAGGAGCCTTGGAGTGACCCTGGACAACCAGCTGTGCTTCTCGAGCCATATTGCAGCGATCACTCGGACCTGCCGTTTCTCCCTCCACAACATCCGGAGGATCCGACCGTTCCTCACCCAAGAGGCCACTCAACTCCTGGTCCAGGCCCTGGTGATCTCACGTCTGGACTACTGCAATTCCTTGCTGGCAGGCCTTCCAGCCTGTGCCATCAAGCCACTGCAACTAGTCCAGAACGCTGCCGCCGCGCCTGGTGTTCAACCAGCCGAAGTTCACCCACATCACCCCTCTACTCTCCTCTCTGGACTGGCTCCCCATCGCAGCACGCATCAGATTCAAGTCACTGGTGCTTGCTTTTCAAGCGGCCAGAGGTACTGCTCCCCATACCTCCAGTCACTCATCACTCCCTACACCCCGCCCAGACCCCTCCGCTCTCCGCCTCCTCTGGCAAACTGACTGCCCCATCCTCCGGGCGCCTGGCAGCCGCTCCTCACGGTCCCGCCTCTTCTCTGTCCTGATCCCTCGCTGGTGGAACGACCTCCCGCAATCGGTCAGGACCGCGGAATCACTTGCAATCTTCCGCAAGAGACTCAAAACCCACCTCTTCAGACTCCACTACCACTGAACACTGTCCATCTAGTCAATCTGTCGTAACCACTGTTTACTTGTTCTAAAAAAAAACACACAAAAAAACACACTAACCTTTTCTTTCCCAGTGTTACAGGTATGATACGCAGACGCCTGCAATGATGTCTATTGCTGTATTACTGCACTGATCTTGTGCGCTAACTATGATTGTTCTTACCTTGTATTAATGCACATCTTGTAAGTCGCTCTGGATAAGAGCGTCTGCTAAATGCTTAAAATGTAAAATGTAAGAATCCCTCTTCACCTCCAAAATTCACTGATAAACATAACCTTGTGCATTATGAATGTACTCCAGGTGCAAAACACAAGCTTGTTGCAAACAAATAACAAGCGTCTTGAGATGGCTGTGTTTTCTGTTGTTAGTCTGTAGGTATGGCTCTATTCATTCCACTATTACTACTGTGGGAGTAGTGGAAGGGGAGTCATCTAGCAAATCACCTAACCTTCCACCCTTCCCCTTTCTTGGAATAACAACATGCCACTTATATTTTGTTTCAGTTACAATATAAAAAAGCTAACAGACCTGGAAAACCTCTTACTGTTAAGAGTTTTGTTCCAGCTCCTGTCAGACCAGACAGACAGATCAATTTAATTCTATTGAGACACAAAAAGATGAAATGCTGTTTCTTCTCAAACACATTTGATGAAAGTAATAGGATATTCCCTTTCCAAACATACAAATATATATATTAGGGTGCGTCAAAAAAACCATGAAGTTGTCACACGCTTTTGCTCGCTTGAAATTGTGATCCACTCAATGAGACAACCTGGCAGTATAATAATCAGTTCAATATATCAATGTTTAGAGGTCGCGCACAGTGAATTAATAACCCTATTTATTAGGGTGTGTCAAAAAACATGAACTTGTCACACGCGTTGTCACACGCGAAAACCTGGTCCATTTACTGTATTTCGCTCGCTTTCTCAATTAAGCCACTGAAGGAGAAAACAACACAGACAAATTTTTATTTTAGTAGCCGTTTATGTAGGGGGGGTCGCGCATCCACTACAAACTTGTACACTACACTACATACTACATATATTCTGGGATTGGTTTCCCCGTACTTATTATTTTCAGGGGAAGTAAGTCTATGAAAACTTAATATTTAAAACATTAGACCATATGAAGATATAATTAGTGTTTTATATTTATAAAAATATATTTTGCTAGTACAGTTAGCTAATTTTGAGATTGGTTTCCCTGTACTACACCTGTGAACACCAACAAAACTAAAGAAATTTACAAACAATACTCGGAAATGGTATGAAAATAACTAAAAGCCTTCAGAAAGAAAGTATTTGCCAGCGAAGAAGGTCCTTCTTGTTTGATATTTTGGGAATTATATATATATATATATATATGTACAGTGCCCCTTTAAAGCCTACACCCCCTCTCAAAAATGTCACCTTTTGTTGCCTTACAGCCTGAAACTAAAACATATTAAATCTGACTTTTTCCACTTTTATCTACACATTTTACCCTGCAACTTCCAAGGGAGCATCTCATTCATTTGCATGCAGTACACACAGGGAGCGAGTCAATCATAGTAAAACTGTCAAACTTTCTGTCACTGTGATTGGTTGTGAGAGAACCTTTTGTCGAGAAACTGAATAAAGCACTGAGGTGGAAACAACCCAAGATATTAACAATCAAGATCTCTCTGTGACATAAATGATGTGGTTTATGGAAAGACAAGAAATATTTATTTCCTATGAATAGCAATGGCGTTCATGAAAAGAGGTTATGCCTGTGAGCTTCTGCTGGGTAGACTGCCAATGCCAACTCCTTAACCTTCTTTTATTGGTTAAGTGCTTTTCCATGTGCCTCTCCTACCCTCTTTGCAGAATTATTATGGAGATGCAACTTCAATTGCCGGTTCAGTGCAAAAGACAAGTGTTTTTCTCCTTCACTTAAAATGGCCTTATTCAGACCCATTTTAAGCACATAGGCTTTGTTTCATTTTTATTTTTCAGACATGCTTCCCAGTTGAGTGTTTATTGGTACTGTGTTCAATTCCAAGCACCAATGCAACATCAAGTCATATATTAATATGTATTAATGCCATAAATACAGCAGGCCATTGCTTTTTTAAATTTTTTATTTTTATAAATTTGTTTCTGATTTTTTCCAATTTTCTCCCAAAATAGCCAATTACACCTGCTATTTTTCAAGTCATTGAATGCATTCTTACAACACTTCTCTGTGATGGGAAAACTCATTTGACAAGAGTGAAACTGTTCCGCCCCATCCACACAATCATTTTCAAATCTGCCCTCATGAGCATTCTCAGCTCTGGCCCTATGATTATTTTGAGCTCAGCCCCTCCCACATTATTACTCTGAGCTCCTCCCACATGATCATTCTCAGCTCAATGTTTTCCCCAAACAAACCAAAATTGCTTTGGTTTGATTAAGCAGTAATGAAGATAATGATAATGATGAATATGATGAATAATGATGTGTTTTAACATCTCTTGACAGTTAATCTCCACAGTTAATCTTCCATGGAGGAAGCTCGATTAATACTTGTGCTCAAATAAAATAAATAAAAAGATAAAAGTAAAGGGGTTTAATAACCATATTTGTGTAACCATCTGGCAAATTTGGTAATAGCTGCCTCACTAGCAATAAATGGTTCTAGGCCCTAAAATAAGTTTATAAACAAGCTTAATTAAGTTGCATATGTAAAGTATATTACTAATTTGTTGACAAGGTGCACATGAATGGTTGAAGTTGAAACGTTTAAGAGGAAAAGAAAACCACGGTCAATTGAGGTTTATAGACTATCCCCCACCACCAAAAGAAAAAACAAATATTTCAGGTTCTTTCTTTGCTCAAAATACTACAAATCTTTTAATCTCAATCCCCTTGGCTGGACCTTTCAGCACTCACTCACGACTGAATTAGAGCATGTGGGAAAAAATAAAAACCCATGTGACTCTCAGTGGAAACTTGCAAACCTAGACAGGGTTTTGACGCGTGGCATACATGTGGTAAAGAGGGAACTGGGAGAAGAGACTGCATTAGAATACATGCATACTCTGGTACAACCATGAGGACTACAGCCCACTTTAGGTATGACACACATGAAAATCTACATTTTGCAGTTCAACAAGAGCCAACTTGGAGCAATACCCAAAATACACAGCTGGGAAATGCAGCTCTCCTGAACTGAGACGGGTGTTGTCAAAGAACGCGCCTAGACAAGTAATTGTACCCCTATCTTCGGAATTCTGCAGCATACAGGAACGCCATTCAGAGCAAGTGGAAATGTAGAACGATCCACAGCACCTGCTGTGGAGAGGAGGAGAAAGGCATGGCCACACCAGGGATGCCTGCCTCAGCATTTACAAGTGAAGAACTGTGCCAGGAATGAGATTCCAGACACTGCCAATAGAGCCGTGGACAGCTGAGGGAGAGACAAATACCAAAGAGAATAACACCCTGTCGTGACTGGAGGCTATGAATCCATCCCTGCATTTTCCATACACCCACTCTCTGTTCCCATGCACCTAGTAGTACAGTAGATGTACAAAAATCACTTTGCTAAAGGCAACTCAACTCCTGGATGTCAGAGAATAGAATGCCCCATCTCAAAAGGCATTCAGTGATGGCACTGTGGAGCCGTTTTCAAATTGCGACGTGTGACCTTACAGTCCAGCTCATTTGCAAAAGCCTAATGCAGAGAATTCAAACCATTCCAGATCCTCAGCCACCACTCACAGTGTAAAAGGAAAACAGAAGTCACCAGAGTATGACTTACCTTGATAAAGCAAATGTGTGAGCTTCAGCTTTATTTACCGTGGACTTTACGAGCCAAGTGTCCTATCTGGTTGGCAGCGATGCTCTGTTCAGTCTTGCTTATGATTCCACATTTTCACCAAATGCGAAACTCTGTCTGATTGCACCCCGAGTCTGGATGACAAGACGGTTATTCCACCCATCTCTCTATTTCCCTGTCAACACTTACACACACTGGCAAGCCAGGTGAGGGGACACTTTTGAGTGACCGGTTTTAGACCCACTTGTAGCTTGACCAGGCACTCTGCTGAGGCCTCAACACTGTGGGATGGACATAAACATGGCAGCCCACACCACCATCGCAAGCAAGTCTTGTTTCAGCCTGATACACCTACCTGTATGGGTCTCACAAGAGCAAAGAAGCCAGATTAGCAATAGCCTTCCCCCATACCTGCAAAGGAGCAGCAAGATGAAAAATTTCAAAATGAAAAGCACAGAACTGTTTGCCAGCTGTTCCCGTCCAAGGCCATCATAAGTGGCTCTTGTGTAATGTACATGGTGTTCCGGTCTCACTGTTTGCCCTTAAAAATCCTGTGCTGCACAATAATGTCCTTTGGATTAACGTCTCTAGCATGGAACTTTTTGTGTTATCCATATGGTTGCTATGGTGATAAATGTAGATAGCAGTTTGCAGATTTACACACTATATGACAGGGGTATTCAATGAATTCATTCATTGATTCAGGGGCCTATATTGTATGACTATCAAATGAAAGTACATTTCAATAACATTTAAACAATATTTATTGTCAATTTTGTTAAAGTACTTTCCTCATGCAAACACATTAAACAGGAGGAAAAATAAATAAGTAGCCTAATCATAAATAAAATGACTCACAACTCAAGATGAGTTTCTTATTTCAAGTAAAGGAAAACAAGACTGAATTTTCTGTATTTATAACCCAGTTTTAATGTCCATTTTCTCTTTCTTTTTCCCCTTTCTCCTACCTCACCTCTGTTTCTTGAGAGGAATGGGCTTAATTTGAACAAAGAACAATATTATAACACAACTTTAATGTCCATTTTCTCTTTCTTTTTCCCTTTTCTCCTACCTCACCTCTCTTCCTTGATTAGTGAGAGAAATTAGCTTTTGCTTGTCCTGCCAGTAGTTTGAATCTAGGCTGGAATGGAATCAGTGCCATTCTCATGCACATATGTAGGTGCTCATTGGTGAGTCTGGAACAATATTTGGTTTTAACAGTGGTGGGCCGTCAGGGCTTGCAAGGCCTTCTCTGCTGGCCTAAAAAATATCTGAATCACAGACTGATGTTAATTATATTTTTTCCATGAATACTTATTAAATAATTCCAAATGGTCTGTCCGCTTCCTTTCATAGCTTTTCCCCTGATTGCGCTGCTTCCAGATGTGTATTTTCATATTAAAGCATTTAACCAATCACATTTCAGCCATCATTTGTTGCCAGGGTCAAATAAATCTGCCTGGAGGCCTTCACAATCAGTTCTGCAGGCCCTGTAGCATAAAATAAGTGTTGATCAAACTGTTGCTTCAACCAATCAGATTTTGAGTTGGGGACACGAAGGCCTTCTAGAAGGCCTAGGTAACGTCAGCGTATTCACACCCTTTGATTGGATAGTCAGAGAGTGTCTGACTATGATGTAATGTGATTGGTTAAATGCTTTAATATGAAAATACACATCTGGAAGCAGCGAAATCAGGGGAAAAGCTATGAAAGGAAGCGGACAGACCATTTGGAATTATTTAATAAGTATTTATGGACAAAATATAATTAACATCAGTCTGTGATTCAGACATTTGAGCGGACATTTTCAGCCTAAAGCGAATTAAAACTTATGCCAGAAATACGAAAGGGCAGGCTCGACTTTCAGCATTAGCTTCGATGGCGATAGAAAAGGACTTCTTGATGGAACTGAAACACACGGATAATCTGTACGACAGAGTAATTGAACTCTTTTTGAGGAAAGAAAGGGGGATGGATTTTGTGTACAAATAATAAGGATTTTATGTATTTAATAAGGAAAATGTTGCTATTTTCCTAAATAATATTGCAATTTTATGAGGTTATTATTGATGATTTTTTATGTGTGTCGCAGCTGTAGCACCCCGGGTTTGTTTCTTCAGTAAAGGCATTTATTCTGGATACACGAGTTATCTGTCTTCGATGCAACGGCAACGGGTTTCTGTTCGGTTTGTTTTTGCACTTTGTTTATTTATCTTTCTTCAGTCATGTTTCATTCTCGTTCTGTTCCACGTCTGTCATTGTTCCTGTTCGAGTTCCTCTCCTTGTCTTGCCATGCACTTCGGGAAATTCTATGTTTCATTTTTTTAGGGAGGAGGAGGAACGCATAAAGAAATCTGCGTGCGAATAAAGCGGAACGTGAGAAGCGTACAGAGATAGGACGAGACAGAATGACAGCGATAGTTAGAAGCGTGAGATAATTAGTGATTAGTAGTGTTAGTAACTTAATCTAAATCCCTAATGTTAGTAGATTAGTTGGTTAGTACTATATACATCTAACTAATATATACAAAGTGTAATTAGAAAGTAAGAAGGAAGTAAAACGAGATTAGAAACGAAGACGGAAAAACGAAACATAGAATTTCCCGAAGTGCATGACAGAACGAGAATGAAACATGACTGAAGAAAGATAAATAAACAAAGTGCAAAAACAAACCGAACAGACACTCAAAACATAACAATAAGATGGCTTTTATAGCCATAGAATAGTTATTGAGGGGTGGATTGATTCAGACGGAGCACTACTGAAGGCCTAGGTGTGAAATGCACGGCCCGCCACTGGGTTTTAATGATGTTCATAGTTGAGAAAGCTGACTCACAATTGTATGTGGAGCCAAACATGGCCAAGGTGTGTAGTGCTACTTTGGTTAGACCAGGGAAAACAGTCTCAGTCTGTAGCCAGAAAGTGGCAGGTTCAGTTACCCCAAAATGCTATCTTAGTGCAACATTTGTTTGCCGATCAATCATTTCCACCTGGAGAGGTCCAGCATGTGCTCACTTGAAGGCCTGTGTCACCTCCTTTGAAAACCCCCTGACATCTGTGATGAGGAATGGATTCTGAATGAGCAGGAGGAGCTGCTGTCCAAGGGAGAAGCTGTCAAAGCATTTTCTGAAGTTTCCAATCAGCTTGTCTATGAAATCAACATGAGGAGAAACATGTCTCTCACCCTGAATTTGTTCCAGCACTTTTGGGAAGTGTGAACAGTCTCCTTGAAGATCTTCCTTGAACACTTCCAGTTTCCTCTGGAAGGAGCGGACAGCTGTCATCCAATCAGAAACTGAATTGTTCTTGCCCTGTAGCTTTAAATTGAGGCCATTAAGGTGTGATGTGATGTCTACTAAAAAAGCAACAATATCCATTTTGCTCGTCAAAAAAAGTGAAAACTGGCAACACAGTTTTCACTTTTTTTTATTTGACTCTTGAGCTGTGCTAAGAAAGCTGCTACTTCATTCCGAATGGACCAAAAGCGCTCCAACACCCTGCCATTGCTGAGCCATCTTGCGTTGTTGTGCAGTAGTAAGTCATCATTTTCATCAACTTCTTTCAGGAATTCTCTAAGCAGGCAATGTTGATGGGGTGCAGATGCCCTGATAAGTTGATAAGTTTCATCACTGTTCATCACTTCAGCATACTCAGATTGGCGCACAGGACAGACTGATGGATGGTACAGTGGTAAGTTATGAGATCAGGGTTGTCCTCCTTTATCCGTGCCACTGCTCCTCTCTCTTCCAACCATGGCAGGGGCTCCATCTGTGGTGATTGAGATCACTTGTTTCAGATCTATCCCCCTCTTTCCCAGCATCTCCTTTATGGCCAGGTATATGTCCTTTCCTCTTGTATGTGTCTCAAGTGGTGTTACAGCTAACAGGTCCTCACAGAATTATTTCTTCTATTTGTGGAAAAATCTAGCATGTACACCAAAAGCTGGGCATTATCAGTTACATCTGTAGATTCATCAACAGCTAAGGCTATGCACATGGTGCACTCTGAATAGCTGCACCAAGCTGTGCTAGGACATCCTCTGTTAATATTTCAGTTGTTGCTGTTGAAGCTGACATTGGGATTTGCTTGATTTATTTTTGCTTTGACTTTTTGTTTTTGTTTACGCTCAAGTAATGTTTCAGCAACAGCATTCATGCACTCTTCAACAACCCACCCCCCCTTCGTCAGTAAATTGCTTTTTATGTTGACGCAGAATCCATGCTACTTTTAGTGAACATTCGTTTGCACGTTGCTGGGACGTGAATGAATGGGAGAGGATTCCGGTGGACCGATCATACTGGGCTCTGAGTTCGTTTATTTTTCGTTTCGTAGTGGCGCTTCACATGGTGATTTTTATCATTTCCACGGTCTCTGACCATATAAGGCAGACTGGTTTTGCACTCACTGCGGGAAGAATGAAGACGTATTGGTCTGTCCATTCATCCTTGAACGCTCTCTGTCAACTTTTCTCATTTTTGAGCACGCCATTCTGTCATCTCTCCTCTCGCTCCTGCTTTAGTTTCTCTCTCTGACTATCACTTCCTCTAGCGAGGCTTTCGAAAATGAGTATGTCTCCTTCTACGCACTGTAAACAATCACTTTGATTGGCTGAGTGGTGGAAGTGATTTAAATAACGCATGTGATTGGTCTGGCGGGAAAAAAACCGCTCTGTCAACATTATTATTATTATTATTATTATTAATTTCTCAATAATTTATCAGAAATGGGTCGCGGTCTGAATAGAACCATCACTCTGTCCGGAGCCGGACCGCGGTCCCCTAATTAGTGATGCCCACTATATGACAATGCAACCTACATATGCCCTGGATATGTGAATCTTAAACAAATATGTATTAATAACGCCAGGATCTACACACAGGCATACTCTGTAAATTCCCTGACCGTGACCCAAATTTGCCAGCACTCCTGTTCATCTAAGACTGCATTATTATTTTTAAAAAACATATACAGTCAAACCAGTCAAAAGTTTGAGTACACCTTCCATCTGGACTACGGCTAAGCGGGCACTCCTTCATTCTTGAGCAAGATAACAACCCGAAACACACCTTGAAGTTGTACAAGAACTATCTGGTGAAGGGGGAACGTGAAGGACAACTCAAACTAAGGACCTGGCCTGCCCAGTGTCCAGACTTCAATCTCATAGAACTTGTATGGGATGAACTGGACAGAACAGTCAAAGCAAAGCAACCCACAAGTGCCTCTGGGAATTGCTGCAGGAGAGCTGGGAAGACATATTGGGTGATTTCGTGCTGAAACTTATTAACTGAATGGTGTTTGTGAGGCTGTTATCACAGCAAAGGGTGGCTATTTTGAGGAATCCAAGATTCAATTTTCAATTAAATTTTATTGAACATTGCTTTGATGTTCCTTTTGTTTATTGTTACATGTGTTTTTTGTAATTTTCAAGTATTTAAAGAAACTTATATGGTGTAAAACATTGTCAATTATAAGATAAACCTAGTTTCCAGCAGGTGTACTCAAACTTTTGACTGGTACTGTATATATTTATATACGTTTATAACTAGTTAGTTATAGCTATCTAAAAAATGATCTTTGGTCTGTAAAGTGCTTGACTTTAGTGAAACATGCAGTGCAGTATGCAATATCAAATGGACTGGTTGAAAGGGTTTTAGTTCCAACACACACAAAAAAAGTCTGCAATACCCCTCTTCCTCACACATACTTGGCCTCTGCTCAAGGAACTGTAGTCTTGGCGGCTTTATGCATAAATCATTAGGAGCATGTTTCAGATCTGTGACTTCAGAAAGCAAGAGGGAATTGAAGAGAGTTTCTGTACTGTCCGTGTTAAGTGCCCAGAACAAAAGAAAAGGGCCACTAACAAATCTGTGCTAGGAAAATACATAGAAAGACAACCACGCAACACATCCAGCTGCTGAAAACGCCAAAATAAAACAATCAATTTTTTTATTTGGTGTGGTACATACCGTATAAATACAAAACAAAAAGAAAAGGAAAAAACCCCACTTTCCACAGAATATAAACTCTTGACAGGTTTGTATTTGCCAGGTGGCTGTCGACATACATGCACAATACACACATACACTGTGTTTTCTGTACAACAAACATTAAAAATGAAAATGTAAGGTGATTGTGAAAGGGACCCAGAGACAGAGGTCAGTACCTGAAGTAGACAAATGAGCCTGATGCCCCGGTTCTCCTGCAGATGCTCAGGAACCAGTATTGATTTGCATATTACTGCAGGTGATTTCCAGCTGACCTCTGCAAAATCACTTGTAAACAAGGCAGATTTCTTGGCGTTTATTTTCTCTGTACAAACGCACTAATTTTAAACCCCCAGGAGCTCCTTGGTAGTCCACGCACGTACAGTATAGTATTACACCAGAGGGAGCCGGTATACATCCTCAACACTAATAATGGGATAGTACTCTGCCCATTCTACTCTTTTATTATCAGTATCAGCGTGATCAAAAAAAAAACACAAAACATTTGACTCACCCAGCTGGGTGCTATAGTTGCAGGATTGAGCCTCAGCTGCTATGTCAGTAGCTGACTATGACTGTGAATCTTCAGCAATGACACATCATCTCTCCAGGGGCAGAGTGAGTTCAAGTTGGCCAGGGTTCCTCAGGTTAGCGCTACTTTAGCTCCTCCCAATAATGTACCAGACAAGCACAGGCTAGGCTGTCATCAGTGAGAAATATGCCTCTTCTCCAATTGATGCGAGCTCTCTCATGCAAGACTGCAGGGCCTTCAGTGTGTAAAATATTAATTGGTTTGCAGGGGAGTACATCGGAGGAGTTCACGCACTTCAGTGCTCCTGGCATGCTGGTGTGGGTGCCATTGCGTTAACTCGACAGACACAATTGGTGAGAAAAATAACAATTTGGAAATTGTTAAAAACAAGGAAAAAATGAAATGACAGGCAGTAAAATTGACAAAACTGGGATGAAAACCTGGTCCAGTACACTCGTGCAATACATTTTTGGTTTCTATTATACAACCATTGGAGAAAATGTCATTCACTTTGACATAACAATTCCTTTTGTGGCTGATTTGGTCCCTGAAATAACACAGCTTTGATTCTCAAGATATTCACTGATTCTGAAGGGCCAGATTACTGACACTCCATTGGGTAAGCATAATTGAGCCGCCCTGCCCCCCCACCCCCCACACATACACAAACACACATACACAAACAAACAAACAAACACACACACACTTTAGACTTTAGAATGAATCCTATTTCAAAAGCACCAGGACTATGCCGAAATAGACCTTTGCACTTGCTTTAAATAATACAGTTACAAAACACTGGAGTGGTTTAAAATTCATATGCAAGGCACCATGCAGTGCAGAAAAATATAAAACTTGTCCTAACTACTTAGCGGCAAAGTAAATGCACACAATAGAAGGTCAGTTAAATTGGAGTTAATTGTCGTGTACTGGTAGCTGTTATTTTTCATAAGAAAATGGGGTTCTTACTGCATTGATTTTAGAATAATCAAACAGCAGGTCAGTTGCCTTTTTAAATAACATACACTGCAAATGAGCAATAATTATAGATAAAAAAATCAAGAAATTAAAGTGTATTGGAAATGTATACACAATACCAAAATGGATGTCAAATATTGCCTGAAACCAACTGCATAATTTACAAGCATTTTTTGTTGTAAAAAAAACTGCATGTGAACAAAAACAAACATGTATATGAACATTTTATAATACATATTCATAAAGCTGATCATTAAATATATAGGATTCTAATTGTAATTTACATCATCTCCTCTTGAAGAAATGTATAGACTCCTTTATCCATCAACATTTCTACACACCAAAAGAACAAAAACATAACATTGCACCCAGCCGGCCACTGGCAAGCTGAGTGAGGAGTCACCCATAGCACCAGGCCATCGTTGCAGCACAAGTTTTCAAGTGTTTGGGAATCATGCCACCTGGGGAAATTGGTCAGGTTGACCGCCACGGAGAAAGCATTGCATGGATCATAGGCGGGCTGCTGTTCTTGCTATGTGTGACTACGTGCTAAATTAGCACGCTGGTCAAAATGCTATTCTGCCAAACCATCGTCTACAGCGGCACACTAAAGTCCCTCTCAGTTTCAATGAAAACCAAAACCTATTTTGGGAACCAATCTAATATTTGGAAAAAACTGACTCAACTCCTTTTTTCCTTTATTGCAATTGGGGCCAATTTAGCACACAGCTGTCTTGTGGTGTCCTTGCGACAGCTCTGTATGAAGTCAGGTACTATTTGTATGCTGCAGCTCATCTGTCCCGTCTTGCTGAGAAACAGTATGACGAAGGTAACACTGAGGGAGGGAACCCAGCGCTAACATGTCTCCAGCAGTCAGGAGTAAAAGAAAAGACTAGCCATCCATGTCTGTCTCCACCGAACAATGCTTCCTCCTGAGGGCCTGGGAGACACACAGCGGCTCTTAGGGCGGAGGCAGCAGGTTTGCTTCAAAACTGTGTGTGTGTGTGTGTGTTTGTGTGTGTTGGTCTATGTGTGCATGTGAGTGTGTGTGATTATGTGTGCGCACACGTCTGCGTATACATGTGTGTGTCTATGTGTGCATTTGCCTGTGTGTGTGTGTGTGTGGGGGGGTGTCTGAGTGAGTGGGGGGTGTCTGGGGTGTGAATGAGTGAGTGTGCATGTGTGTGAGTGAGTGAGTGTGTGTGCATATGTGCATGTTTGTGTGTGTGTGTGTGTGTGTGTTTCCACCCTGATCTGGTGCAGCTCAGTGTCAGATCCTCTGGGCCTCAGCGTCGAGATGTGCGCTCATTACCACGGGAACGCTGGTTACAGGTCTTACAGCACTGGACTTGGACGGTGGGCAGATGACAACGGCCCAGCCACTGCAGCGTCTGACAGAAGCGGAATGTCAGACTGTCACGTTGACACACATGGCCTGAGAATCAGGTAGAGGAGTAAAATTGATAGAGAGAAAGCAAGAGAGAGAGAAAGAAAGAGAGAGGGGAGAGAGAGAGATATATTGATCAAAGAGTACATGAACTGCACCTCCTTCTGAATTCTAAATCAGGTGGTGTTAAAGCAAATACTTTAGAGCTTAAGTCGGATTTCAACGTCAAACAAAAATCAGGTTCTTTGATGTACACTTTTTTGGACATGAAGGGATGAAAATCAGTATCTGTTGAGTACTTATTGGAAGAACATCCCTCAGATGCTTGTGTGTTCTGCAAGGAATCAATCCAAACTGGATGTAGTACTACACCTTACTGTAATTTATAGTGTATACAATAGTATAACTATTTATTGTATTGGTAGCTTCAAAGCTGTAGGAAGATGATGTCTGTTTTTTTCAAGGACTACAACCACTACAGCAATCTTGTCAGAAAGCAACGGTCTCCACCGCAGACTAATAATGGGCCTTGGTCTGAAAACATTCAGAATGTCCCTTTTCAGAAAACAGGGTTGTCTACTGTAACTCATACCAGCACCTAGAAACGCTTCACATCTCAAAGCCACTGCTTTCATCAACTGGAGCAATGCGCTTACTGCAACCTCTGCTGTCAATCAGGCATGCGCTCTCCTCCGAAACAGGTGATATCAGCTTCTTTTCATGCTGCAGTGAAGGAGCTAATCTTGCACAGCTTTATATTGGGAGACTGTGGGCGTCAAACTGGCCAACGAGACACGAACCACCCAGCTGACTAAATCCCTCCCTCCCTGGGCGAAGCTACCGCCAATTACACGTGGATCCTGCCAATTAGCAGGATGAGTCACCCAGTAGCCCCAATCATGTCAGTTTTGCTTTCAGTATCAAGAGAATATCAAGGATTTCTCTTTGTTGTGGCAATTGGCTGCAGTGCCAAGGGCTGCAGTCCAAAGTCATTAAAACAGGGTAATGGCAGACTGTGACGTATCCACTTCTGGTGCCAAACTGGAAGAAAAGTAGTAAAATAAACAGTGCTGCCCAGTCCTGGCTCATAACCCATAAGAGAACATGTCGCCCTGTTTTTATAACCCTGGAGCAGTCTGTCCTTTTATCCAACAAGCCCCGGCAGTAAGAGGCCAAACCTCCCAGTAGTTTAACTAGTTGTCCCAGTCCCCTGTGCACTCTATTAGCTTGCTGGAAAATATCTTTCACAATATGTGCAGTACACTGATGCAGGGACACAGGGATGCAGTTAGGGGAGAAAACGGAAGCTCTACCTCTACGCTAGTAGTGGCTTTTTCCTCAGGGTCGGCCCACATCGGGGCTCGCGGATGGGTTCCTCCTGTGCAGTGCTAACAATCAAGCGTGTGTCCCCTTGCTGCTACTCCCACTCCATCAGCACAAAAGCAATTAAGAGTTATTTTTGCCTTTGATATGTGTGCCTGTGAGCCAGACAGCAGGCTGCCAAGCAACTGCTTGCAACAAAGGTTCTTGATCTTGTTCTTTTAATGAAAAAACTTTGGTAAACCAAATTCCATTTCAAAACATGTCCTGAACTGATAAGCAAAGTTATAGGAGCCAGAGGTCTGCCCTCCCTGATAGACCTTAAACTCTAACTCAGCGTTTCCATTAAACGCTACTGCGTTTCACGGATACTCAAAACGTTGCCTAATGCCATGAATGTGAGACAAAAGTGGGTGTTTACTATACACATTGTAAAACCGATGTATCAGATAATTTAGTTGAGATATTCTACTTTCTCTTCAGTGGGACATACTGCTTGCATATTTTAGGTAATTCATTCCAACTTATTTAGTAAGGGATTTGCAAATAAATAAAATAATGTGAGCACTGTTGGAAGTATGAATTCATCCAAAGCATAGCAGTCACATTCTTAGGGCTAGAGGATTGGTTTAATTATTTCCTGTGGTCTTGTTTTAGTTTTAGTTTCTTAAATGCTACAAATGCAAAAATTACAGTTACATTTAATAAATTAAATTACAAAAAAATGCATGCAGTCAAAACTGTGGCAGTCATTTTTCCACCACTTCACCAACGCTCTGACAACTGGGCATCCAATTACTTTAATGCCTTGCTGGTAATAGATTTGTTTTCTTATTACTGAGGGCATGGGACTACTTGGATAAAGCACTCCTCTATTTTTCCCATTACAACAGCTGCTTCCATACTTATGTACCGGACAGTCAGGACCTCATGACTGGAGGCTCGGTGCAGGAGAGGCGGGGGGAGGGTGCAGAGGGGGCGGGTGGGGAGGGGGCTGTAAAATAGATCCACTTCCTGCAGGAAGGTGAGTCTGGGTGCGTCTGGTACTCACAGGAAGAGGGGCGGCTGTACTGATGGCTTTTCCCGACAGCCGACACCACGGGCAGCGGGTCGGCCCTGACAGAACCCCCATTGCCGTCCAGCTCTGATGTTCCAGAAAAAGAGTCGCTACGCTCACGTCCCGCCCGGTCTTATTGTTTTAGCATCCGATAAGCCAAAAGCCAGGCAACCATCTCTTTGCGCCATCCTCAAATTGGCAGGGCTAGGACACAGCTGCCCTCTCAGATGTACTCATGGACCTCAGGATATATAATTTTCTTTCTTTTGTTTGAGTGGGGGTGGGTGGTGGGAAGAAAATAAGAGAATTTTTTTAATTTTCTTGTCAGCTGTTAATGATACGGTGCAACAGGTCAGGCCCTAACACACGGAAGGCCGTGCTGGTAAGGACATCACCACAAATCGTAAGCGAGGTAACGCTACTTTGTGTCTGGCCCTTTACACAGATCAGGATATTCTCTATGACTTTAAGATGAGATCTGTGCTAACTGAACTTGTAAATCTGTTCCTCACATTTTACTCCCACAGCACTCTCAGTGCTCCAGTTGAATGAAAGAGTTAATGCTGCTATGCATATTCAGAAATTTGCATCACTGAGGACCCTGATGGCTTACATTTTGGGAGACGAGCAGTACTGAATTACATAATACTCCCAAATGTGCCATTGCCTCAAATTGTAGCTAATCTGTTTGAGGTATGCGAGACTGAATAAAAGCCCATTATTTGATAGTTTCCTGTTGAGGAATGACCTGACAATTTGTGTTTCAGTGATAGAGAAGATCATTAACATAAAGAAGTACTGCAGCCCCAACTATAATTGCCCACATTTGTCTTCATGTATCAAGTTTCAGGATCTTGCTAGATTCATTAAAGTCTAATACACTGCCCGTCCAAAAAAGAAGTCACACACTCTAATATTTCGTTGGACCGCCTTTAGCTTTGATTGCGGCACGCATTCGCTGTGGCATCGTTTCGATAAGCTTCTGCACTGTCACAACATTTATTTCCAGAGTTGCATTGATTTTTCGTCAAGATCTTGTATTGATGATGGGAGAGTCGGACCGCTGCGCAAAGTCTTCTCCAGCACATCCCAAAGATTCTCAATGGGGTTAAGGTCTGGACTCTGTGGTGGCCAATCCATGTGTGAAAATGATGTCTCATGCTCCCTGAACCACTCTTTCACAATTTGAGCCCGATGAATCGTGGCATTGATGGAAAAACCTGGTCATTCAGTATATTCAGGTAGTCAGCTGACCTCATTCTTTGGGCACATAACATTGCTGAACCTAGACCTGACCAACTGCAGCAACCCCAGATTATAACACTGCCCCCACAGGCTTGTACGGTAGGCACTAGGCATGATGGGTGCATCACTTCATCCGCCTCTCTTCTTACCCTGATGCGCCCATGACTCTGGAACAGGGTCAATCTGGACTCATCAGACCACATGACCTTCTTTCATTGCTCCAGAGTCCAATCTTTATGCTCCCTAGCAAATTGAAGCCTTTTTTTCTCATTAGCCTCACTGACAAGTGGTTTTTTAAGGCTACACAGCTGTTTAGTCCCAATCCCTTGAGTTCCCTTCGCATTGTGCGTGTGGAAATGCTCTTACTTTCACTATTAAACATAGCCGTCAGTTCTACTGTTTATTTTTTACGATATGATTTCACCAAACGTTTAAGTGATCGCCAATCACGATCATTCAAGATTTCTTTCCGACCACATTTCTTCCTCGAAGATGATGGTTCACCACTATCCTTCCAGGTTTTAATAATGCGTTGGACAGTTCTTAAGCCAATTTTAGTAGTTTCAGCAATCTCCTTAGTTGTTTTCTTTGCTTGATGCAGGCCAATAATTTGACCCTTCTGAAACAGATTAACATATTTTCCACGACCACAGGATATGTCTTCCGACATGGTTGTTTAAGGTTATGGAACTGTACAGTGGCCTACAATACTTTCCTGTTTCCCTAGGGTATAAAAAGGAGGGAACACACATTTGAAATACTGTGGTCAGCCATCATTATGGTGAAAGGCAAAGAACTCAGTGAAAGCATCAGACAAAAGGTTATTGACCCCTACAGATCAGGAGATGGCTACAAAAATTGCTATAAAAAGGTAAAGATACCGCTTTCCACTGTTGTGTCAATTATTAGGAAGTTTAAGGCCAGTGGAACAGTGGCCAACCTGCCAGGTAGAGGACGCAAGCCTATCTTGCCCCCACGTGTAGTAAGACGAATGGTTCAAGAGGCAAAAATAAGTCCAAGGGCACAGTTCAAGATCACCAAAACAACCTGGCATCTTGGGGTTACAAGGTGTCTAAAGCTACCATTCGATGACGCCTACATGACAATGGCCTTATGGCAGAGTTGCAAGAAGAAAGCCTCTTTTGAAGACAATTTACCAAAAATGGCATCTTGAATTCGTCAAACTACATCTGAAGTACAATTGGAACCGTGTCTTGTGGTCAGATGAAACCGAAATCAAGCTTTTTGGACATGCACATTATGTTTGGTGTGCAAAGAATGCAAGTAATGTTGAAAAGCACCTCATGTCTGTGGTGAAACATGGTGGTGGATCTTTAATGCTTTGGGGTTGTGGGTTACATGATTGAACTCCAGCATGTACCAAAACATTTTGTCCAAAAACCTTGTTCCCTCTGCCAGGAAGCTACATCTTGGCCGCAGATGGACCTTCCAACAAGACAACGATCCCAAACATACGTCCAAAGAAACTAAGAAATGGTTGACATAGCACGAGATCAAACTCCTGACGTGGCCATCTCAGTCTCCAGACCTGAATCCAATTGAACATTTGTGGTTTGAACTCAAAAAAGCAGTCCACAAATGTCAACCCAAGAATCTGAAGGAACTAGAATAATTCTGCATGGAGGAATGGTTGAGGATCCCCCCCAAGAAGTTCCATAACCTCGTACGACACTACAGAAAGCAACTACTTGTTGTTATAATGGTTAAGGGAGGAACCACAAACTACTGATAACAGGGGTGTGAATATTTTTGATTTTTGATTTTTATGGGAAAACATTATAATTTGTGAACCATTCGATTGTAGTTCATGCCAATGCATTATTATAAAAGAATATAATTTTCTGCATTTTGTAAGCATAAAATAAAGCTTCATTACTTACATAGTTTATTTTATACGATCTCTTTTGTTCATCTTTATCAAGGGTGTGAATAAAAACTGAGTCTACTGTGCTAAAGCAAGAGGAGCCCACTCTAAAGATTTTGGTTTTCCTTTCAAAGGGGCAAAAGTCGTGCGACTGTTTTAAATGGTTAATTAGAACCATCCGTTCCAATCAGTTACAGTTGCTGTCTCAGCGAGATGGCTGCCCAATGAGAACAGACATTATGAAGGGATGCATGGCTTCAGATCACTCAGTTTTCTTTTATGTGGTATCTCTGATGGACAGACTCCATTTTGTAAAGAAACCAGTCTAGACTCCCATGTGTCAGCAACAAAGGTCTTTCCCATATAGCGAGATCACAGAGCAAGATGACATCAGCTAGGCCAAAGGTCACAGCTGCAGTGCTTCCTGCCCCCTCCAATTCATCTCAACCTTCGACCCCCCTGCCCTTCTCAATCCCCCCGCCACACTCATGTCACATAATAGTAAACAAAGGAAACAATTACATCCTCTACCCTTTTATTAAAGAGAAATGCCAATACTCCTCTCATTCTTATCACAGTCCCTCACAATCACACCATGTGTGCATGAGCACACTTATTTACAGTCGTATCACTGTCATTCAGTGTAACCCAGGGTGCTTTCTGGGATCAATGGCTCAAAAACAAAATGTGCTCCAGGCAAGAAAAACTGAAGAGACGCAGAAAAAGCAGCTCTTGACTGGACTGTGCAGAAGTAGATGCTCGGGAGTGAAAACTACAGGAGGAAACTGTATCATTAGCAGATGAATAACCCTTCGCTCTGCATAAACCATCCCATTATAAATTAGGGCTTTCACTTCAACTTCAAATCCTGTTCGATATTCGGAGAAAACATGTATGCTCGAATAATATTTGAATATGTGTGTTACAGACCTGCCAAAAATATCTTCAATATTTCCCAGAAAAGTCACCTCGCTTTCCTTGAAAAGCGTGAGAAATGCTCATTCCGGCGAACACACTTTTATTGGCTATGGTCCAAATACATAACTACGTTTTAACTGAAAGCTCATTTTTGCATAGCTTAAAGTGATACCCTCATGCTTTGGCAATCATCAAGCAGATCATCTTTCCCATGATAGCATTTATTTGCGCAAAGTGAAAAATATGAAGACAAATATAATACCGTCATAAACATAACATAACATCTTAGCAGAGAATAGGGTAGGCTACTGTTAAAAATGTCTATTGCATTATTGGTACATTAAGTTGCCATTCGGTTAGCTTATGGGCACATTGTTTTGTTATTAAAAATGATCATTTTAAAACTTATAAAAAAACAAAAACAAATAAAATCTCCCTATTCATCTTCATGTTGGAATGCAGATGCGAAATTAGATTATATTCATAATGCAGCATATTATGAATGCAATTACAAGCATTTTTAATACACACACATTCTCAAAGCCCCAGTGTGTGTGTGTATTAAAAATGCGGTGAACACAAAAAAAGATGTGACAATTGATGCACGACTGATTCATTTACCCAGGTAGAGACTGGCTGTCAGTTTCAATAATGCACTCCTGCCTCTGGATGCTGCCTGAACGCACCTCATTACTGTCCTCTCCAACCTGTCACTTCCTGTCCATTCAACCCGTTGCAACGCACCCATATTGCCATAGGCTCCTTTTTCACAGCCCAGTCCCTGCCACACTGTACTTCCAAGTGTGCAAATCCACACCAAGCAATATATAAATATATACACACATAGGCACTCCCCGGGGTTACGCAAGGGTTCCGTTCATGGAGGTATTCCGTAAGCCAAATTTTCCGTAAGTCGAGATATACTGTATTTAAAATAGATTTAGAAGGACAAAACATAACAATTCAATAACAAAGTCAATTGTGTATTTTCCATCATTTTCAATGACCGCCCTTTCTGTAACTAACGCAAACTTGGTGGGCAATTAAAAAAATTAAATTACGGTAAAATTAAATTAAATTACAGACAAACTGAGAATGGAGGGTAACCTTGTCACCAACCAGCATGACATCTCCCTACCTTGTGATGCCTTCGTCTTGACACGTTCTTTGTCTCTCTCACGCTTCTCGCCAGATGGAGGAGCTTGGAAGCACCAGAGGGCAGGTGAACAAAAGAGCTTTTTATTTGCTTTTATTAATAACCACTTACTTCGGTATGCTAGCACAATGCTACGCAAATGGCAATGGAATTTAATTTTAATTGGAGGGGAGGTGGGGCGGATGTTAGAGCTATCGCCCTTGCAGTGCACACGACGAGAGTACAGTAGAGGAACAATGAGTTTGTTTTTTAAATCCCATTTTTGCTTTTCTACTAATATGGAATACCAAATCCAAGTCCATTGCTACAAGATCCTACATGAATTTGGGAGGACAGCTCCCGCTCCTTTTTAGTATGCAGTCCCCCAGCTGAGCTGTGCAGCCTCTGCGTTGGGAGGACTATGCTTCACGCGCAGCTGGTGCAGGCAGACAGCAGTGACCCGATCGACCAGAGAAGTCGCACTTGCATGATGAGACTGGCCTTACCCTGCTGACAGGACAGGATATCTCCCCGGCAACGCTACAGCCAATGAAACACCCACCTATGGGTCTGCCAGCCACAGTCAGCGCTGGCATGGTCAGGTTTTAATTACAGACCACGGAGCACATCACCACACTGAGAACAATAGGCCCTTTTCACAGCAAACATTCCATTGGCATCATAGATGGGTAAACATGGAGGTGCTCTTCTCTGTGGTAATAACAATGGTGGGGCTAGATGAAAGTCTGAGTGGCAGTGAACACATTTTTCCAGGTTGGTTAAAATCATAATCGAGGTTAACTCCTTTACCAAAAGAGCAAAACTCAGGAAGGGCAACAAGTTATTCTACGAGGGATACCTTCACGATTAGGAAAGTATGTCAGACTAACGTTAGCTAGCGCTAGGCATATCGCTAGCTAACGTTAGTTTGGCATACTTTGTAGCTAACCTAGTCAGATAAACTTCATGTAGCTAGCCTATTTCAATTATTGACCCAACTAGGTTAATCCTGCTTGATTGCAGATGTAATCTAAATATTTGTAGAATGTGCATTATCATAGCTGCAACAAAGCTCATGAATAATGTAATGAATGACAGTAGCTAGCTAATCCTAGAAGTGAAGCGAGGTAGCTAACGTTATCTAATATAACATAATCCAGCAATGATTTTAAACAACCTGAAAAAATGTGTTCACTGGCACTTGCACTTTCATCTAGTGCCACCATTGTCGTTGTGTTGTTGTTGCCACAGAGAAGAGGCCCCTCCCTGTTTACCCATATATGATGCGTTTAGCCAATGGAATGTTCGCTGTGAAAAGGGCCTATTGCTTCAGTTGGACATGCCACTCGCCACCTCCCCGCACCTGGACTTTAGCGGTGCTCAGCTGAGTTGTAATCAGCGCAAACCCCAGGCTGCTTCATATCACCCCATTCTGTGGTGCAAGAAGATGACAAGATACAATTTAAATAAATGAGCCGTTTCCTGGGAGACACAACAATAGGATGCAACAGTACCTACACAGAGATTCACTTTGTAGTCAGAAGCAACAGTCATGGAGACTTAACAGCCTTCTTACCACGTGGAGGACTACGATTTTAACACAGAATGTTTGTATTGTAGCAGGACATGGGAAAGCAGCAATAAGTCTTAGAGATTCAGACAACAACAAAACAAATTCACAATTAATGATATTTTCATAATGATAGAATAATACATAAGTGTTTAAACTGGTGCCACTGATGTCATTATTAGTGCAAAATATTAATATTATTTACAGTTGTGCCATAGCTTTCCCTTGTACTGAAACAATGTGACAGCCAGGCAACAATTCTGTCATCAAGTATGACCAGCACACAGGCTGATTAAAAACCTCTATAAACCACACTGGAGACACAAATGACATTTTAACGAACCTGGGTAGATATTTTTGAGCGAATGCCTTTAGTTCCTTGTGTGGAAGAAAATGATACCCTAAATGTCACATGATTCTTATATATGCTTTATTTTGCGGCTTATTTATTAATCTTTTAAAATTTGTATTGATTTATTGTTCATTTTTTACTAATTGTTTTCCATTTTATCTGTGTTTTATACAAAACTCCTGTCATGTTGTTGATCACCTACTGCCTATGGACCTACTGCCTAAGTGGGCAACCTGCACTTAGAATAAGTGCCTTTACCAGTTGCACCACTCAGGGGCTCAGTTGTTTTGCCACTGGGTATCAATTAAGAATATTCTAACATATTCTAAATCAACTTAATGAGTGAAATGTAGGGACTGCTATGAATAAAATGGAGAAAAAAAACATGAAAAGCTGTCACACATTATTATCACAGCACAATGTTCAGCCTTAAATCAGGTCTAATTGTTTATATGAGTTCAATGTGGAAACAATTCCAGAATAACTAACATAACAAAGAATAGTGAAAAAGTGTTCAAATGGCACAAAAAAGTGAAAATGGAAAAAAGAGCAGGCAAACCTTACTTATCAAAAATGCTTACTTTAATGCCAACAGAAAGCAAATATGGTGTCAGAAGGGACGCGTTTTTCATCTGACATCTCTTTAAATCATTGCTTCGAACACCATTTTTGCTTTCTGTTGGCATGTTTAAAATATCCCTAGCACTATAGAAGATAAAACTCACTCATCTAAAATTAATCAGTGTAAAACCTTATTGTATGGGCGGCAGATAGTGTAGCGGTGTAACGCACCGTATTTTGGCTGGTCCGGTGTGCGCTGCCTGTCAGTGACAAGGTTCGAAGCCGTCTCTACCAGACCAGCCCTGGTCATCAGCCTCGATTGGGGGCGGCATTTGGCTGTCCGCCCCAGGGGAGGGTGAGCTGGCTCAGGTCTGCCGTGAAGCACGTAAGGAGTCTCTAGAACATGGGTGGGCGAATTCTGTCTTGAAGGAAGCAGAGTTCACTGCCCTAGGAGAATTAGATTGCATTAACTTGAATTAGCTTACATGGGCTCTCTTACACGAGAGACGAGGGGCGGACTTGTGTGGGGAGGGTAAATCGAAATAAATAGAGGGTGTAATTGGCTACCAAATTGGGAGAAAAACAGGAAAAATCTGTAAAAAAAACATATTGTGACTGCTATTTTAACAACAGCAATTGCTACAAGTATGGTAATTGGCAATGTCACTTAAATAATGCCTTGCCAAATTGGCAAAAATGTTTAAGCAGTTTCAACACTTTCCTGCAACTTAATTTTTACTCTATAGGGACATTGCACAACATCAATCCACCACTTTCCTGAAATAGTCCCTTTGAAGAAAATAGATTAAAAGGGGATAAAGGTCACCCTTGAGTGATGTAACAATTGTAACAATCCAACAGATGACCCGAAGTCCAAAGCACTGAAAATGGAGATGCAAGTGCTAAAATGGCTTTATTATAATGACAGCAAGGCCATAACAACAAACGACAAGGCCTCCTAGCCTAAAAAGCCTTCCAATGAAGCCTTCCAGTCACTTATCTATATTATGTACAAGTTTGAAAGTCAACCCCATGACCCTGTGAGCAAATATAATACTACAGAGACAAATTACAGTGGCTGTGAGGAGCTGCTGCCACCTCCACTATTAAAGCAATCTATAGAATGTGAAAAGGTCATGAACATGGCAGAGTATCCTGACACACATGGAGATATGGATCTCGGGACATGATATTTATGGGCACAGCGGAGTGTCTGAGCATGGGTTTTGAGGAGTAAAGGTCACCTTCGCTTGGCTGGGCTCCTCCTGGGGGGACCTGATGGGAGAGTGGCAGTTTGGAGAGTCCTGTACGGGCAATTCTCCCAGGCCCAAAAAAATATGTTATGATCCTCTTCCAGGAGGAACCACTAACTACCCCCTACCCCCCTCTCCCATCTACCTCCACCCGCCCCATCAGCCAATGGGGAAAAGGACTCATCACTTTAACGATTTTATGATAAATTAAATCTTCAAGAGTGACTAAATAGGTATTGAGGGTTAAATATGCACCAGACCTCCCCCCCCTTCCCCCATCCCCAGCAGAGAGGTTAATTCTGAGAGCAGATGGGTAGCTTGTAGAATAGCGGTAAATGTCAGCGTGGCTACATCCGCTATGACTCGACCTTTTCAACAGATGGGATTAGGGAGATTAACTCCACTGCAGCACGCCGATTTGTAAACTTCATTACTGACACAGTGGTGCTCAGGGTGCGTCTCTCCGATTTGCCTATGCCTGGGTGGTTTTCACATACCACGTCTTACAGCATGCGTGCGTGTGTGTACACTGGGGCAAACAAAGCTAAGCAACCTTGAAATTTGATTGGCTGACATTATAGAGATATGCATGTTAATTGTACAGGATTTGGATTACGGTGTTGGGGGCGGGAAGGGGGGGAGTGAATACTGTAAGAGAATTTAAAATTGCTCTTGAGGCTCTGTCAGAATAAAAGAAGATTGGCTTTATGAACAAAATGGTAATTGCATGCAGACAAAGAAACGCCATTTGCAAAGACCCTGTGCATTGATTCTGAAAGTTTTTAATCTGTTATACTAAATCTGTTATATCTGGAATAATGTGCATGCCATGCAAGAGAGCACTCATCTACAAACTGACAATAAATAGATGGAAAATCACACAAATCAAAAGATAAGCGTTGCCACACAAGGCAACCTTACTTTTAAACCATGACAGAGGCTTCTAGCTTTTAAGAGCTGATTGCCGTAAGTAATATAAATTCTAAAGAAAATGGAGCCAAGATTTTCTGTGCTCTGGCACCATTTCAAAACCCCCTTCCATTCCACAGCAGCGGCTGGTGCAGGAATGCACTGCTGGCAATAAAATGAGGCTTCCTTTGCAGCCTCTCTCAAGCAGTCTCATCAAATGTCCTTAAACTGGGTCAAGTATATTATGGACCCAGCCTCCCCATGCTTCAGGGCTTTTGGAATAATAATAATAATAATAATCTCACGACAAAGATGGTTTCTATGATGAGAACAGTGTACGATTTGGTGAAACACTGTGAAAACAGTTCAGGGCCATTCTGAAAGCAGCATCTCCTGTCAGCAGATCGGTCAATGAACCAGAGTTTGGTTTCCCTCTTCCTCCTGCACAGACAGCAGAGATGATGATTCACATGCACAATACCAAAAAGGGTGAGGGAGTTCATTTCCCTTTTTGAAGAATTTCTCCCTCCAAGGATGACAGCAGCCTCACAGTCTATGCCATGAGCGGCCAGGTTCAATATGGACAGGGGCCAAATATTTCACCCAATATATACCTCATATAACCTGCAAAAAGATCCTGGAGACTTTCTATGATAAAAAAAATCAAACCCAGGGAAGGTCTTTGGCCTGGTAATGGCTATCTGTCTACCACATGTTTGGCAATGTAAAACCGACTGATTCCCAGGATTCCATTTTATCAAAAGTAATTACATTTTTCCATGGAGCACTGGGAATAATTTCAAACTAAGACGATAATAATTTCAGACATAAGACTTCTTTCGGTAAATTAAACACGAGCAATAAACACAATATATCAATGTGAAAGCAATCGAAAAATGAGCTATTCTTCTAAGAAGCAGCTATAGTAGTATTGTTTACAGTATTTCGTCTTACTTTGAGTCATTTTGACATCATATTTGAAGCAACCATCCTCAGATGTTGTTTGTAGCATTTGCATCATCACACAGCTGCCTCTTAGAATCTCAGAATGTACAGCCTACTACTGATGACCTTACTGTCGTAGACACAAAACGCGCATTACAGAATATTTGGAAGGCAAGCATCATAGCAGTACAGTCATATGCTGAATGTCAAGCTTGCACCTAAGATGAACTGGTGAATTCCTTACAAGCATGTCAACCAAGATACTGAGACCCAGATAGTATCATCTCAGATATTTTGGTCACATATATCTGCAGTAATTTTACCATCTGTCACAGACCCCAAGACACAGAAACCATTCCAAAGGTCAGGAGGCTTGGGGCTAGTCTTACTACAGGCTAGAAAATCCACTATACAATTATCATGTTTATAATTTCATGGTTATAATTCTTAGCTTTAGAACGTTCACATACCATGCATAATCGCTCAGCTTCAGTGGGGTGTTAAATGGTCATGCCAAGGGCCAGGTGCTAATGACATTCCTGGCCAAAAGTGTGTTTTAGTTTTAAGGAATGCATTTCTGACAATGTCACAAACATTATTTTAATTGTCACTCATGCAGGTGCACTTACTCTCACCTCACACGTGTTCTGATTTACACGTGTCTAGATGCACTGTCTAGAAATGCCATAAATTACCTACAGATTAATGCTTAGCACAATTCCATGTCTCTTTTATACACAGAGTTAATGACTGCTGGATAAAATTGCTAAATTATTTGCTCCAGGAAACATGCCAGTCAACATGGGCCCGTCCCACGGTGCGAATTTCTCCATTCTCCATTCTCCATGAGCATAACTCAGAACTTGCTCTCAGGCTGAGCAAGGGCCTCCCCTCCCCCACCCTCCAGTGTCCCACATCTCTCCTAGTTTCTTTGTCCTGCCAGGTCCTGTATGATTTATACCCACCTCACACAGAATCTGTCTGTGGTAGTGGGGGTGAGGAGGGGGGCTGTAACGATGGTGGATAGAACCACAGACCTGGCCTCATTCCAGTCAAAACAGGGCTTGTCCTCGCTCCCACCCCCACACGCACTGGTCTTGCTCAAAAAGCAGAACCATTCATCCACTCAGCGGAGAGAGGGATTCCTGAGACATCCCAGACACTGCTGTAGGCACTGCTGTCTCCGGGGTGATTCTCTGGTGGTTTCTCCTAAATCACGGGCCTATTTGCACACATTCCATCTTATGGTATCAAACAGGGTGAGGGGGTGAGCGGGTGGGGAAGTCAGGGAGGGACATGTTTAGACACAAGCATCCTTCCCTCGATATATTACCTACCCTCCCTCCCTTACTTAATTAAACCAAGATTAACTCCCTCCCACCCAGATCTTTTCTTTGTCTTTTCGTCACTGTCAAATTCCATCTTCTTTCACAAAACAGACCAATAAACGTAGGAGTAGGTGTCAAACATCAAATCTGCATGTCCCTGAAATTGACCCTGAAATTGGAACTGGAGATATTATCCCCAGCAGGAACTCTGGGGCAGGATGACACAGAGATCAGAGGTCATAAATTATTTATAAACCAGACAAGAACAGCACACCACTGGCAGCTAACGGATGTAACATTTACTGTTTGAAAAGCTTCAAAACCAAAAGGAGCACGCTCTGCTTTAACTATAAAGTTCAACAAGTCCAACACAAAGAAAATGCTGTCCCTGTTATCCCTCACAATCCCAACAAGAAGTTGAGTGTTTCTGACAATTCTGAGGTTTACTCAAGAACTGTTTGGTCATTTACTTTAAAGCTCTCAAGATATGATGTATTTTTCTGTATGTATTTAGGTAGATGAGACCATCATCCCAATTTATATCCTAATTAGTGCTTAAGTAGTCAGTAATTAAGTAATTAAGCACTGTGAAACACAGGTCCTTGACAATTGCTGATGGCAAAGAGAGAGAGACCAGTCCCATTTTAACTTAACTTTACAACGGCAACATTTTAGCAATAAATAATTGTCAGTTCTGGAACTGTGGAACGTTTACTGGAGAACACCAGATAACAGAAAGAACAATTATGTTAAATCAAGGCGACTGGACACATAGCTAGACCAACAGCTAATGGGAATGGAGCCAGAATGGAGCCAAGCACAAGGGTCAGGAAGCCACCAAATAATCTCATTGCTGCTGTTGGGAGCCCATCTTGACCTTTCCCCTGACTGTCACCCCCATCTGATCCACAGGGGTCACATGGCATGATGTCATCCTCACAGGAGACTAGAAATGCTCCTATGTGTGCTGGAAATTTCCTAGCATTCTGGTGACAATGTTAAAGCACGGTGTGTTTTTCTATTGTCGTGTGAAACCCTGTCTCTGTAGACCATTTATTTTTGCCGTTTGTAAATTAAAAATTCTGACAGGATGGGGTTAGAGGGAGAATGAAGAGAAATCTTGCGAACCCATTACTCGTATACTGTATTCTACCATATGCTTTTTGAAGGGTCACCCATTTTGTGTGGTCATATTTCACAGACCTACAGGTAACTTCCAAAATAAAGGAAACACTTGAGTAAATGAGGGATACTGGCAGCTCTGTTATGGTGTGAGGTGCATGTTCATGCCATGGTTTAGGTCCTTCATTCTATGGTGAAGCATTTCTATTCTGATGGGAGTGGTCTCTTCCAGGATGACAATGACCCCATCCGCAGAGCACGAGTGGTCACTGAATGGTTTAATGAGCATGAAAGCATTTTCCATCACCATTGACCACTTCTGTTCAACTCATATTGTGAATGACCTTGCAACTGCTTGCATGAAATGTGCTATATAAATAAAGTTATTATTATGATTATTATTATTGTTGTTGTTTTCAAGTAGCCTCCATTTGAATCAAGGGATGAAGGTCCGCAATCTCTGATCACCTTCCAGACAGACAGGGGGCGACGTTGTTACATGAGCTTACCAGTCATAGTGCTGTTGCACTCCTGCAGGTTGCACTTCTGCGTGTTCTCGGGCCAGGGCTCGTGGTCACAGCGCTCCCTCTCTTCCTCCTCTCGCTCGGTGTTGATATTGATGCACTTGACCAGCCGATGCTGTACCCCTCCCCCACAAGATGCAGAGCACTGCCGGTACACACCGCACGAGAAGTGAGTCTGACAGGATGTGCAGAAGGACAATCCTATCCAAAACAAACTGATCTGGGACCTGAATGCATTGTTTGTGGTTTTTCATCTTTGATATAACTGTGATTCTTTTAACTCAAGCAAACAAACTGTTTCACAGAAAGTTTAAATAAAGACATTTTACAGAGAAACTGATGTTTCTCTATCAAACTGAGGTTTGGTTTAGTCCTACTCTTTTGTGGTTTTGTCTTTACCTTTGAGCAACAAATTCAAACAGTTTTTGTCACTTTGTCACTTTAACTGTAGGAGAGCCTGTCAGACTTAAAGAGTTACTGAACTCTTAGTTTGTAGTGAAGGACCAAACCTCAGAGTGGGATGACTAAGTCAGGGCCCTGTGTATTTACAAGAAGTCAAAAGCTCTCAACAAGTACATACAACTCGATGTTGGAGCTGAGCACTGGCATGCTGCCCATAAGAGAGCTTGTCTATGTACATCAGTCTTGTTCTGATGCCAAGGTCATGAATGGTTGAAGGTAATAGAGTTGTTGGAATTGAATGGGAGATGATGAATATTGTGAATTAGCCATATCTAAGCCAATAGAAGCAGCACAAACAACAGGGCTGTAATTAAGCATTCGTCTCACCAAGTTCTCACCATTTGTCTGCCTACTGTTCAATAATAGGCAGGAGACACTGAACTAATTTACACACAAAATCGATCCTGCTGTTTAAGTGTTAATTTTATTCTCCTCACATGGACTCAGTGGGACGACCTTCAATGGGAAGAGGACTGCGAGTAAATGTAATGTGTCTGTCCTATGATGATGCAGGATGAGCAAATAATCTTGATGTAACAAGGTAATTAAGGAAGCGGTACCGGTGAAACAGGACTCTATACGAGGCAGCTATGAGCACTCCGGGACGGCAGTGGGGGAGGGAAGTGTAATGCCCAGTATGAGTCACGTAATAGCCAGGAGAAGTGCTTGCACAGAGCTGCTTTTATAAACGTTTGAGTGAGCTCCAGCAATTAGCCTCACTTCTCCTCACATACTCCCCGACACTTCATTTTCCAAAACAAAATATCAATCTTTCTGTTCTCAATAATTTTTCACAGAAAAGGTTCACATTCCAGGACTCCTCTGCCATTCTTTTGTGTAATGCATGCCCATTCACATCCATTCTCCCCTTCTTTCAGACGCTTCCGCGACTGCAAACGTGCAGAACGCAGTGAAATGTGCCCTGTACAATGGCTTGAGCTTGGACTGCTGTGCAGTGGCTGCTTGAAAGCTCCAATATTAATGTGCTTAAAATGAGCGCATGCACATAAATCAGCCAGACTCGCCAGGCTCCATGTGTCTGGGCTGGCCCCATCGTGGCCCCCTGACCTTCACCTCACCTGGCCCCAGGAGCCCGTCACCCACTGAGCACACGGCTGGCTGTTGCAGGCCTGGATGCTGTTGGGCTGCAGGGAGTCCTCACATTTCTCGGCTTCTGGGCAGGTGACCAGACGCTGCTGCTCCCCTCCCCCACACACCTCTGAGCACTGCAGGGAGAGATGGTATGGGTTAGAGACCGAGTATCTGTCAAGAGCATCATGGACAGACCGATATAGCCAACCTCACCTGGCCCCAGGAGGAACTGTACCAGTCCAGACAGGGTTGGGGGTTGCAGGGCATGCGGGTGGCAGGCCTTAGGGCGATAGGCTGGCAGTGAAAGGGCCGCAGGGGGCGCCGGTCTCTGGTGTCAAAGCACTGGACCTCCCGTAATTTCACTCCCCCACCGCAGTTATGGGAGCACTGTCATTACCAAGAAAAAAAATAGCTTTGACATGAATATCTCCAGGAACTAAATTATCTTAGAATTAACGCTTAAGGGAATGATTATTTTTCCTTTGATGCTACAAGCGAACAGTAAATCCTGACATATCCATTATTTTGGCCCAAAGAGGTTAACCAACTTGAAATACATTATACACAGAAGCAGATGTTCTCTCAAAGAACCTTGGCAGTTCCTGTTAAAATAGATAAAGTGTGACGACAGTGCCTGTCCATAAAGCAGATGTGCAGCCATGATGTATGGTCTCAAATGGCAGCTCAGAGCCTCACCTTGCTCCACTCCCCCACACTCCAGGTGGAGCAGGGCCGCAAGTAGCAGCGGCGGGCAGGCGGCGGCCTCTTGGAAATGTTGCAGTCCGAGTCGTTCCCCGTGCTGCAGAGCACCGGCCTCCAGGTGGCGCCCAGGCCGCAGCTAGTGGAGCACTGCAACAGCAGGGCGGCGTCAAAGAACAAGGGTTTAGGGAGCAGGGCCAGCAGTGGAACAGTGGTTAGTGGTTAGGAAAATGGGCTCGCAACCAAGTTGGCTTCAAGGCTTAAATCCCAGATGTACCTCTGTGTAAGGTACTTAACTGGAATGATTCGGTAAATAATCATACATATATGGTATACATATACATAACAGATCACACTTAATCCATGAAAGCCTGCATAAAGTGGATTAAACAAAATTAAATTAAACAAAATGAATGAACTGGAAGATATAGCTTGTCCTTTTATTGTGTATATATTGTCACTGTGTAACTTGTATTCCCCCTTCTGTGTTTTTAAGCTGATAGAGTCAATAAATTATTCATTCATTCATTATCTAGCCTGCTTATTCCTGGTCAGGGTCACGGGGGGGGCTGGAGTCTATCCCAGCATGCATTGGGTGAGAGGCAAGAATACATCCTGGACAGGTCGGCAATCCATCACAGGACACACACCATTCACTCACACACTCATACCTACGGGCAATTTAGACTCTCCAATTAGCCTAACGTGCATGTCTATGGACTGTGGGAGGAAACCGGAGTACTCGGAGGAAACCCACACAGACATTATTATTCAGCAAATGTGTACTGCAGTGCCCACATTCCTTTGAGATGCTGATTGTGGAAATAAATCAATACATTTAGAATCTTAATGAGCAGACCAAACATCTTAATTTCTTCTCTCCAGCATTTTTAGTTTTTAATTGGTGATAATGTGTGAAATTGTATCCTATTTAACTGTTTATATGGTGCATTTGCATTTTTCTCTCTTCAGCTCAAAGTCTGCAAACGCACACTCAAAAAGGAATTAACCATGCTTTTAAAAAAGGTAATTTATTCCTCTCTCTTTTATTTTGTGAACACATTTTAGCACAAACAGAAGCACAGCATTGATGCACAGGTGCACTAGATAAAGCTTTCAGCAAATGTACCATATAATTAGTTAAATAAGACACAATTTCGCCAAACTACTGAAGGGTACCTTACCACCAATTAAAAAGAATGAATTGGAGAGCTGGAGAGAAGAAATTAAGATGTTTGGTTTGCCCTTTAAGGTCCTATAAATGCATCATTACATCGGTTGTTTCAACTCAGTCACTGGAAGGATACATGTTTCAGTTCTCAAATGAAAAGATATTGGGATAAATTGGTTGCTAAATGCTACTAGGTTATCATTCATTAATGACCTGAAGTTACAGCTCTGTCATAATGAATGAATTGCAGAGACAGCGTGTAAACACGACTGCGGGCCGGATACGCTGTAATGATTATTCATACAGATGGTGACATTCATAACAAAGTTCTTTTCTTTCTCATAATGCCAGGAAGAATGAAAAAAGAACACATTGAAACACAAATAGTAAGGCACAACAACAATGTGCCACTCAGAATTGCGTATGCAAGGCACTGTAATGCCAGGTTTAAAGTAATGTGAATAATTCTAAAAAAGAAAATATCTGAGTGTCAATGGGTTCTGAATGAATAAGTATTTTAAAAGTGTATATTAGCACAATAAAAGCATCATGTGGTTAATAATAGCGAGTGTCTGTTTTATGCGCCCCACCCTCACGCTAATGCTGTGGGAATGGGAAGAATGCAACTCACTCCACTCCAGCTCCCTGCGTTCCAGAAGGCGGTGCCGTCCGACTGGGGTGTGGGAGACTGCGTTTGTGGGGTGGGGCCCATGTGTCCGGGGGACTGGTCAGGGTCCAGGCTCTCGCTCCCCTGGGTGGGCCGGTCCGTGACGGGGCGGTGCACACCCTCGGGCCTTACCATGGAGGGTATCAGGATTTCGTTGAAGTCGATCTCTGACCACAAGGATGATGGGGTGTGAGGGCTGGTCTCCCCTGGACCGGGACCTGCGGTTTCAAACATGGTGGCCACGACCAGAGTGGGGCGAACGTGGAGGGTGGAGGCCTGCTCAGCCGCAGGTGTGGTTGCTGGAGAAACCCACGATGGGGGTTGTGGGTCTTCCTTCAGATTCGCCGGGGGTGGGGTCTCATCTCCAGCCGGAGAGGATGATTGGACCTTGTTTCCTGCAGCTGGATCAGCATGGTCCATAGAGAGAGGACTAGAGGTGTCTGTGTGCTCTGTATGTTCAACAGCCCGGTGCCTAGCCTTGGCCTCTTCAGCAGCGATTTTTTTCTGTGTAATACTGGTCCGGCTTGTCTGTGGACAGCCTTTCAAAATCGCCTCCATAGTCCCCATTCTGCCAGTCATATGAGGGCTCTGGAGTTTGAGGAGTGGTCGGACTCCACTGGGGTGCAGCACTGGGGAATACGTTGTCCTCATGGGTTTCAATGTGAAACAGCAGATCATCAAGATTGGCCCCTTTGGGTGGTAACACTCTTTCCTCATTTCCATGTTCTGCCTCACTCCTGCTTGGACCATGCACATGTTTCCTAATATTATCCACATCCTCCCTTTCCCCACCAATCAGATCCTTGGGAAGTTCTCCAATACTGTGGTCATAGCCAATAGGAACTTCCAGTGTGTCTCCATCTAGCAAATCAGCATCTTCATACTGGCTCTCCATACCCTCATAGCCAGCTTCTCCTGCATTCCCAACATGGAATCCTTCCTGAGTAATTCTCCACAGGGTATCATGGGAAAGTCTGTCCCCTGGCTCCTCCCTCTTACTGGATCCATATTCATCTTTGATAGGCTCCTCCTCAGCAGATATAGGGGTGTGTACCATAACAAGGTCATGCGTCAGGTCGTCATCACCATTTGAGGCTTTCCACTTCTGTGAGAAGCCGGTAGTTGAGATGAAGGCCGTTGGTGTAGATGTGGTGGAAACCAGCAGGAAGTAGTCTTCTGAATCAAACTCTTCCTCCTTGTTGTAGGGCTGGTCCTCGATGGGCCTCTCGGTCAGGATGCTGTCTTTGCCCTCTGTACGTCCCAGCTTCAGTACAGGGGTGGTGTTTGTGCCCTGGTCTTCGTGGCTGTTGGGTGTGCTCTGGGTCGTGGGAAGGTGTTCTCGGGAAGAGGTGGGTTTGTGTGAAGTAACAGCAGGTGGATCCGTAGTCCGTTCCTCATAAATGTTCTCTACTGTGACGGGGCCAGTATTGGGCTTCCGTTCTAGGTCAGCTCCTGGACCACCCACTGCACCACTCCTCCCGTTACCCCCATCATTCTCGAACCCAAGGTCAAAATCATACGACAGGTCTTCGTGAAACTTGATGAAGTTGTAGTCGTAGTAGAAGTCGTCCACCTGCACATTATTGCTACTGCTGATGTGGTTGTCTCCCGTCTGCTCAATGTGATTGTGCTGAGAGAAATCCCCTCTGAGGATATCATTGGGGTCGGGGCCTCCACGACCCCTGGGGGATGGGTGGGCCCTGGTTGTTCCTGGCCCTGGTTTCGGTAAGCGGTTGCTGTTGGGGATGGAATTGATGTCGCTGAACACCTCTCTGCTGGATGAACCACTGCCCGACCAGTCGGTGCCGAAGTCATCCGGCGTCTTGGGGCAGTCCTGCAGCTGGCACCGCTTTTCTGAAGTCGGCCTCTTCTTTGGATCGCAGTCGGCCCCCGTGTTTTGCATGCAGGTCACGTTACGGCTCTGTAGTCCCACACTACACGTCACCGAGCACTGTGAAGGAGAACAGACGGTTATAAATGTAAAGAAGGCGGGGCTTATCAACAATTGCAAATAACTGATGAAGGTCAATGACAACATGATTGGCTGTTTGAAAGAATATACAGATGCAATTTCAAGGTCAACAGCATCAATTTTACCACATGGTAAATATAATTGTTTAAAAGATAACAGACCCATGATGTCCCTCTTTTATAGGCCATTTATTGAGCCTGTTTTATTTGAAGTGTCTTTGCCAAATAAAAAGCATCTGATTGTGTTATAACTGCTTGCTGATTGCATATTTTATATTACAATTTCATATCTCAAAAGCATTTTGAGAGACTGAATGTAACATAAACATGGAATCTGTTGTTTAGTTGTATATGAGTTCATGTGTTTTTGAGTTTGCTTTGGCATTTGGCATCACAGAGCAGAAGTGCTGATTGAAGTGCAGACTTCTGATTATGTGATTTAAGTGGTGCATAAATGAATGTTGACACAGTGTTACCATTAAAGATGTAACACCTGGCTATGCAGGTGTTAGTCTTAAGCAGGCGGAGAGCACCATGCAATGAGAAAAAACAAGGATTATTCGGTGCATCTAAATATAGCCGGTTTCTCATTTGTTCCAGATCAAGACGACTAATAAGGAACACACATCAATCCTGATGAGAGGCCAGAAGCAGCTTGCTTTCACCTCACGTCTGTCATCCATCCTTGACAAAAGCATGACTTTTTAAAATAAATTGCACCACACTATGTTAAAAGTATAATAGGAAATAATGATTCAGATGGCGATACATGGGGAGGTTTTATTTGCCCTACCCTTATGTTTAAACAGGATGAATCATCAGCTCTGGTTTATTGCCAAAATTAAACAACTGAGCAGAATTCATCTTTTCAGAATTTGTGGATTTCTTTCCGACGGCACCGGCAACGGCAAGTTTGCAAGAACCTTGTGTTTCATTCTGTTCAGGCACACCCGCTCACTGTTCCGTGGCTGTTAGTGATTTCTGCTGTACCCATGCCCCATGTGGGCTGTTCCTTTTTGGGGGATGACATGCGAATATAATTGAATCTACAGGAGAGAAAAAAAGTATTTCACTGGCTGGCTTGACTTCAGCCAAGAAGGCAGTCTTGAAAGGCTGGGTGGAGCCCAAAAGAAAAAGAAAAAGCTGTCTGGTTATTTTATTTTCTCGGTATCTTAGTTTTGGAGAGGTTGACGGCAAAGCTGAAGTCATTTTTGCCACTGTTTCTATTTTGTCAGGTGCTGTGCAGTTTGGCATTAACCTTATTTACTGCTTTCGTTTTTAAGTGTTTTTGTACTCTATCCTCCTCCCCAAGGTATGTATAAAGTGCATTATATGGAGAATAAATGCATACTCCCCCCCAACTAAAATATATATGTTAGTGATATTTATCTTGAGATCGATGATTTCACAGCTAGCTCACCACCGGCTTCACTGCATGTGTAGGCCAACATATATATATATTTCAATAAATAATTTGAGTCTTACGACAAGATGTGAGGATTTGTTATGCACTGTAGAAACATGACAAGACTAAGACGCTCCCTCTCTATTGGCCTGGTGCAAAAAGCCTCCTCCATGTCCTCTGTGACCATTAGAGCTCTGCACTATATCGTTAGTCCTAGAACCCCGGGCAACCTCGAAACATGAGAGGACTGTCCTACACCAAGTCTCCTGGAGCGACAATACCCCTGGTTAATAAATCTACCACATATTGATTACCAGTCTAATCCAGGATTGGCTACAAACCACTATTTCAATTCAAAGGAAAGTCTGCCCAATGCAATTAATTTTTGAAATGTGCAAATTAGTACAGTGTTTGCATAGCAGAATTATGTGGCGCATGTAATTTGGTGAGATCCGTGGATTGGTTTCTGAAGAAACTGTGTTACCAATGGATTCCTGGAAAAGGCTAGTGTTATATGCAATGCTTGCCATCTCAGGGGGCGGGGGGCATATTACAAGACACCATTCACTGTGATGAAATGTGATTTTCTTTTGTGTGAAAATAATTTATAAGGAAGGCATCTGATTTGCAAATCTCTCAATGATCTTGCCCCATCCTGCCTTTCTAATCTCCTGCTCCATCCTCATCCACCACACCATCACCCCCAGATGCTGGCCACACCATCAGCCCCAGAGCCCAATTACACAACTGTGGGGACAGGCACAAAATTTAGCAGTGCTGTTCGTGGGAGTTTGGCAACTGCCTGCTTGTGCTGGTTCACCATTCTCTCTTAGTAGCTTCTTGGTCATTTAAAACAGACTGAAAATCTCCTTTATTTTATAAACTTTTGTCTTGATTAATTTATTTAAAGAACAAGGAAACAAGCACTCTGCCAATATACCTTGATGTGGAGCAGGGAGAAACAATCCCCACACAAAGACAGGAATAAAATATAAATAACTCCCAAATCGTCACAACACATTCTCTCCAAAGGCTTAAATTAACTTGTTTATTGATGAAAGCATTTGGGGAGGAGTTTAGGTGTCTATATACATTTCGCTGCAGTCTTTGTTTCTTTTATTCGCCTCCTGTTATTTTTTGGTCTCCTGGTTTTTTGTCAGTGTGGGCTTTATTCCCTTTCTTTCGCACTCCTACAGTTTACACGTCATTCTATTCATACCAATAGCAGTGAATAATGTCTTTGTATTGTCTGTTTTAAATTCCTAATTTTAACCTTTGTGTTTTATGCTGTTCACTGCTTACGGTGTGTGAAAGGCCCTTTTCAAATAAAATATATTTTTCTCCTTCACACATTATTATCATTAGTATCATTTGTTGTAGTAGTAGTGCTGTAGTAGTATTTACTACACATGGATAACTGTACTGTAACAATGCTTCTTTACAGGAATTTATTTTTGGAGAACATGCAGCCTCTTCGTAAAACCTTCTTAGTGTTTGCCCTGAGATGATTGATGATTTTTCACATTAATTTTAACTGGCGCAGTTGTTCAGTTGGTACCAGCGTTGCTGAAATTTCTCCATTTACTGCTGTTCTTTTTTTCAGACCATGGGGAACAGCTTACAGTACATGGCCAAAAGTATGCGGACACCCATTCTGATTAGTGGATTCTGCTATTTCAGCCACACCCATTGCTGACAGGTATATAAAATCAAGCACACAGCCATGCAATCTCCATAAACAAACATTGGCAGTAGAATGGGCCGTACTGAAGAGCACAGTGACTTTTAACATGGCATGGCATAACATGGGATGCCACCTTTCCAACAAGTCAGTTAGTCAAGTTTCTGCCCTTCTAGAGCTGCCCTGGTCAACTGTACATGCTGTTATTGTGAAGTGGAAACGTCTAGGAGCAACAACAGCTCAGCCGTGAAGTGGTCGGCCACACAAGCTCACAGAACGGGACCACCAAGTGCTGAAGCGCGTAGCGCGTAAACGCGTCTGTCCTCGGTTGCAACACTCACTACGGAGTTCCAAACTGACTAACAACGGACTATTCTGGGTTTGGCGGATGCCAGGAGAACGCTACCTGCCTGAATGCATAGTGCCAACTGTAAAGTTTTGTGGAGGAGGAATAATGGTCTTGGGCTGTTTTTCATGGTTTCAGACCGTTGATGTTTTCACAGAAGTACCTCGGCATAAAAAAACAACGTGGCGCTTTATTTACTTTGAAAAAAGGGACAATTGGACATGGTGAGACACCTCCATGAAGAAAGCCTTTGGATAACATGCCATGTGGACAGACGTGGATAATAAAAATAAAAATTTAAAATTAAAGCGGGCGATGGGATGGTTCTATTCTTCACCCGCACGGAATGAAGAGTTCATTCTGGAGACTGACAAATTCGCTAAACTGTGTTTGTTAAGAAAAACACCAACACCTGTATTTAATTGTGAGTCAAAGCTAAGAAAAAATTAAGATTGTATCCAGACCAGTCCCTTAATTACGTCTGTTTTGGTTTCAGTGTTTCAATATAAATGGCCTGATAAAAACACACAGAAAAATAACGCAATGGAACACACTGCCTTGCCACTCTGTCCAGGCCAGTTCCCGGGGCTGGCTTGAAACCCCCCCCCCTATAAATCAGACCATTCTCACATGTACTTGCACATGTATCCCCCAGTAATCAACTGCACCTCAGTTTGCACTTAGAATATCAATATTGGAGCTAATGCGTAACCAGGGAATATCAGAGGCATTGGATTGCTAGCCCTCTCCTGGGGGTATGGATTTGAATTTTGTACAAACACATGGGCAGGAAAGCAGTCTGCACCCTTTTACAGTAAGCGATGACTGAGGAAACACAAATCAACAAACAAGAACGGCAGTGAAATGAGAAAAGCAAAAAAACTAGCAGTGAGAGTGCTGTGGAGGGCTGATCCACTGTTACAAATGCAGGAGAGAGAAAAGTATAACAGTTTGTTTAAAGCTGATATTTTGGGCTACGGAGTGCTTCAGTTGGTAAAGGCGCTCATCGAGAACACAGGCCTGGTATTTGTTTTGTCCTGCCAGGGCAGGGCAGGCTTAAGGCAGCCAGAGTTCCTCTGGTTACAGCAGTATCAGCAGTATAAGCCCCCCCTAGCTACTCACAAGGCATGTTCAGGTTACCTGTCATTATCATTGAGAGATGTGCCCCTGAGCAGCGTTAGCTCTCCTTTAGCATGTTGCAGTGCTTAAGATCAGCATGTCAAATTTACTGGCCTGTGGCTGAGTGTATTGGGAGGAGTGCATGGTCCTCAGGTGCAGAGCTCCCTGTGTGGGTGTGGATGGCATAGTGGTGACACAAGAGCATAGTATAATTGGTCATTCCAAATGGGAGACAAATGTAGAAAAAAATCCCTCCCCCAACCCAAAAGGAAAAAATAAAAAGTAAAAAGATGTTTTTTATGTAAAATGTAGCGTTTTACTTCAGGGGCAGGCATGTGCCATAGGAGACTTATGTCCTGTGTCTCCCGGGAGTCAAAACAAACAGATTTTAACCAACGTGAAGCCAAATGAATTTCTCACACCTCGTTTCACACGTACAGTAGGTGATGTGTCAGAAGACGAAAAGGCTGTGAAAGTGTGAAAGCAAAAGCGCCCTAGATTGTCAGGCCAGAGAGGGGCAGCTTTACACCCTGGCCTTGTCACGTTATCTGGCCAGGGTGGCTCCCTGGAGCACTCGTTCTCACCTCTGACCAGTTGCCCATGGTCCAGTCAGAGGGGCAGGGCAGGTGGGTGTTGCAGGGGGAAACGGTCTCTGGGTGGGGCAGGTGCTGGCACTCGGAGGGCTGCAAGGCTCTCTGCTCCTCCAGGGTAACACTCTGAATACACAGCACCGTCCTCTTCATCATCCCCATGTCCCCGCAGCTCGTCGAACACTTCTGCCACTCGCCCACCCACCATCTGCACAAGAATGACAGGAATTTCCAGCGGCCACCACAGCATGTTAAGTGTCGGCTATAACAAGGCCTCCCTTCACATGAGGGGGGAAAAAATGTAGCGCTGTTTCTTCAATCCTCGGCATTTGAAATACAATGAGAAATCTGTGCGATGAACTGAAGCAGGCAACAAGCACCGAGCCAGTGCAGTCAATGGAGCTTCATCCTTCCGCTGCAGACCTTCCATTTCTGACATTTCTCTCTCCTTCCTTTTGTCTCGCGTGCGTGCCGAAGCGTGCCGTGGGGTAGACTCACCTGGCCGGGCAGATCTCCTCATTACAGCTGGCGCTTTTGTCGTCAGGGCGGGTCGCTGGGTCACAGTAGTGCTCCTCAACTATCCCCGAAGTCTGCTCCGTGCAGTGAACAGTCTGCCGCTGAACACCTGGCAGGAAGAAAGGGGCGATACAACCATGGCTGTTGAAAACACAAATTCATAAATCTTCTACACACAAGTCAGATGAGAGACAATTTAGGCGAGTTAGCCTTGCAAAGATACCAGCCAGCTGCTGGAGATGAGCCACACCTGCAAAGCGGCTGCTAATGGATCAGGTACAGCTTCAGGATGTAATATCCTGGCTCTTCAGGGCAGACAATCAACAGGCAGTGGTAACACCACAATGATTAAATGACGAATGAATCACTCCTTTTTTATATATATATGTGAATTAAATCAGATGAGAAACAGAAATTATCCATACAATAATAATATACTCCAGTAAAAAATAATAAACAAGATTGGTAAAATAAAATGGGAATTTGACTGAATCCCATTGCGGGCTCGGACACGGTGAACTCTGCAGCGTAAGTCACAGGTTCTGTGGGGATGATGTGCAGATTTATGTGGTCTTCTGATGTTTCTCTTTTTCCCATCAGGCATCCATTCCTGTTTGAGAGAACCACCCTCTCCAGCCCCCTCAGCCTACTGGTGCCACATTATCATGCTGATTTATGCCTTCGTTGCCGACCAAGAGCAGAGGTGGATTCAGAAACGCAAAAAAATAAATAAAAACGCCTAATACATCTCTCACGAGGGAATTGTGAGAGTGAAAGAGTTCCAGTGCTGTCAGGGGTCAAAAAGAGAGAACCTCATCAGATATGGGGCTCAGGTATGGAGACAGAGGGTGGGAAAAAAAGCCCAGTGTCCTAGACTCGCTGGAGTCGTCTGTGGAGCAGTTCTGATAAATCCAGTCGAGAGTGAGAACAGCCCATTCCTCTTCTGAGTGCTCTGTAATACAGCACACTCATAAGTACAGTAATGACCAGTGAAAATGCTAAGATGCGTGAAAACCTCCTACAGCAACATGTCCTTCACATCATTTGAGGAAAAAGCAATGTTTCTTTTCCCATGTGACAATTTCCCCTGGATTCAATCAAATGCACCATTCCATCTTAAAAGAAAGTGTACAGGTAATGAACAAAAAATGGACAAAAACTGGGTAAATGAGGGACAACAAATATATGCAAGGCAGAGGATACCACAAAGATGTGGCTCATCCATTAATTAAGTAAATAATATCCCAGCATGCATTAGGGCATGTATAGAAATTCTGGACAGGCCCTGTCACCTATAGTTATGACTAACCTGACTGCAAGAGGAAACCACAGTGACTTTGAAGCAGGGGTTATTGTTGGGACGCACTGTAAACAATCCATTTTTTGTTCACTACCTGTAATTCAATAAACATTTGTTAATACAGTAATTCGTTCAAATTAAATGTTTCATAATGATGACTTGCTATTTTTGCATGAACCAAGGGGTCACTTTATGGCAATTCAGTGTCGATTGCGTTTGTGATTGTGTGTAAGTCTTCAGTCTTTTTTTGATTTAATAGCTCTTTCCCTTTAAGACTGGTTAGACGGGTTCATTTTAAATCCAGGGGTTAATGTCATATACAGGCAGTCCCCGAGTTACGAACGAGATCCGTTCTTAAGTCAGTCTTTAAGTCGAATTTGTATGCAAGTCGGAAAAGGTACATACTAATCATCACTTAGTCAAATGTTTGTCTTAGTATAGTATTTATTTGCCCTTTCTGTGCATATAAAACACTTAAGAAAAACTTCCAAATACAATAAAACATCTTAAACATAACATTCAGTACATAATACTGTAATAATAATAATAATAATACTGTAGTATTAATAATAGTAATAATACAGTAATAATAAAAGTAACTATGTACATACAGTACTGTACTGTAAAAAAAACATTAAAGAAAGGCTTCGAGCCTTTTCTTGCACTAAAGAAAGGCTAATAGGCATATTACGCTGATTTTGGTCTTCTATCCGAATGATCAATAGCCATTCCATCTCAATAATTAAACCACTGCGTTGCTTGGTAATAATTGTGGCATTCATCGGGGCATGGCCTTTCACATGCTCCATTATTCTCCCTTTGTCTTTTTAAATTGTTCCGATCATTGACCGGCTGTAGCCTAATGCTTTCCCAATGGCTGATGGCGTTTCACCTCTCTCCGATCTCTTTATTATTTCAACTTTACTTTCCATGGTGATTGTTTTCCTTTTCTTTGATGCATCACCAACACTTGCATCGGATTTACACTTTGGAGGCATCATTGTAAGGGTAAGAGAAAGAGAAAAATGGGACCGTGATCTGACTTAAAATAACAGACGGTGATCTCTGTTCCTTGAGCCGGCGAACCGCTGAAACTGTGCGATGTTTTCATGAGCTTCACAAAGTAGTGCGTGCGTTCGTTATTACGAACCATTGTATTTAAAGATTTTTTTTTTTACATAATAGGCTTTATGGCAGTCCGTTCGTAAGTACGAGTTGTCCGTAAGCCGGACGTTCGTAACCCGGGGACTGCCTGTACTTCAGTATACATTCACAAATGAGTTGTCCATTGTACACCTTTAGCCATGCATAACAGGACTGTATTGGTACTTTGTTTAGTTTTTTACACGCATGCATGCCTGCCTAAATGCACACACACATCCATGCACTCACGCACTCACACACACACACACACACACACACACATACACACACAACATGACATATTATCAGCCTCCTACACAGAAATGCCATGAATTAACTACAGCACAACTGAGAATCTCCAAAACCTAAGGAATCAATTTTCCCTTATTTAATTTCATTTATTTATTTATTTATTTGACAGGGACAGTGCCCATTGATAACATTTCTATACATGAGTTAGCCAAGGAGGCTCATTTTCATCTGTAGTCCTGGATAGTTAAAAGAAGATAAAGAAAAACACAATTCCCAGCCCATCTTAGAGACTAGCGCTAGGATGCTGCCAAACTGCACTCTTAAATTTGACATCTTTCAGAGGAAAATCTGTGTATTTCCCGATGCAATTGTACTCCTGCACAATATCATTCTGGTCTTATCTAATATAATAAGTTGGATTCAAGGGATTCAATAGAATACTCCTGAATAGTGCTCATTCTAAAAATGAATTTCATTCTAAAGCCATGGAGTTGGTTTTGTGGTAATGCATGCCACTTAATTGGAATGAAACTGTCATAGTGGTTGCCCATGCCTCGAGGTCAGTGAAGCCCATTGAGAACATGGGATAGGTGCAAAGGACAGGCATGCCAACGTCCTTGGGCTTAGGAGGCTGGAAACACTGCAACACTCCTCAATGCAAGAGGAGACCTGCAGCCACATGACTCCACCCTGATCTCAGGGAAAACCGCATTCCCGATTGCTCCTTAACAGAGTTTCCACTAACCAGAGCCCCACATTAAAAGGCTAAATTTAAGAGCAGGCGATTATAATAAAATTACTAAATGAGGCAATTATTTCTGTCATTTTAATTCCTCATTCAATCAAAAAAGGAAAAACCCAGACAACTGTGGATTTCTGGGAGCATCTGTGCTAATAAAAAAAGAATGAAAATAGAATAGTCTCAAGGTCTTTACCAGTCAATGCTCTGGCTTGGCTCAACCAGCTTAATTCCTTCCCGCAGATGAGTAATGGTGGATGAACAGATTTATTTTCATAAAGAAAGCCTTGATGAGAAGGATGTTGGCTTGCAGTGCAGCATGGTAAGTGGGAATGGTGGGGGTGATGGAGCATCATGCTATACAACATGCTATCATGCCCCCCCCCCCACACACAATGGCATTGTCTGACCATTGCAGTGTTAAGGTCTAATAAATAAATAAACATTCTGTGGGTAAAATAGCAGCCTTGAAAACATACAGTTTCCCATAGCTTTCAAATGGGAAGCATGTTTGTCTATGGCTTTGATATTTACTATACAAGCAATGCATTGTTACAATGTAAAGTGACGTTACCGAACACATAAAAAAATGCTTTTTCCCTTTTGAAATGCCATTTTTTATACCCACTGTATATGGTCTCTTCCGAGACACATGATGTCGTCAACTGCTGCTTCTTTTCACACCACAGTTCAGTTAAGCTTTGACAGACATGAGTGGAGGAAGACACTTCATGTGCAGCTTTATACCGGCAAACTGTGGGCACTCGATTGAGCAGCGGGGATCTCAGGGTGTGTTAATGGTTTTTGAAAATTATGTTAATGGTCTACAAAATGTGTATTCCTCATTCTTAAGTAAAACCTATTTCTGTCTCAAGTTTCCATACTTATGTAGCTAATCCAGGGTAAGCCTCTAATGTTACTTAAGAACTTTCCATAAATTACAAGCATTATTCAGGATTTCCTTTTTATAATACGATGAGAGGCTAAAGTATAACTTTCTATAAACTGCACTAATAAATCTGTGACCCTACCCTGTATTTTTAAATAATAATCATTGTGCCATCTAGATAAAATGTAATGTCGCTATTAAATAATTTAGTTTTCCCCATTCCACTAGTCCAAATTATATTTAGTACACGAGGAATACAGTAGAGCAAGACTTTTGTACATTTCAAAAAAAAGAATTGCATCCTGGGTGTTCTGGCAGCATAGCAAAAGAGCAAACTGATCATGTTAGGAAAAATGTTTAGCAACTTTAACAACCCCAACAGTCTACAGATCATTTGATTTCCACAACATTCAGTTGGAGGTCACATTTTATCTGCGAAATATTTTGTAGCAAATTCTCATCAAGGCATCGTAAACAATTTCAAAACATTTGTAATGTATTTGTAAGAAAATAGACATGTTCTCTTAAACAACAAAAATTACATGTACTTTTCCAGGGGTTGCGATATATTTGCTCCCAATTTTGCAGTGCTTCTAGGTTAAGAAAATTTCACCCTGAACACTTCAGTCGGGAAACTAATTGGACAGAAGCAGATAACATGGGAAAAAGGGTTCAGTCTTCCCAATTCCAATGAAAAAGCCAGAGCTGGCACCCCCATAAACCCCAGATCATCTCAGCAAAGGGAGAATGGTGCCATTGTACCGGGTGCAAACTGAAATACCAACGTTTAACGTACTTAGACTCAGAAGACTTTCAGAATGGCTGCTAGGGAATTGTGCCGTTGTCACCACAGAATCTTTGGACTACCTATACACTATGGGTCTATAGAGTCTGTGTTGTCACCCACCGGGGAATGTCTAGGCCAGGGATGGGTCAACTCTAGTCCTGGAGGGCCATAGTGTCTGCTGGTTTTTGGTGTGTTTCAACTTATGTGCTAAAGCTTAGTCATTGATTGGTTAAGGAGTTCACAATTTGTTACCAAGGGCTAAACTGGCTGCTGATTGAAAGGAAACCACCTGCGGACCTCCAATAGTTTTAAGGAGTTTAAGATCCCTGGTCTAGGCCATGCTAGTTCTCATAAGAATTAAAACATTCCCCACAGTCATATGAAAGGGCCATCCGTATACAGTAACTAACACCACTTAGTAATTATCGGTAATTAACTTCATAGAACTGATGAATTCAAAGGCAAGAAAGATGGCACATTCAGAAAACGCATCCTACATCCACCAGATAGAAAACAGGAACAACTCTGATAATGACAAATTAATGATATATGTGGTATGGACATGCTGTATGTATAGCTGACAGGAAACACAGATAATATGGAAGGTGGTTTGTGCCAACAGAGAGTTAACAGAGATGAAAAGCACACAGCTGCTGCACTTTAAAGAAGCTGCATGACAGTTTTTTATTTTATTTTTCACGGTGTGGGAGGAGAAACAGCCCGCATCTTATTTTAAAAGCTCTGCACCCTTTTCATGCCCCCCCCCTCATCTTCCCACAGCTCCCTTCCCTGCCTGCCTGCCTGCCCGATGTTTTGAGTCGGCATGTAAATGCTGTGGCTAAGTGAAGATAAGCAAACAGGATGTTAGACATCAGCTGTCAGGACATTCTGATATCGGCATCGCATTTGTATTAGCAAAAAACACAAAAGAGTGACCTCAGATAGCTCGCTGCCCCAGCTTGTGTACAAGAGATAACACAAATACCATCCTATGTCCATCTTCTCCTGCCTGTTGAGTCTGGACTCCTGGCAAAGTGTTGCCAGATGCCTGTCATTTTTATCACACAAAATATTCCTCAAAATCTCCCATCTTCATTTGACTCCCATACTCAATACTTTCCCCCATACCTCCTTTACCACTGACTCACATGCATGTTTGGTGAAAATCCCAGAGTCTGGCAACCCTGTCCTGGCAGCAGCTGTGCTGACTCTGGCTCTGTGCACTGCACAACACTGTCAGCTTTAGCACCCACCATGAGTACTGAACCCCTCACGACTGACCGATATGAACAGCATTGTGAAGTTCAAGCTTCCTCTCTCTTTGCTTGCATGTAATGAGGTTAATGTGAGTGCTACCATTCCAGCAGCAGTAGGCATAACACTCTACCCAGCCAACTAACATGTTCCAAACCAGGACAGGCCCAAACATTTACACTGGCGGGTACTGCCCTTGGAGGGGAGTCCTGTGATCAGTAATGTGCAACTAGTATGGCAGTTACTAGTACAGCAGGTTGGTCTAGGTTGTGTATTAGTAACCTTGTGTATCAGTAATCCGTGGATTAGTAAACTAGTAAATCATAAACTCTATGAGTGTTACAATTTTTAAGCTATGCTAACAGGCTGTGGCAGGGGCTTTTAATTTTCTATGTGAATAGCCAGCAAATATACTGAGAGTAATTTCCTGAACACGATAACCATTAAGAGGAAGCCCTTCACTGCACCTCATCCAAAATATAGGCACTGCGCCTGCATAAAACACCCCTGACGCTGGTAAGAGTCTTCGTTATGCAAAATAAAGTAATAATAAATTCATTAAAAAAACGAAAACTCCCAGTCACCACAGCAATAATAATAATGGAGTGCATTTGGAAAAAACGTAATTGTGTTACACAACACACTGGAACCAGAATGAGACTAAATGACTGCCAAAAAGCATAACCACATAATGCATACTGTGATTCAACTTGCCATCAAAAGGCTGGGTGAGATAATACATTGGCTTGTTGCCACAAGGATTTGCACAGGGGTTACCCGTGTTTTTTTATGTGAGGAGCCTTCAAAAAGAGAAAAAGAAAACCATTCGTAACAGACAATGCAGACATTCAGCCTATGCATTTTGAACATTAAGTTAGAGGATGAGAACTCTTTAAACTCCTTGCCGTCTACTTGGTGTGCTACACAAAACGTGGGCTTTATTGATAACTTTGATCTGCCCTGGGAAAGCCCAAGGTTTTTTAATTCGGATGCTCTGCATCCAAACAGGTATGGCGCTGTTATTTTAGCTGACAATATAAAACATGCTCTTAAACCTATCTGACTATGTCCCACATCTGCATCGCGTCATCAACATATTGAGTCTGTTGAGTCTCTTCTGATTCCACGTTAATTTCATTACAATCCTCAAATAATGACTAGCACATTATCAGTTAATAAACAGCAAGCCTGTAAAACCTTCAAACGTTAGCTATGCCAAAATCCTGTGAGGACCCAGTCACTCATCACTCCCTACACACCTCCCAGACCCCTCCGCTCCGCCTCCTCTGGTAAACTGACTGTCCCTTCCCTCCGGGCGCCTGGCAGCCGCTCCTCACGGTCTCGCCTCTTCTCTGTTCTGATCCCTCGCTGGTGGAACAACCTTCCGCAATCGGTCAGGACCGTGGAGTCACTTGCAATCTTCCGCAAGAGACTCAAAACCCACCTCTTCAGACTCCTCTACCACTGAACTCTGTCCATCTAGCTAAATTGTCTTCACCACTGTTTACTTGTTCAACACTATACTCCCAAAAAAAAAAAAAAAAAAAAAAAAACATTCACTAACCTTTTACTTCCCGGTGTTACAGGTATGGTACGCAGATGCCTGCAATGATCTCTATTGCTGTATTCCTGCACTGATCTTGTGCGCTAACTATGATTGTTCCTACCATGTATTAATGCACATCTTGTAAGTCGCTCTGGATAAGAGCATCTGCTAAATGCTTAAAATGTAAAATGTAAATGACCCCAAATTGAAACCCAAGGGAATTTTTTTGGTGTACACCTGAATATTAGAAGTGTCCTTCCTAAAAGTGAACAATTTAAAACACTTCTCCAAGTCTCTAATGTAGATTTTATGAGTTTCTGACTTAAATAAGACAACTCCTGACAGAATTTTTACAGTACCTTTACAGAAAGTTTTTAGCTGTGACAGAACCCATGGGATGGGGTTGCGCTGCCATGTAGGAAGGATGGGATTGGAAGGAAGGAGTGCATTTCTCCTCTATTTGGAACAGTTAACTGAACTAATTTAAAATAATAGGACTGCAATAAGGAGCCCATACATTTGGTCTGACAAGCCAAAAAAACATTGAGGGTTGTCATGGACAAACATGATCTACATCAATGGTCAATGGTCCAACAAGGATAACAAACTCTTCAAAGACACAATTAGACTTGATATTTTAAAATAAACCGGAGCGAATTACCAAACCATATAATTTGATGACTGAGATCTCAGACCATAACTTAAAACTATTGGCAACTTAACTTTTTACTGCATGCCTAAAACAGATTTATTTTGAAAATGAATGAAAGCAGATTAAATAGGACAATCTTCTGTCCACAAATGACCTAGAGAAGGACTGCAATATCCTCACAATAACTCTTAGACCTTTGAAAGATACATTTACATAGAAAGGTAATACTAAATTCAAAAGTAAATGCAATCTTCCTTGGCTAAATGACACCGTATTGCAGTTAATGAAAAAAAGAGACTCAGCATTGAAAAAAGCATTAAAATCAAGATGAGATACTGACCGAATCATATTCAAAGGGCTTAGAAATAAGATCACTTCAGAACTTGGCAAAGGCCAACTTCTTTATTAACATTATAAACTAGGCAAAGGGCAATTCTAATCTGATTTGGAAAAGCATAAATAATCTAACTGCCAAGGGACATACTCAATTTTCTGGGGATATACAAGGAAAGGTATAGGGAAGACTTGAACAGGATAGCTATTCAATTGCCTCAACTTTTAATCATTTTCCTCTGGATTCTGTATATTACATCATGTAATGATTCTCTCCAAGTTTTTAATTTGTTACCAACTACAGAGGATAAGGTGTATAATATATTGAGCTCTACATTTCTATGGGATTGAGGTCTGGATACTGGGCAAGCCATGTCATTAGTTTGAGTTGTCCTTCACATTCCTCCTTCACCAGATAGTTTTTGCACAACTTCAAGGTGTATTTCGGGTCGTTATCTTGGTGAAGAATGAGTGCCCGTTTAGCTGTAATCCAGATGGAAGGTGTTCTAAAACTTTTGACTAGCACTGTATGCCATGTTTACAGTTTGATTATGAGATAACTCTTCCAATAGATCTTCAACAGCCACCTCTAGAGGAGATTGCACTATATCCAAACCCATTACAAAATTTGGTCATCATTTTCTATAAAAGCCTTTAAACATTGGAATTCACTACCAACTGATATTAAGAGATGCAGTTGTTTATGCAATTTTGCCTCAAAAGTCAAAGTATGGCTTTAGGAAAATCAGATCTGTCATCATCAATCATAACAGATACAGCATTTGAATACAGCAATAGTTTTTTTATAATCTTTCATACTTGGTGAGCAACTCTTTTACTTTGTAAATATGAAGGGGAGGGGGGGTTAACAGAAAATATAGGAGGGGTTTTATTATTTTTATTTTTTCTGTAACAGTGGATGTACTTTTTCTAATGTGTTTGTGCATGCATCTTGTATGGTTTGCTTTTATTTGTTGATAAATACTTTCCTTTTTGTAGTTTATTGAGGAGAGGTGTTGGAAATGACCCTTTGGCTATAAAAACCTTATGCTATGCATCTAATATGTGTTTTTTAATAGTGTAACAATGCTTTTGTTTTGTCTCTGACAAATAAATAATTAAAATGGCGGCCGGGCTTCATCTGAAAGTGATGGGAGCTTTTCCCCCGTGAGGGGGTGGCTTGTCTGCCCCTTCTAAATCGGGAGTGTGCTAAAAGTACAAACAGATCGGGAGCAGAACCACTCTTGGTCTCATGAGGCTGCCCATCACTCCACCTTCCTGCTCCTAGACTGATAAGTCCAAGCGGCTGCACAGCATCCATCAGCACCGCTGTGCCTGTCAAAGGTAACAGCTGCTGTTTTATATGGACAGCTCCCACTGATATGGTGGTATAACGGTATGGCACATTGCTCAGGCGACTGCTGAAACGAGTGAGCAAGTAAGTAAGGAGCTAGGTGGCTCATAGGGTCGAGGCTCAGGCCAATTTCTATTACTCCTGCACACCCTGCCACAAGTGCCAAGAAAATAGTTTTATATAGTGTTTAAAGCAGGTCTAAATTGACTGGGGGCTGAACCTCAAGCCTTCCTGCACCAGAGAAGATAATCTAACCATAAAGCCACTGAACTCTTTTGTTTACTCTTAGGAAGCTTGTGTTGAAATGACCCAACGTACCAAAGTAAACAGACAAAATTGTCCCCAGAGCTTCAGTGGTAAGAATTTAAGGTTGAGATTAACTGTCAATTGTCCAATTGTCCAAAAATGCTCTGTTTGACGCTGAAAACTCCTGGAGAGTATCTCACATATCCAAATCCACATGAAACTGATGGTTTTGTAGACCATATGATGGTACTTCTACCATACAGATGCATGAATGTGAACACTTTGTGACCAAGCAAGAGGAGGGCAGGATCAAACCCAGTCACTTGTGCTGGAACCAAACTGAGTCAAACCTTTACTCCCAGCCACCAAGAAAAATGGTGTGTATTTTATATGCTTGTGATATAATGTTGCTTTCATGAATACTGGTTGATCAAAGTCCATAATCCATCTTGTAGTATACAAGGCAGAAAACCTGCTCCTAATCTGGGTTTGTCACAAACCAATTTAGATTACAGGCTTAGCATTCATACATTCATGATTGTGATGTGACAACAGTTTATACTCATGTTTGCTCAGATTGTCCTTGCAGTCACCTGATTATTTGTGAGCCCGTCCCACTGTTGGATTCCATGCTTACTGCGTCTTGGATCTCCTCCACCACCACACATTTTCCCCTTGCTTCTCATCTCTTCTGTATTCTACAATAGCCTTACCCTGCCGAGGCGAATGTCACAGTTCCCAATGATATTTTTATATCTTCTGTGACCTCCCATTCTGACCACAATCCCTTTTTCCTTTCTCTCTCTGTTTCTCACTTTGTCTCATGCATGTGTCTGTGCCAAAGAACACCGATGTCCTGCCTCATTTGTCAGGCTTATTACCTTACAGTACTATGAGCCTGACCAGGTTGACACTGTGTTGTGAGATAAGTCCACCCACCAGCAGGGATGTGCTCAACCACTGTCCTATAACATTGTCCAACCCTGGCCAAAACCTATAGAACCAATCAGATCGCAGGATTTGTAATAGAAACCAATCTCACCAACTGTAGCTTCCCTTTCCAGACACTAGAGATATAGTGTTTGGGGTAGAGGCCAGCCCCCTGCGTCATAGAGGCTAACAGGAACACCAATCCCCCTGCTGGATCAACGGACTATCATTAGCTAGACCCCAAGGAAGACCCCAACATCCCTCACCTGGCCACTACTGGCCCATCGGGGGCCTCCTAGATCATATACTGTTAGTTTATGTGTTTCTATGCTGAAACATGCAGAACTTTGTAGTACTTTTTACACATCACTATTACAAGCCTACATGTTTTGTTTCTGCCACCTTCATCAAGGATTATTCATTATTACTTTAATCAAAGATTATATTGAAAAAATGCATGCGCGGTCATGTCACTTATTTTGGAGTCAGGAGTAATTACCCCTCCCCTATGGGTAAGAGTGGGCCATAACTGCATCTATATTTCAGCACAACACCCCAGCTTGTAAACAAACGCTATTATTACTTTAAAAAGCATGCAGAGGAAAGGCTCTGCATCACCCGTGGATACTGAAAGACCAGGAACACCACTGAGAAAAGATCAAAGCGCAAATGTGAAATTTAACAAGACAGGGAAAAATCATTCAGGACAAGAATTTCCATGGCTCAGACCTGGCAATGAGGAGTAGAGAGTGATCAAACAGTGAATTACTCAGAATCCTTTTAAACCCATTTGCCAGCAGCTTTTCTCAGAATAGTGTCTCAGGTACACAGGTAACAGCCAAAATAAAGGACACACCAACATAAAATGCATTAATAGGGTGTTGGGCCACCACGAGCAGTCATAACAGCTTAAATGGCATAGATTCTGCAAGTGTCTGGGACCCTATTGGAGGGATGAAACACCATTCTTCCACAAAGAATTGGTGGAATTTGGTGTTTTATTGATGGTGGTGGAAAACACTGTCTCAGTCGGTGCTCCAGAATCTCCCATAAGTGCTTAATTGGGTTGAGGTCTGGTCACTGAGAAGGTCATTGCATATGGTTTACATCGTTCTCATGCTCATAAAACTAATCACGCCCTGTAGATGGGGCATTGTTATCCTGGAAGAGACCACTCCCATCAGGATGAAAATGCTTCACCATAGGATGACGGTGAACAATCAGAATGGCTTTGTATTTATTTATTTCTTACCTTGCCCTCTAATGGCGTTTTCCCACCGGACAGTACGGTATGGCATGGTACGGTTATCAATCCGTGCTCCCACGTTTTGTCGCTTTTTCCACTGCCAAGCGACCCATACCAAACCTAAGTACCTGTGCTGAATTTAGCTACTGCTCTGTTTAGGTACTACTGAGCGGAACAGGGACCTAAGGGTGGAGCTAGCAAATACTGCAGACCATTGATTTGTCAGATCACAGAATCGTCACACTAAATCTCAGACCGGCTCAAACACAACCGCCATGTTAGCTTCACTTTGATTATTGGTAGGCTATTATTCGAAGAGTATTATGTAGAGTTTTGTCAGGTTTGTGTGATTCTACAAGATAGGTTTGTGTTACGAAAACTGAAATAAACATGTTTTCTTTGAAAGGACAAATTACAGTATTGTTATTTTCATTCACGCAATTAGTATATAAATTTTTCTAGTAAAACATTTTCATTCCTTACATAAATAGATTTTTAGAAAGATATAGGAATCACTTCGATGCATTCCGATGCTCGAGCTAAACACAGGCCTTTTGAAACAAAAGGATCTGAACTGGACAGTGTCAAATGATAGTGTTTGAACTATTTTTTTAGTTAGTTGTTAGTCTCATTGAGATTATAAATCTATTTCTATCTTGCGCCTTCATAAATCGACACTGGCATTTAATTTTAGCTCGTAGCTAGGGCTACACGATATGGGCAAAATCTCACATTGCGATAATATTGCTACATATTGCGATTGCGATATAGCACACGATGTAACAAAACACATGGGGATGTAACAAAACACATGGGTGGAAAATTGATCATTGATATATGTGTTCTAGACATCATAGAATAGGCATTATATTAAGTGAATTAAGGGAACCCAAACAATACAAATTTTCCCAATATTAGTTTAGCCTAGTGAAATGTTGAAAAAAAAATTCAACTCTTAATCACATTACTGAATGAACACAGCTGTCCTACTGTTCCTTTCACCGTTGTGCCTTTGAGAGTTTTTTTTGTAAAGTGTTGCATTTTCAAACGCATGGGAGTCTGGGATGTGATTTTGGTAAATGAGTTCTGGGGAGACAAAGCTAGTCTGCGAGTATGACTCGTTAGTTACGGGCACGGATGGTTACCATGCCGTGCCGTACCGTGCTGTCAGTGGAAAAACGACATAAGAGGTTGAATGGACCTAAACCATACCAGAAAAATGCACCCCACACAATAACCAAGCTGCAAGAGCTCTTAATTTACTTCTTTACTTGTTTCCTTCATTTTGGCATTTACCTAAACACACACAGACACATGTATATATACACACACTGTATATAGATATATAAATAAACAGAATTTTTCTATATTTTATATTTTATCATGATGATTGTGCCAAGAATAATTAGATTATTTTATTATTCCAGCAGCTGAAAACATTTCAATGCAATGGATGTCAAAATAACTTTTAATGAAAATTCCTTCCAAAAACTACAAGAGGATGAAATACAGTACAACAGAGTCAGGCAGAAAAATGAATTGTTTTGAGGGCCATGTTGGAATGACGATTTAGAATCTGATGTGATTTATAGAGAAAATCTCATGGAAAAAGGCATAGAGAAGTGAACAACGACGCCATAAATAATACTTCCTATAGAGACCAAGAAGACCTCTGACATTTTTACTTTAAAACTTTTCAATTTCTTGTTTTTTTATGACTAAGGCACTCAACTTAAACTCAAATTAAAAGCTTTGTTTAGAATTACACCAAGCAAAAAATCTATATAAAATATGTATCGATCAACGAAGAACCTGAAAACAGACACTGTCACTCTGGGCTCCTTAAATATATATACATAGTGTCTATTTGACATCAGAAAATGAATATTGGAGGAAAAGCTACAACATGCTGCCTAGACTGTCTATGCCCTAGACAAGCGGTCCCCAAACTGTAGTTCGGGAAGCAAAATGGAAAATATATTTTTAATGACTTACCTGTCCCGCAGGTGGCGCTGCACTCTGTCCATGAGCCGTACTGCCACAGGAAGTCCGGTATGGGGATGTCGTTGTCGGAATCCGTGAGGGTCTCTCCTCGGCTGATAGTGTACTCATATCGAACACCAGGGTTGGTCTCCTGAAAGAGCAGCTGGAACACATGAAGGGCAGAATAACTATGGCTATACAGTATAGACACATATAGACTATGGCTGGGCTGGTAATACCGTATACCGCGGTTCGAGCTCACACCATCTATGTCATTTTCAAAACCATCTACACAAACCGCCTCCATTACACTCTGTCTAAATAAATATGCTGCTGTTCCCCAAATCATTATAACACCATATAACAAGGTGAGGTAGCTAGCATCAGCTGACTTGACAGCTGAAGTTGGGTGCTAGTAGTTTGTCTTTTCATTAGTTAGTTGGCGAATGTTAGATAACTAAAACAACAAAGTTTGCTAGCTCTTTAGCTAAATATAATGTTTGCTAGCTATTGTTAGCTACCTTGTCCTTGTTCGCATGGAGACAAATCCCCTGTATAGTAGACTGGATCACAAGTCTCCACTGGTTTGACAGCTGGGTACTAATGATCGTAGTCGCTAGAGAGCGTTAGCAGCATTAGATATCTGGCAAACATTAGCTACAAGCAATCGTTAGCTAACATCAGTCAGTTAATAATAAAGATGTGGTGTCATGATTGCTAATGAACAGGCATGATTGTCATTCAACTGAACAGTAAGTTGTTGTTTATTCACACCCACCTCCCTGTAACATGGTACAACAAAAACACATTTCAGCTACAGCGACACTAAAGATTCCTGCAGAATTAAAGCCACGTCAATTGATACAGCAGAAATTAACAATGAAAGTAACAGCATTGCTCAGTTTGCACCAGGGAGTTTGCATCATGCATGAGAGAATGGCAGATGTGTGCAATAAATGTAGGTCGTAAATGCACAGCAAATATACAGAAGCTTGCAACTTGCTGATGAAGCAAATTGTGATAAGGCACTTTGCATAAAAAGCATTCAGTCAACCGTGATAACATTCTTTATTCACGTTATTTATTATTTGAAGCCTCTTCACAATGGTTGATATGCTACTCTTACAGTGTAACATGCAAGCACACAATAATATTCTATTTTCAGCCTACCTTTTAAAAATGTTAAGACCCTGTTCTAGAGCTGGAAGAGGTTAGTGCTGGAGGAAATCAGGATCCAAATGCTCTGGTGCGGAAGCGCTTCAGCCATGTGAACTGACACCCCAAATCTCATGGGCTCGCAAGGTTCAGAAATGTATTCACCCTCTGTGGCTTACTTTCCCAGCCTTATACTTCAGCTGCAACCACACATTAAATAACTCTAATTTCCCTCTTCAGAAGCTTCCTACATCCCTCTGGGTCAATGGTCCCAATTTTATCTTCTTATAAGTGGCAGTGCTCTGGTGCAGTTCTTTTCTGAAATGAGCCGCACTCACAAATCTGAAGAGAGGGGACAACTAGCACTTACAGTGACTGTAGAAGACAGAAGATATACAGAAGGCGCACCTTCCTGTGAGACGTACTCGTGCTTCTCTTGGAAGAGCTTCAAATGTGGCCTCCGTCTTGGAAAAATGACAAAACAGCGCCTGACTTAAGACTGCCCAAATAAACACTATAACCAAACTTGTATTTTCTAAACCCAGAGAGTGTGGTATAACCCAGAGGAGCAGACAGCAGGAATTACACGATGAGCTTCTGCACAGGCTTATTATTTGTAAATTGTGTACAGTCTGTGACTCCATGAGAGGAAGCAGCGCAGCTTGAGTGCTACATATTCTATCTCTGTCTATTTGCAGTTCCTGCAGTGAGCTCCTGACCTTTGGTGGGTGTGGGCAGGGAACATGGCCTACTCCTACACTGCAGCATGCTGGGAGACAGAGATTGGGCTACAACACAACTCCACAGGCACCATCATCATTCCATTCCCCCATCTTCCCAATGGTAATGACAATGTGACTAACCAACACAAACATTTACACACACCTGCACTTATCTTTGCTGAGTTGGACTGGGTCCCACAAACCTTTTTACTGTATGCCATAAGTCAGGATGGGGCACCAACTGATGCCACAGAGACCATGAGAATGGCTGGCTGACGGCCAATCAGAGAACCTGTCTGTTGGGAGAGGCTGGTGGTGGTGAGAAAGCAACTGGGTGAGCGCGGTCGACTCTCAGCCATTGTCCAGTAGCACCAGTAACCGGAACAGACTTGTGTGTATTCTGGCAAGAATATTCCCAAACCCCAGGCTCCGTGTGTCACAGCTGGTGCGTTAATTGTACAATCAAAATTTGCCGGAAGCCCTCAAATTGCACAGGATTAGCGTAATACCTATACATGGCCTGCCAATAAAAGTGACACACAACCCATGCTGCAGCTATCCAGCTCCTAAGCCAAAAAAGACATTGGAATCATCCCAAAGTAATCTGCCAGATTTCACAGGCCTTGTCCAGTACTTTCTGTAATCCAAAGACTATATGTTAGGTCAGAATCTTAAACAGCCAGAGCTACTGTCATAACAACACTGATCTTCTGTAGCAAGCTTCTAAAGGGGCAAGTGATTTCTAAAACAGTCAAAATATGAGGATGATGGATATTTATATTTATATATAAAGGGGGAAAATATATATATATACACACACACACACACATATAGTTGCAAGGAAAAGTATGTGAACCCTTTGGAATTACCTGGATTTCTGTATAAATTGGTCATAAAATGTGATCTGATCTTCATCTAAGTCACAACAATAGACAAACACAGTCTGCTTAAACTAATACCACATAAACAATTATATGTTTTCATGTTTTTATTGAACACAACATGTAAACATTCACAGTGCAGGGTGGAAAAAGTATGTGAACCCCTAGGCTAATGACTTCTCCAAGAGCTAATTGGAGTCAGGAGTCAGCCAACCTGGAGTCCAATCAATGAGACGAGATTGGAGGTGTTGGTTAAAGCTGCCATGCCCTATAAAAAACACACAACAGTTTATTCTCAAGAAGCATTGCCTGATGTGAACCATGCCTCGCACAAAAGAGCTCTCAGAAGACCTACGATTAAGAATTGTTGACTTGCATAAAGCTGGAAAGGGTTACAAAAGTATCTCTAAAAGCCTTGATGTTCATCAGTCCATGGTAAGACAAGTTGTCTATAAATGGAGAAAGTTCAGCACTGTTGCTACTCTCCCTAGGAGTGGCCGTCCTGTAAAGATGACTGCAAGAGCACAGCGCAGAATGCTCAATGAGGTGAAGAAGAATCCTAGACTGTCAGCTAAAGACTTACAGAGATCTCTGGCACATACTAACATCTCTGTTGACGAATCTACGATACGTAAAACACTAAACAAGAATGGAGTTCATGGGAGGACACCACGGAGGAAGCCACTGCTGTCCAAAAAACCATTGCTGCACGTTTGAAGTTTGCAAAAGAGCACCTGGATGTTCCACAGCACTACTGGCAAAATATTCTGTGGACAGATGAAACCAAAGTTCAGTTGTTTGGAAGGAACACACAACACTATGTGTGGAGAAAAAAAGGCACAGCACACCAACATCAAAACCTCATCCCAACTGTAAAGTATGGTGGAGGGGGCATCATGGTTTGGGGCTGCTTTGCTGCCTCAGGGCCTGGACAGATTGCTATCATCAACGGAAAAATGAATTCCCAAGTTTATCAAGACATTTTGCAGGAGAACTTAAGGCCATCTGTCCACCAATTGAAGCTCAACAGAAGATGGGTGATGCAACAGGACAATGACCCAAAGCACAGAAGTAAATCAACAACAGAAGAAAATACGCCTTCTGGAGTGGCCCAGTCAGAGTCCTGACCTCAACCCGACTGAGATACTGTGGCATGACCTCAAGAGAACGATTCACACCAGACATCCCAAGAATATTGCTGAACTGAAACATTTTTGTAAAGAGGAATGGTCCAAAATTCCTCCTGACCATTGTGCAGGTCTGATCTGCAACTACAGGAAACGTTTGGTTGAGGTTATTGCTGCCAAAGGAGGTCGGTCAACCAGTTATTAAATCCAAGGGTTCACATACTTTTTCCACCCTGCACTGTGAATGTTTACATGTTGTGTTCAATAAAAACATGAAAACATATAATTGTTTATGTGGTATTAGTTTAAGCAGACTGTGTTTGTCTATTGTTGTGACTTAGATGAAGATCAGATCACATTTTATGACCAATTTATGCAGAAATCCAGGTAATTCCAAAGGGTTCACATACTTTTTCTTGCAACTTGTACATACAGGGGATAGACAAAACAATGGAAACAAATGAAATTAAAATGGAGTCTATACGTGTTTCATATTGATGTGAATACTAATTACCAATATGTTTCTGCTATAAAAGACATTTTAAAATCAACACTTTAATATGGGAGTTTCTAAAGCAACACGAGATCTAACAGATTTTGAAAGACAGATTTTCAAAAAGTTCTAATTTTAGGTGCGTCAGTCACAGGAATTGCTAAATTATTGAATGTGTCAAGGGGAACAGTGTCAAAAATCATGACAGCATATGCCAAACAAGGAATTGCCACAGACCTGAATCTACACCTCCATGACCCAATCTCAACAAAACGATGTTGTGAATTTCACAAAGCTGATATTGATGGGAGGGCTGCCATTCGGAAACCGCTTGTAACTAAGGCCAATGCACAAGAATGTAAAACCTTGTGTAATGAGCACAAGGTCTGGACTTCTGAGTGGATGAAAGTAATAAGGTCTGATGAGGTGTCTTTTACTCTTTTTCCTACATCTGGGTGGGTTTGTTTGGAGAAAGTCAAAGGAAGCCTTCAACCCACATTTTCTGTTTTAAATATGATGGTGGATCTGTTATGGTATGGGCAGCCATTTTGTGGGAGTCATTGAGTTGCCTTATCCGATTATTACTCTACAATGATGGCCAAGGAATACAAAGCCATTGTGGGTGACCAGGTGAACCTTATAGTGCAAACCTTGTTTCTTCAAGATATTCCCATATTCCATAACACCCCCATACACACTGCTAAACAGATTGAAGAGTGGTTTAATGAACACCAGGATAAAGTCAAACACCTTCCATGTCCTCCCCAATCACCACACCTAAACATTAAACCTTTATAGAACGTTCTGGAACATACAATACCAATTTATATATATTTATGTTTAGACATATTTTGAGATGTCTGTCATCAACACAAGGTTTTGCTTGATAAATAAGAAATTCAAGCAACAGTCCGTTCCTTGCTATTCACATAAAGTGGTATTACAGCCCCTGACATAAATTACTTCCTGACTTTAATAGGAATGACTTTAATAAGACTTTTGATTGGAACAAGGGCTGTCATTCACAGCCACACACGCAATGCAAGGTTAAAATTGGCCTTGTCCACATTCATCTGATTTGTTTCTATTCACATCTGTTTTTTTAATGGCTCATTCACCATAATTACACAACAAATAATGGTCATCAACTGTGAGCAAGAAGCTTGAAAGTCACTCCTGACAAAAAGAAAGAACACTAAGGCCTTATTCAGCGTTGCAAATATAGAGTTCTGCCTGCATGCCACATTACAACTAATAACTGCCTTCCCTGAACAATCAGCACCAACAACTCAGCTCCCTCTTGAGTGGACCAAAACCATGCCAGGAAAATGCACCTCACGCCATAACAGAGCCAGCCTTAATTTACTCAAGTGTTTCCTTTATTTTGCCAGTTACCTGTATATTGAACAGCCTATTTAGTGACTTGATGGGCATGATACCTCTTGTTGTAAGTAAGATATTCAAGGGAGATAGCTGTTCTCAAGTGGGAATTACTTTTTGGACTGCATCCAATATGATGGCACCATACTCTCCTCTCTCATGGATTAACTATATCAAATCACATAAGCTATCCATAGGAAACTCTGTTGAACAATGAAGGAATAGACCTTGGGAAAACAGACAAACATAAAACAAAGCACTGCTCAGCGGCAGCCATAATTTATGAGGTGAGATTGCTGCAACCCAACCACCTGTTCCGAGGCATCAATCAAATAAGGGACTGAAGTTAAATGTATAAAACTGCAGAAGACAGGATCTGACCAAATTAGCAGATAACAGATACTATATCAAAATTCCACATGCCATTAAGCATTGGTTCCACTAGTGTTGCAAAGGGGTAAAAAGGTTCCAGTAAATTTCCATGCAAACTTTGGCTTGGGAACTTCAGGAATTTTACTGACCAAGAAAAGCACAGAAAATCATATGTATATATATAAGTCATCTTAAAATTACTAACAGAGCTGGGCCCGTATTCACAAAGCATTTTAAGGGTAAAAGTTGGTCCTAACTCCAATTTAGGAGCAAGTCCCAAAAATAATGGGCGTGTCACTCATAAATTTAGGAGTCCTACATTTTTGGGATTTGGGATAAAGAGTCCGAAAATTTCACAAATCAACACTAATTGAATGATACAGAGCTCATAAAAAGGTACCGCCTCAAATCGGGTATTATATATATAATATTATATATATATAATAGATACCCGCTGATTGTTTACGAGATGCAGACATGTAACCAATTGACTAGTCAGTATTCTTGGTTTCATGTTAAATCAGTGACACGTAGCCTACATTTGTATTTTAGAATCTTTATTAGAATATAATAGGGGTGCATCGGATCATTTTTCGGATCAGCAAAAAAAAAAATACTGGGACCAAAAATTACCAGTAACTATTCTGAAGGAATTGAATGAATGATAATTTCAGTTTTTCAATTTAAGTTATTTCATTAAATCTTTATTCGAAAATTTCACAAAATACATTTTTAGATTCAGTACGCCTTAGGCGATTTAACTAGGGTGGTCTTATGCCTGAATTAATTTAATAAAAAATTTAAAGATCGCTAATGTTTAAATTTTATTTAATTAGCGTTTCTAAAAATCTGCCTCCCAGAAAGGCATTTAGTATGAAAAACAAAGCAAACCAAAACATACATGGTTGTCTATCTCTTCGCTGTAACTCTGCATCGAGATTTGAATACTACAGAAAAACTGTATTTCTCTAGGTTGAAATCGCGGGCAGAGACCCATCCCCTATATTAGCCAATCGCTGTGGGCATTCTGAGTAAGCTCGTTCATGAGAAACAACGTCATCCTTAGCAACGACGTCAACCCCGCCCTCAATCTTAGCTTGAAGATTCTAGGAATTCCTTAGTATGAGTTTGTCTTTGCAGCTTTGTGAATAGGTTTTAAGGTGGGACTCCTAACTAAAAGGTTTTAGTGCAATTTAGAAATACTCCTAGTGGTAAGATAAAATGCTTTGTGAATACGGGCCCTGGAGTCTTAAATAATGATACTATTTTGTATTCACTATGGGCCTTATTCAGAGTTGACCGACTTAAGCACCTGCTTAAGTTCCTCCTGTTAATACAACAGTTGCATGGACTGTCCAATCCAATCCAATATTTTTTTATCTATGCAATTTTGTTTTGAAATCTCACAACTAACATTGATAGGTGTATATATACAAACGGGATAGACAAAATAATGGAAACACCAAACAATATATTAATATTTATTAACTAATAAGGAGGTTGGCTGCTCTTCACGTTCAGAACAGCTTCAATCGTTCTTGGAATGTTGTTATAGAAGTTTCTAACTGTTTCTTGTGAGATATTGGAACATTCCTCAAGAAGGAAAACTCTACTCTGCACTCTACTTTACAGAACTTCCCATATAGGTCCAATAATGTTTAGATCTGGTGATTGGGGAGGCTATAGAAGGTGTTTGACTTCATCCTGGTGTTCTTAAAACCACTCTTGAAGTAGTGTGCATGGAAGGAATTATTGTCTTGGAATATGGGAACATCTGGAAGAAACAATGTTTGCACCATAGGGTGCACCTGGTCGCCTAAAATGGCTTTGCATTCCTTGGCCATAATTCTAGCATACAGAGTAATAATTGGACCCAATGACTTCCATGAGATGACTGCCCATATCATAACAGATCCATCTCCATGTTGAACAGTTTGGAACAGGCAATGGGTGTTGAAGGGTTCCTTTGGCTTTCTACAAACATAAACCCATCCAGATGTAGGAAAAAGAGTTGACTCATCAGACCATATTACTTTCTTCCAGTGCTGAAATGTTCTGGTTTTGTATTCATTATACCAGATTTTGCTTTTTTGTGTATTGGCCTTGGTTACAGGCAATATCTGAATGGCAGTCCTAGCATAAATATCAGCTTTGTGAAGCTCAAGACGTACAGTTTTTGTTGAGACTGGGTCACGGAGGTGTAGATTCAGTTCTGTGGCCATTTCTGAGGCTGTTGTTTTATGGTTTTTAGCGTCTATGTTGGTCTATCCCTCTCGGTAAGCTTCGACTTGCGACCACTGTTCCTCTTTCCTGATGCAGTTTTTTCTTGTTTGGCGAATGCCATCATGACACTGTTCCCCTTGACACATTAAATGATTTTGCTGTTTCTGTGTCTGACACATAGTGAAAAGATATTTCACTATATATTATGAATATTTCACTATATATTAACATATTGTGGAGGTCGTCGGTCTCGGCAACATGGGAGTGGCATGGTTGCCTTTGATTTTACATGTTGTGGAGGCCTTTGGAGCAGGGAGACTTTCCAGGGGCAGGTTTGGCACTCTCACAGGGTGTGAGAGTGAACTGTCGCCCGGAAGGTTGCTCCAAAGGCCATAATTGATTTAATTATTATTTAAGAATTGAGAATGTGAATTGTTTGGTGTTGAGTGATTATGATTGGGTGATTGCCTCACGAGTCCCACCTGAGCCAGGCAGAAAGTAAGCCTATTTAAGAGCAGGTGGGGTGAGTGGGGAATCAGTTAGTCTTTGTCTTGTCATTGATGTGTGCACCTTGAGAGTTAGTCTTGTTGTGCATGGGTTTGGGAAGCACTTGAAAAGTCACTGGATATGTGTGTGCCTGGGGAGGTTCTAGGGGAACTCCGGTCTGAGGAGGCGCGGTGTCTTGAGATGTATGTGGAGTGTGTCCGGACAGTGCGTCGAGTTGTATGTTGATGTGTGCTTAATGTGAATGTATGAAGGCGGTGTGGAAAGCCACTGATTGTTTGTGTTTGTTCTGTGTTTCCCCGGAAGGGGATTCCCCCCCTCAGAGGAGGCAGGGCTTTCATTTATGGTTTGATTATTTTAGCTTGTTATTTTAGTTCATTGTTTTTGCCCGAAAGCTTTGCGGCAAGTAGGGTGAAGATTTTGTGTTTGTTTGTTTTATGTTAACCTGCTCTCCCACTGTCTCTCTCCCATGTCTGGGGGGAGAGACAGAAAAAAAAATTAATAATAATCCGGTCCATAGACCAGCAAACTCCACTCCGTCTCCAGACTGCTCTGTTCCCATCCAGGGATTGTCACGTGGCGTGTGACACATATATTAGTTTTCCATAATAAGCATTTTTATGCCAATGACTGAATAGCTATTCACTTTCATCTATAGTGTGAGTCAATATCTTTGCCTGTCTTCACAGCAGGAGAAAGAGCTGTAACTTTATCTACACACCAAGCAGGCTGAGGAAAGGAGGAGCAGCAAAAGACACTGGAGACATCTGCTGCCTCCCAGCTGGTCAGAGCTACCTCTTCACTTCCTTTTCAACCAGCAGGAACTCATTTTTTGTGTTGTGACAGAACCCTTCCCTTTTAAGATTGTTAATACATTTCACGCGATTAACTCGCAACAATGGAACAAAGAACCATTGGGTACAGAAGTTATTCATGAGCTATTCCAAGACAGTTTCACTCATTCCATGGCTCAACAAGAAAACATAACAATGTGAAAGTTATATTTCTTTTTTTCACATTACACCATGCTAAGCCAACCATAATTCTCAACGGAAACTTTCAGTTATCTTCAGAGAAAGGAATGGTAGACTCAGAAGAACAAAAGCTAATTCCTAAACTAAAGGACAAAAGCAAGCTCCTAAACTGTAAAGCACAAAAACAAATTCCTATAAAAGTGACCTTGGTTTGACAGTAGGAGCAGTCTGACTTTTGTGTTACCAGCATGACCATAATACCGTTTAACCAGTATGACCCTAGTACTGCATAACCACTAACCCCAGCACCGGTGAAACCAGTATAACCCTAGTACACTATAACCAGTGTAACCGCAGAACATTAAAACCAGTTTGACCCCAGAACACCATAAAAATGTGACCAGAGAACCCCATAACCAGTGTGACCAGAGAACCCCATAACCAGTGTGACCCCAGCACAGCATAACCAGGTAAAGGCAGCATGGCTGTGTCTCAGCTGGATTTGTGTACCTGTATCCACACAGGCTCCAAGGTGGGCCCAGGGGAGGTCAGGTTCTCCAGGTGACCCGTCCTCTCATAGGTGAACACTGTCCCTGCGGCCTTATATTCTCCATTCCACTGGATGGTCCAGCCGCCATTCAGGAAGTACTTGTCAGGGTCACTGCTCCGCAGGGCCAGGAAGTTCCCAGCCTCGGCCACCTCCTCGATGTGGATGTCATGCGCTCCCTCTGGAATCAGACCAACGTCCACATAGCCTGAGATTGAGGGAGGGAGAGAGAAAGAGAGAGCGCTCATGAATGAGAGATTATTATTAGATTTTGGAATGAAAAGCCTTGTGGTCCCTTTCCTGTCTTTCAATAAACTTACTCATGAATAACAAGTTATAATTACATCATTATAATGCTAGATGTGGTAGGGACATCCACTTTATCTGACATGCTTGTCTTTCTGTCTTGCCAGAATTCAGGAGTTTGAGTTACAAACCTTTTAAAATAAATATTTTTTGCCCCAAAACACAGTCCCATTCCTGACCCCTGTGCCCCCTATTATCCCACACTCTTTCCTGTCATTCTCCACTGCTCAACCACTTGCCATCCTATGCCATGCTGTGCTGTGCGGACTTGTTCTGTGCTATACTGTGCCGTACCCAGACCCTCACTCTCCTCGAAAGTCTTCTTCACCGTCTTGCAGGTGGAGCCGTTGCCGTGACACACCCCGCACCGGTCCTCCACCGCATTGGAGTCGATCTCATAATCACAGCCCACATTCTGCAAGATGGCACACAGTCACAACAAAATCAGTGTGCAACCAACAGCTGAACGGAGGTCATTCGTAAAATAATAACAAATGGGAAGGTCAAATTTTACTGGTTCTACAGTCCAGGGCCCGTATTCACAAAGAATTTTAAGGGTAAAAGTTGGTCGTAACTCCGGAATTTAGGAGCAAGTCCCAAAAATAATGGGCGTGTCACTCATAAATTTAGGAGTCCTACATTTTTGGGATAAGAGTATTTCACAAAGGGTTTGAGAGCTAAAAACAGCTCCTAAGTCCAGGAGAAGTTGGAAGCAGCCAAGAGGACTTCTAAGTCGCTAAAGACCTACTCACGGCGATCCGAAAATCTGCTGCGGCCGGCAATCGTTGTCGCAATCGCGTCAACACTGGAGATATTGAATGATATAGAGCTCATAAAAAGGTACCGCCTCAATTGCGAGGGTATTATATATATAATATTATATATATTATATATAGATACCCTCAGATTGTTTACGAGATGCAGACATGTAACCAATTGACTAGTCAGTATTCTTGGTTTCATGTTAAATCAGTGACACGTAGCCTACATTTGTATTTTAGAATCTTTATTAGAATATAATAGGGGTGCATCGGATCATTTTCGGATCAGCAAAAAAAAATAACGGGACCAAAGGCGCGTTTCGAATGAATGATAATTTCAGTTTTTCAATGTAAGTTATTTCACTAAATCTTTATTCGAAAATTTCACAAAATACATTTTAGATTCAGTACGCCTTAGGCGATGTAACTAGGGTGGTCTTATGCCTGAATTAATTTAATAAAAAAATAAAAGATCGCTAATGTTTCAATTCTATTTAATTCGGTCGCGTTTCTAAAAACATGCCTCCCAGAAAGGCATTTAGTATGAAAAACAAAGCAAACCAAAACATACATGGTTGTCTATCTCTTCACTATAACTCTGCATCGAGATTATATATATCCGAATATAAGACGATGCGACTTTTTCAGACTTTTTTCTAGGAAAAAAACCCTGTCTTATATTCGGGTCAATACGGTATTTCTCTATGATGACCCATCCCCTATATCAGCCAATCACTGTGGGCATTCTGAGTAAGCTCGTTCATGAGAAACAACGTCATCCCTAGCAACAACACCCTCACTCTTAGTTTCACAATTCTAGGAATTCCTTAGTAAGAGTATGACTTAGGAGCTTTGTGAATAGGTTTTAAGGTGGGACTCCTAACTAAAAGGTTTTAGTGCGATTTAGAAGTACTCCTAGTGGTAAGATAAAATTCTTTGTGAATACGGGCCCAGAACTCAATAACCCATTGAAGGTCACAGAGCAAATGGAGAGCAGACAGGCCCAGGGTCAGTTCAGGTAAGAATATTACATCTGATGGCCAGAGGGAAAGGAAAGGCCCCCAAGGAAAAAGGTTGAAAGCTGCACGGATAGCATTTCTCCACCCCTTGGCACATGGAATCACATTCAGACCAACATGTTCAGCGTGACAGGCTTTTCATGAAAAAAGGTTAGTTCAAAACAAAAAGATACAAAGTAACCTGAACTGTTACATTGATGCCATGAAAGATTTTGAGGGCCTCTAAACAGTATACAATATGCAGAGGGCTGACATATACAGCAGTGGCATGATGCACTGCAACCAAGACAAGTAAATATCATTTTAATTTGTGCATCTACTCTCTGTCTTGCCATGGTAAACAAGCTGGTACGTTTCAGTGTTTGTCTGAATGTTAGCTTTTTATCAGTGTACTTGTATGCCTTTTCCAAATATACATCGGTTTAAAAATGGTAATTAGACTACCTCCACAACAGATGGGCATGCCCAGGTGCATTCACATTGATAATGGGTGATTATGCAATTACATTGCATTGTCTTCTATCCTTCTCGCCCGTTAAACAGATAGGTGAGTTTTGATGCAAGGTTTTATGTGCCATTATCTAAGAGTAAATTGAGTTTGAGAAACAATGATGGTAATGATGACTGTTTGTCTGCCCAAATTCAATTACACCTCTTGTTCTGTAATTGGTATTTAAATTTGGCAGTTTATCAAAAACTAAGTATATACAAGATAAACAAGATAAATATTCAAGTTGCACAATGTAGGTTAGATTGACAATTCCCTTTCATCCAGAATGGATGGGAATTGCAGAAGCTATCCTTCATTGGTGAAGCAGATACTGGTTGCCTTTGGTGCTTTCCCAAAACCCAGCTCAGTGATTGACACTGAGAACCGGTAATCCTCATGATCTTGGGTCTCAGCTGATGTGACATTGGCCTTACAAAAAGCAAACTTCCACCCACAAACTCTCTGAGAGCCCATCAAATTCTCAGATCAATTCCTCAAGGGTAAACAAGCTTATGATTGGCAGTGAATGTGTATTTTCAATTAAATATCTGAGCAGAAAGCAATGAGATGAAAAGCGGAATGTGGCTCCAGTCTGAGAGCAGGATGCCGTGTCTGGGTTGCCTGTGGCTGTGAGAGACGGGGACTCCAAGAGTGTGGGGGGGGTTGGATGCGGTGATGGCGGCAGCCGTTACCTTGCAGATGCCGTTGATGCACACGGAGCGGCTGGAAGTGCCCTCGTAGCACTGCGTCCCGTCGGTGGCTGCATCCAGCATCTTCTCTGAGAAGTATTCGTTCAGGGGCCGACAATGCAGCTCACATGGGTTCACTGATGGAGATGTGCAATAGGCAATACTGTGGGTTCACTGACATAGTTGTTGGCAAAGGTTCACAGAGACACAGGCTCACAAGCTCACTGACAGAGATACTGACAAGCTCACAGATCCACAGGCACAGTCATGGTCACGGGCAGGGGCATCATGCAGTCAATTATTTAGAGGGGGCATGAAAAATAAAGCGGTATCCATAGCTAACTATGCTAACAGCATACTCTTAACTGCCAGCTTGATACTTGGGTATGGTAATTAGCTAGCTAGCTATTATCTGTCATGCATTTGGGACACAAAGGAGACAGCTAGCTAGCTACATCCAATTTATCCATCATCCAGACCGTGAATGCTTAAAATAAATAATGGTACAAAACATGAAATTACCCTTGGATATTTTTTTTATATCAGATTTTTCCCCGTTTTCCTCCCAGTTTGGTGGCCAAATGTACCCTCTATTTCTTCAATTCACCCTCCCCCACGAGCCTGCCCCCCGTCTCTACGGGACAAGCAATTACCTTGAGGCCAGGAATGATCCGCCTCCTCCGAGACGGAACGCGCCTACCTGTCTTACAGAGACGCCCTTTGCGCTTCTCGGTGAGCTTGTGCTGGCTCTCCCTGCCCCCACCCTGGGGTGGACAGCCAATCACCGCCCCAAACAGGGCTCAAGCCCTGGCCGCAGTGGGCAACCTGCATTCTGGGCAAATGCCTTTACCGTTCCACCACCCGAGGCCCCCTGATAGGAGGATATTTCAAGTTCAACCAGTGAGAAGATTTCAAAACACTTGGGAGAGGGGAGGGGGAGGGGGAGGGGAAATTCACAATTGACAGAAACCAGACAGGAGATGATGAGCCAGACAGGAGATGATGAGCACTAACCATAGAATTTGACATATAAGCCTACTTATATATTTACAAAATTTATATAAAACATCCACATTTTTGGCTTTACAAAATATAAATTGCATACAAGTGAGGGGACACTTGTCATGGGTTCTCTGACACACATAAGAGCCATGGTCATATGTAGTCATGGTCCCATAGGTTCACTAACAGAGCCACATACATTACAAGGTGTTAACTGACACAGACACATGCACCAACATGGTCAGATTTTTACTGAAAGAGACACAGAAAAAAGGCCACCAAATACATAAATCACACATAATGTATTCACTATCAGACAAATTTGGTTTTATAGACCATAGACAGCGCTCAGAACAGAGCCATTCTCAGCAGCCTTTCTTTATCTTCTTAATTCTGTTTAATTATGACTGTTAAATCTGCGGAGTGTCCCTGGGGTATGAACATTCTTTTACAGATAACAGTGCATGCAGGGCTCTCTGTTTGTGTTCTAACTGGCTAAACTAATCTCTAGTCATGGTTTCTTCCAAATGTGCACAAAAGCCTTATCTTCAGGCAATGACATCATAATCTGAAGCTGCACGGAAATGTCCGAAGCTAGAAACGTATACCCCAAGAGGTCTCAACGAATCCTTGTAACTGGTGTGGTTACCTCTGTGCCATTTTTATAGCAAGACTATGTAGTGTTTATTTGTCAAAAATGCAATTCTCACCTCTGTTGTTGACATGTACCCACTTGTAGAACTTGCCCTTGTACGGCATGGTGTCGAAGTGGCTGCACTGCACGTGTCTGAAGGAGGGGAGGTTGGCGGGGCAGGGGTCGCTGTTGCAGATGCGGTATCTGCGCCGCTCGCCCAGACAGTACTTCCCACCGTACTTGGGCCTGCGCAACAGGAGAGACAGCATCCTGCCTTTTACTTTACATACAGGTCTGAGGCAGGGTGCAGGAATAGCTATTAATCTGTGGGAAAACAGGCTAACCACACTAACGTTCTCATTTCTGTGTAGACCACATTGAGGACATAAAAAACGGTAGTACAATTATCAATGTTTACAAAACTAAACAGGCAGGTGATTTTAAAACACCATCATGAAATAGGTTTTCGCTCTTGGTGATGCTTCAGATAAAAAGGGAAGGCACACGAGAACCCGTATGGTCAAGGTTCACGAAATGAGACAATGGACATGCTTTTAAGCATTCTGAGACAATATTTATAAAAAGATTCATTCATTACAATCTGTGGAGAAACAAAAAGGGTAGCATTACCTTTTAGGGGGGAATTAAATAGGAGACCCTTCTTTAATGCCATCTCAGATTAAATTCAATAACTTTAATGAAAGTAAGAACTGTTGGTACAAAATGAATACCACAGGGCAATGTGGGAGGGGGCAGGTGGGAATGTCATCTTTTATGACAGGACAACCTCAGTTGCAACAGATGCAAAATTGAAACAAAGCCAAAGAGGTTAATGAGATCAGTTACAATATAAAATCCAAATCATGGATACATGCTTATCAAAGATATCAAATCCCATGAATATTTGATAGGAATAACTGATATGAAGGTCCCAGCCGTATATACTAAACATCAAAGCACTATATGTTGATTTTAGAATATAAAAAAGTAGCACAGTACAGAAAACCAGCCAGCATACATTAGACGTCCATTTCACTAATGCGGTACTTTGAGTTTCAGAACGCTCTCATGCTTTGATACCGTTAAGGAAATTCATTGCTCATTACAATCAAGGTCAAGCATTTTACTGAATAGTTATTTTGGTCCACAGCTGCTGCTGCATAGCTGGACATCTGAGGCTTCCCACTGGCTTCAACCTCCCAGCATGTCACTCTGGTAATCAGCTTACATTTACACTAAAAAACAGGGCAGTCAAGAACAGAGGAAAATGTGTTCCTGAGCGCACGGTAGGGACTGCCCCAGTAATTGAATATCTCAAATGAGGGCTGTCTTTGGCTATCCCTGTCTCACCAGGTCCAGCTACCACCCATGGCTAGCAGCCCATACACAAAGCTCTCTCTATGTCTCCCTCCCTCACACACACACACACACACACACACACACACACACACACACACACACACACACACACATGCAAGCACACCCAATGCTCAGCATGCTGGGAGCACATGCTTTGATCCCGCCTCATGCAAAACACATGTCACATCTTGCTCCTTCCTACACTCCAGCCTGTGGCGGGTCCAACAAAGGGCCTTAAAGCTTGCTGCTCTATCAGGCTGGCTTTAATCAGCCATTTAATACAGGTTTAGGTGGTAGAGAGGAGATGACATCCCACCAGCTTCTCTTTTAATTAGGGCATCTAGGACACACAAGGAGCTGCTCTGGGGAAATCAAAGGTGCTCTGGGGAGTGGACTGCATTTTACCTTAAGTCTATAATTTGCTATATTTACCAAGACCTAGCAAAACAAATATACAAAAAATAAATTAAATATAGCTGCGAGCAGTGATTAAAGGGCACCTGATATGTTAGTGACCATCGTTCTATTTTTGGCAACACCAATGCTGTAGAGTTGGGCATTTCCGGAGGAGAAAGCGAACTATTAAAATGCTAGGAAAATACTATTTAAATGGTGTGAAGATGTGTAGTGGCTGGCTGCTCTGTGGCAAGTAAGGAAAAGGGGTCAACAAGTTCCCCATCAATAATGAGAAGAAAAGGAAAACATGAGAAAAATGGGTGCAAGGCACCATGAGTAGGTAAGTGATCGGTGAGAGATCTGAAACACACATCCAGTATATTTGTAGTGAGCTTTTTGCTACCGACTGTTTTGAACATTACCCAGTATTGATGGGTGATTGCAGGATGGAGACTAGGATTTCCCGGATATTAAAACCGCCATCATTCTTTTGAAACCCATGTCTTTGTTTTTATGCTAGTAGCCAGCTACACAGCTACAATTTTGTGCTTTGTGAGCAACTAACATTAGGTGATTAGCCACAGAAACAAAAATGCCATGACGAGGTATGGATTAGCTTGTCTTAAATCATTATTATTATCATTATTTTTAAAGCAATAGATTCCTGTAAATTACACCTTGCTTTTTTATTTTGAGTTTTTTCGTTTGATAGCTAGCTAGCTAATTACTTGAAGTAGCTAACTTAGCTAGCTTAGCTTGCTTGCTATACTCACTGACGTACAAAAGGGCTGACTAACAGTATGGTCAACCACTCTTCAGCACTGAATTGTCACAGGAATGTGCTAAATCCAAACAATACAAGTACCCAATAAGCTTGCTAATTGGAACTTAACATTCGTTTTCTAGCTTCAACAGCTAGCTTGTACACCAGTCTGTATTGGTAAGGCGATTGTGATCTTAATCTGACGACGGAGAAGGAGCGGCAGCAGCAGCATCAATATCTGAGTTTGTGTAAAACAGATGATGAGAGACACGGGGCAAACCTGTAAGACAGGTTGGGGACCCTAGTGTTGGGGACCATACTGGGAAAGTTTCTTGTCTTGTACTCACTGTCCAAGAGCTCAACATTGGAGTTGTTTTCCCACCCAGTCATATTGATAGAATGTTCATAAATGTCCAACTCTATGTCACATCCCGAACATTCTATGAAAGCAGGAACATTTATAAATGGCCATATTTATACGTTAGCTTGTCACAAAATAAAAAAAACAGGCATCACATTACTAATGAGAATGTATATTGATAGATTAAATTATCTTTAGCAATGTTTAAAATAGTTTAGGATGCTCTTTAAGGGAACCAAGGGCTACATGCCTCCGGTATCATACCCAATCCTGCAGAAGCCAGTAAACTGACTTCATAGTGAAATGGAGATGAATGACCACAATGGGGTAATATGTTCATTGTATACATCATGCCATCAGTACAGTGCCCCATGTGTCCATGTGGCCCCATAATCTTCAAATTTATAATCTTCCATTTAAAGTTTCAATGGCCCCTGGTTTCCAGGGTTTCTAAGTACCTAAGTGGAATAGCATTGTACCAAGTTACAACCCAATGGCCCAATGTTTAGCTGAATTACCATTAGTTGTTGAATGCATGCACAAAAACTGCCATTAGCCCACCATTCTGGGGTCTTTCAACATAGCAACGTCTCCTTCACAAATCAGTTAAAACCTAGGACAATGCCCACATGTACCAAATTCTGTGTCAATCAGACTTAAGATTCACGAGAAGTAGATTTGTATGTGTCAAAATGGTGTAACATCTGTCATGGTTGTCCTTGAGGAAAATGTGTTCCTTGTGAGGAAAAGGACATATGTGCAAATTTTCATGACTCTAGAACAGGGGCAGGAGTTATGGATGTTTGGATGTTTGAATATTCAATTGACTGGCATAGCACCACCATCAGGCAAAAAGGCACCATATTGGTGGTATGCCCCTCTACCATCCTGACAAATTTCATAAAAAGCTATCAATACCTTATGGGTGAACAGAAAACTAACAAGAACAATGGGATTGCAGCACCTTTGTTTTTTGTGCTGAATTGCATCTGAGATTTTGTGCTGTTTGCCTGAGGTAGCATGAATTTAGCCATTCTGATCCAAAGGATTTCTGCCTCTGACCCCAGACAGCACATCATTTTCAATTCTTTGCTGAAGAGGGTGTTCTGCCTCATTTTGGTCATGATACGAGCACAGCTAGACAGTCCCTCACTGGCCTCGCTTCTTTTGATCAGGGTTGTTTTTGTTAGGATTGAAAGGTATCACATTGCACAGACAGATAATATTTGACATTTCTGGCAGGAGATAATTGCAGCGCACTGCTAGGGCAAAGCTATGGCTGGAAGCAGATTGGCTGTCCACTTTCCTCCCGCAGAGTGGTCTGTCCTCATCACTCTAAGACACACCTCGCAGTGACTGCACATCCTATCGGCTGCTACACTACAGCTGGCACACTGAACCGTTCTGATAAAATGCACAAATACACACAAAAATAAGCACGCACACTGCTACACCTGAATGCACACACATGCACGCACAGCAACACACATGTGTACATGCATAGCCACACACAAATGCACACACAGCCACACACGCTCACAAGCATGTATGCATGTACATGCAACCACAGTCATACATTCTCAAACACACATGTACAGCCATGCAAACAAGCAAAAAAAAATTTTATTCATGGAGGTGATAATGCATTAATCTTTTTTTAAGATTTTGTTTCAGATTTCTTCCTGTTTTTGTCCCAATTTGGTAGCCAATTACACCCTCTATTTCTTTTAATTTCCCCTCCCCCATGAGCCTGCCGCTCGTCCTCAGAGGCAAGCCATTTATTCCCGTACAGGGACGCCTTACACTCTTCTCCGCGAGCCTGTGCCGGATCAACCTCCCCCCTCCTTCTAGGGCGATCAGCCAATCGCCGCCCCCAAAGGGGCTCTCGGCCAGAGCTGGACAGGTGCGGCCGGGTTTCGAAATGCATGAATCTTTTGAAACTCCTGAAGATATGGAACTTGGAACATCAAACTCATATTTGTGAAAAGTGGCATGAAAGGCCACAGAGTGTTTAAGATAGGGGAAAGGGGCTACTTCATGCTTCAGAATCAGAGAAAAGGAGATGGCACTGTCCATGCCATCGGGGAAAACGTCCAGTATCGTCGTATCTCGCTCACTATGTGGCCCCGCCCAGTGTGTGCGGTGACATGTGACCAGTCCATGTTTGAGGACCCCTAATCTCTTCCATGCCATTCCCTGCGTGCTCATGAAACCTTTTCTTATTTTTCTCAAAGAGTCGAATTTCCTTGGAAAATCACTACAGGAGTGCCTTCTGCTGATTACAGGTAATTACTGTCTGTGTCAACAAACAATAAGAGAGAAACGCCATAAAGAGTCAACTTAACTCTATATATTTAGACATATTACTTTAAAACTATAATTTATGACTAAAAGCTGTCCTTGCTCAAGAAGACCAATATTATTGTACAGGAAGCAGCACAGTGCTGTTCCAATGCTCCCATCAGGAGGCGAGACTAACTATGGTCAAAGAAGATGCAACTTCGCTGTACGCAACTTGGCAAATGCCATTCAGGACCATTCAAAATGAAGATCAAAATCTCCCCGGTGATGAAAGTAAGGCAGAGATGGTTAGCAGCTGCAAAAGCAGTAGAATATACAGTAGGTGCCTACGTTATAATTTATTTCGTTGCTGGGTGTTTGATCTGGGGACAGGTCAACACGTGATGGTGGGCGGGGGGGGGGCAATTGTAGCACCAGCGCTCATATTAAAAACCTTCAAGTTGGTTCCCTGGTCCTGTCTGTCTGGTGGTACTGCATAAATTCTAGGAGGATTTTTCCCTCTAAAGCTGTGACAGATTGCTCTTATTTTTACAACAACAAAAAAGAAGAATGAAAAGGCAGCTTCATCCATTTCAAAAATAATTACATTTCCAATATATTTATTTTTCAAAAACTAATATGCATTTATATAACATTTTATTTCAGAAAATGTATTGCATAAATATATCTTTATCCCCTTATCCATCACCCCCTATTTTTGAATTCATGCCTATTTTAGCCAAATACTGTATAACCATCCTGAATGTTTGAAAAGCAATAAAGGGGCACATTTCATGATAGACCTATGGTATTTTATGAATGCCTTATACAACATGTCTACTAAGTCTGTGTAAAACATTAGACTTCTAGACCCAAAAATGAACTAGATGGCTTTTAGTGAGTGGTGTCCTAAACCCAGGTGGCAAAATCAATGAATTCAGATGGCTTTTGATGATGATAAAACCTGTTTCTATCACAAACTGAGAATTTTCACAAAACGGATACAACCTGTTGTATCTCCTAAGTAGCTCAATTCACTTCTGTGACACTGAGAATCAAACCTGTTGTTGCCTTGAGATAGCAAAGTCAAACAAAGAATTTTTTTCCTCCCAATGGTAATAAAAGTAACCAACAGGCATTTGCCATTATCCACATAAAAAAACCAGCAACAGTTGTCAACATTAGCAAAATAAATAAAATAGATCAAAATATTGCACCAATATAAAAATAAATCATATATAAATATTATAATAATATATAAATACTAATATTTTTTAGCCAAGACAAAATTGCACTTCTGGCAATTATCTGCTCTCATTCACTAACCGGATCTTCTTTGGGGCTTTTTGTATTGTAAAACCAAAAGTATAAATAGTTTTCCAAAACTCTGAAGTGCGTGCACTCTCTTCAATCGCGTGCACCACTTTGTGCGTCTTCAATAGCAGCACGATGCGCAGGAACCCATTCATGATCATAAACGCAAACCAAAGGAAACTTTATACTGTTGTAACGGGTATCCCATTGGCTAGAACCCCAGACCAAGCATATGCTTTCAATCCAACATAGGGCAGACCAGGTCATGCTGACGGGAGGAGTACCCGCTTGGTGGTGAAATGGAATTAAAGTGTGCGTGTAAACGGGCGACTCACACAGGGCTGCTGCAGTCCCTCTGGGCGTTCTGTACACCGGCGCCACAGGTCCTGGAACAGGACGACCACTCGCCCCATGGCGCCCAGCCCCCATTCACCCTCTCCTGCCTGAAGCCTGTGGGCACGCACTCCCCATTGAAACACCACTGGCAGCGAGACACAAGGGCAGGCAGCAGTCAGAACACTCACGCAACTCTAAAATGCCAATTCTGTACACTGGAAATACCTAGACCGAATCCTGACTGTGCCAGTGCTGACTAGTAGTATTAATCCTTTATTTAACCAGGTAACTTGATTGAGAACATATTCTGTTTTACAACAATGACCTGGCCAAAGGCCAACTGAGTAGCGTTTACAATAAAATAAATACATTAAAAAATAAAACAGCAGATAAATAAAAACACTTAAGGATACAGTAAATACAGTCAAGCATACCCAGAGCATATACATACAATTTAGTGACCAGGGAGGGAGGTAATAAGAACATCAGTAATATTTAAAAACAGTTGCATGGATGGGGTTAAAAAACGATCCACTAGTCTGGAAAAAACTGACAGCTTTACATGGTGGTCAACTTTCAGAACTGTATTCAATTTGTTCCAGTCTGCTGCAGCGGCTGACTGAAAAGCAAGGAAGACCATGATTTCTGGACAGATAAGGAAAGCAAGGTGTTGGATCTAACACCTTATGAAGAGGTGCAATAGTTTGGAAAGGAAAGTGGGAGCTTTTCCTAAAAGTGTCTTGTAGATCAGGGCGAACCAGTGAGAATCTAAGTGAGGTTAGGCCAATCTGACAGTAAAGTGTGCAGTGGTGAGTGTGGTAGGGGGCTCCTGTTGCAAATCTAATTCCCGAGTGATAAAGTGTGTCCGATTTGGCTTGGTTGTTTTGGTAGTGTTGCGGTAAATAACATCTCCATAATCTATTGTTGGCAGTATGCATGTTGCATGCATATATGAGTGATTTTGGAAGAGAGGGTGAAGCAGGCTTTGTTCCTGTAGAGAAAGCCCAGCCTTGATTTAATCTGGCTTTGAAGTTTATTAATGCGAGTGGTGACGCTGAGGGAGTCATCCAGCCAGCCATGTACCAAGATATTTGTACTACGGACTATAGTCAAAAGCCCTGCAGGGTGGTGCATAATTAGCTGTAGCATCACCCAGTGAGGAAGGATTTCACAAAGCTGTTTGTCCCTGTCTTATTATCCCTGTCTCATTGTGCAAGAGCAACTCGGCTGGATCAGCGGTTTGATCAGATGCCTGCGTTCTGCCTGCACCAGCTGCGCATGGAGGGTGACTAAGTATTCGGAGGCAGGGCATTCCAAATTTGGAAAAAGAACATTTCAGGGATAAAAATGGGATAAGATAAAAAACCTAGATGGAGGGATTTGCACTGTTTGTAGAGTCCACACTGTCACATACAGAGGTGGTGCAGATCACACGCCTGGATGGGGCAGTGTTAACAAAGGCCAAGCTAACAGTTAACTCTGATCAGATTTTTCTTATTTTCTCCCCCAGGAAGGAACGCCCAGTAGGCCTGTCCCGCCACTGCAACGGTAACTGTCATTTCGGGAGGGCGCACAATAGCACGTGCCTTCTCCAATAATTCTGTCTTCTCTCTCTCTCTCTCTCTGACCAGCCACAATCAGCACTGGCGTGGAAAAAAAAAATCGCTCACCTTGTCTTCTCCACACTTGGTCCCATCCACAGCCCCATCCAGCTTGGAGTGGCAGGTATCGGCCACAGTGCACCACAGCGTGCTGCAAACACTCTGAAAAGCAGGACAAGTACCCCATCAAAGACACCCCATAAAACTGTCCCACACCACACACTCTGTCATCATGACTTCCTTCATGCCTGTTATCCCAGACTCGTAATGATGTGAAGCTCTAGGAAGATCACTTACATAATGCAAGTTATATGATATCAGCAAGGCATATGAAAGTACAAGGAATATTCATCTGCAGACAGCCTGAAAACATGTTTTGTGACAGCCTAAATCTGACATGATTCATATTTTTGAGTGCTGGCAGGCTAAGTGCAAAGACTAAAATGTTGACTATAATATATGCCATTTAGCAGACGCTTTTATCCAAAGCAACTTACAGTAGTGAATGCATACATTCTTTTTTTCAATACATGTGGTCCCAGTGGGAATTGAACCCACAACCTAAGCGTTCCCAACGCCGTGCTCTACCAACTGAACCATAGACTAAAGATCCTTTCCATCCCATTGTCAGTACAATAAGATGATAATGTATATGCTTCCTTGCAAACAGAATCATTATTCCACAATGATACAATATCCTATCATTGGAGCTTGTCATGGATGGCAAAATAACAACTCCCTGGACTGTCTGTAGACTGTCTGTCTACATTGTCGCTCTTCTATCTCTGCCTTGAGCTGTCTGTCACTAGGGCTGTCAATTTGTCCCAAAATCTAAATTAAAAATGTTGTTCCAAAAATTGCCTAAATTTGACAGATATTCAAATATGATTTTGATTTGATCAAAATGTAGGTGCAACTGTAAAAATGTCTGGTTTGTAGGGTAGTGTTATGCAAACCATGTCCACAAGAGGTCAACGTACTAAACTGGGAGATGCCCAACGGTAAACTTTAATACCTTCTTTTTTTTTTTTTGGGCCGAATGTGATTCACATAAGCCTCTTAAAAAATGCAATTGGTAAAGAGCTTGAAATATAATAAGTCCAAATTTTTATCTAACACTAGCTGAGGAACATTCAGTTTTTCATGAGCATGAATCTCCTTGTGCAAAGAAAGAAAGAAAAAATTAAAGTGTCTAATTAATTCCTATCCTCTTTGGGGGGAAATATCAAGAGGCCTATAGCCATACTCGGGCTTGAAGCAACAAAGCGAGATGTAGGCAATATGTCCAGAGCTCGAAATACACCATGGCCATTGCCGTAAGCAGAGGAGGCACAAACCTCACCCTTAAACGGATGATTACTCACCACTGCTTAATGTTTACTTTACTTAATTAACAGTCAAACAATTCATTTGCTGAACAATCACTACCGATATTTTCTAAAAGCATTATTTTCCTTTACACTGCAAATTTGTTCAGCAGCATCTTATATATCCACCATTTATTTGAACTTGTGGATAACTGTACAATTCCTTCTCTGTCCAAATTTAGGGAACATTGATGAAGGTATAAAACTGCATTTGTAGTAGATTTCATAATATAAATGCATGTGGTGTTATTTCACTTCTTTTGTGTAATGAGAATGTTCTCATCTTCAGAGGGGTCTTTTGAGATGAGCTGAATGTGTATCTCGGGAGGCCCCCAGGCCAGAAAGATAATTTTTCACATATTCCAGTATTGCGTTTAAAAAAAGACCTTGCTCCAAAAAGCATATTTTTTTCAACTTTTGTTTGAATATTATTTTAACATCGAATTTGAATATGACAGCCCTATTTGTCACTCAGTCCTCCTCCTCTTGGTGAGACAAGATGAGTCGCAAAAGGCAAAGCCGCAAACAGGGATGTGGTGGGAATTTCATTTACATTATATTTAATTTCAGAATATGTACAGCATAAATACATCTTTAATATATTCCTGAAGGCGACATGAATAGAATAGATAGTGAGTTTGTCCAAGCTCTCATGAATTGATGGATATTGATGGAATCGGGGTACAAATTTGAGTTTTGTTTTATTTTAAACATAAAGGAAATCCCTATAATCTATGAATGTGGCCACATTATGTGGTAACTGAAAATCATGCTTTCCCCCTCCCCCAAAAAATAATAGAAACAAAAAATATACATGTATTCTTTCCATCTTTAGGAATAGGAGATTCATTTTTCCCACAAGAACATTGGGAAAACATTGCTGTTTTCCACATTATCTCTTGTTCAGCTATCCTGGAAAACACAATAAAATGCTCTATTATGACCCCCACCAGGGATGTGTAAGTCAATGAACATTGCAGATGGTGCATACGAGTGAACCGGCCTGACGCTTATATAGTCCAACAAGGAGTTTCATTTGGTGCGTGCCCTTAGATGGCCTGATGAACACCATTTTTAAGCCAGGATTGCAGCATTGCGTGGGACAGCCGATGCATGTGTAATTTAACTCTATTGGTAACAATCTATATTACGAATACCCTGACACCTGTGTAACAATAGTGTACTTACTTAAGTAACAAGTGTTTGACAACACATTGTTACATAATAACCACATGCTATATACTGTGGAACTGAGTTTTGTGTAGGTCTGCTACAAACTGCACCACTCTTGTTCGTTGCTGTGTCAAAAACTTTGTCTCTTTCATTGACCGTTTACATGCACACCATATTGTTCCATACGTTCAATATTGAATTGTTTTTATGTGTCAAAGCCATATTCCGAATGTTAGACTTTGTCTCTGAATTCGTTATTTTTGTAATTCCCATTTACTTGAAAATGCTTTTGCGTTATATTGTGTTGTCTTCTTAGCACTTCTACATCATAAAACAGAATCACACTAACCATGGCAGACGAGAAGCGAGGAAATGGCAAATGGAGCAGAACATTAACATGGTGTTAATCTAATATGATGGTTTTTAGAAAATCCGTGTCGTCAACATCAAATGTGCTTAATGGATGACGACATTGTGCCATTGCCAGTGGTCTCTGTCCCATAATTTCATCCATGGGATAACGGATTAGAGCAGTTTTGTTTTTTGCTTTATAGAGCCCTTGCAGTGAGAATCATTATTCCGATTAATGAATATGGTGTGCATGTAAACGTAGTCACTGAACACTGTTTAATAAGACCCTGGCATATGCCTGTATTATTACACATGTTCATTTTGCAAGGAAACAGAGCTCCAGAATATAATAAGCCAAGAAAAATGGGGACAGGCTTTGCCATTTCCTCGCGTTCTCGTCTGCCATGGTTGAGGATGTGAATGAGAACGAGTGTTCTTGTTACATTATGAATAGCATTTTCAAGCCTGGCACTACATCGCTGACATGTAAACGGGAATAGGCTCAACATTCTGCGGCGCATGTAAACACCTTATTCGAATATTGCCTTAACCCGAATATGGACCTTAATCGAATATGGTGTGCATGTAAACGTAGTCACTGTTACAATGTAGATAAGGTAAACAGAATACGAACAAAGCATAGCAACTATCCACAGAGGACCTTTTGCAAAGAAGCAGAGTATAAAATCACCAGTGAAGCTGTGTCTCCTGGCAACGCACACAATCAAATTATTAAAATGCAGGGAGGACTTCAATGTAAGAAATCCTGGTGCATACCATTAATGCTGAGCACCTCAATGAATAAAAACAACAGGGGCACAACTTTGTGAAGGCTTTGCGAAGCCCATAGCATCATTACTGTGAATTGCACGGAAAGTGTTGAGTGCACAGTGCACTGCAGTACAGTATGTGTGAAAAAAGGTATTTTGTGTTCTGGGCTTCGATGTTATCTGCAGTATGGAAGGATAAGTCATTTTGTGTGCGAGGCCTCAGATTTTGGCAACTTCCTTCAATACCCTTGGCTGAGTGATCCTGTAATCCTGACTGACAGGAGCACAGGAGCATGGGTCTCCTCCGAGGACAAGAAGGGCCCCACCTGAAGTGTCTGGGTTTACACTGCCTAATCCACCACAAACAATACGGTTAAAAGAGCCAAAAAACCACCAATGATATTCACCCAAGAAATAAGTATATAATCAAGTACATAAAAGAGCTAAAAGGGTGGGATAAAAAAACTAAACAAATTGCTGGATTAAAAGCAATAACTTATCAAATCGCACTAAGCCAGGCATTAAACACGCTCTGAAGAAGAAGCTTAAAATCACAACCTGTCTCACAGGGGGTAACACAATGCGATTACTCCTATTAATCTTCTATAAGTAGGTTGTTGTCTGCCAGATAGCCTGCCGGTGCAGCATTTTATCACATTGTTGTGTTCTTATCTGGAAGCAGTAGGCCTTCTTGTACGAGCACCGAGGAGGTGTCTGGAGGCCGGCTGATCTTAGAGAGCTCTCCTCAGAGTTGGCCTGGAACACAGACACTGGTACCAGCTCTGTGTCCATTTGCGAGTGATTTAGATAACAGCTGACATTTGACAGCAAGCGTCGCTGGTCCCACAGTGACTAAAAGCCACACGGGCAGGTTTGATCATTTTCTTCCGCCGTCCCTGATAAACAGCTTTCTCGATATTGGGTCAGCCAGATAACTTCGGGTGGGAAGGGGACACCGGAGCTTGATTGGCTCCTCTGATATTTTCCCTGTGACATTTTTGACTGTTGAGGGGAGCACTCTTTGCCATCTGTCGGGGACGTAATCAAAGAGGTCCATCGGACTGTGACATGGGCTGACTCTGTTTTCTGACAATCCTCGCGTGGAGATAGGAATGGGAAGGGTTCATCAAACCATTCTGTCGCCACCACAGAAACCCAACCCCCTCTCAGAGATGCCATCTTGATTCCCAGAACCATGATGCATTATGTTGCTACCTTTACACTGAATGAAGTGTAACGTGTAAAGGTAGGTGTAACAAACCAGTGTTAGGCCCTGCATGTATGCTAGTGTACTTTGATGTATGGTATGTTGCTTGTATGGTTGCTCTTGTGGTTATTTGCCAAGACATTTTTAATGCTATGAGATTACAAAAGATTTTCCTTTTATTGAAATTGATTGCTTTTCCTTCCTGCTTTTTAGCTACATTCTTTATCGCTAATGTGTATGTCCTTGATCTCCCAGCTCTGTACGATATGTACAAATACTTATTTAAATGTCTTATAAGCTGCTCTAGATAAGAATTTCCAACAGATTATAAAGTAAATAATATTAAGTAAATAATACTTCATTTTATATTTCCTATGCACCTTCAACTTTTATGTCAGAACATGGTCAACAGGTTTCCCCCAGAGTTCCGTGATTAGATACAATCATGGCACAGCAACCCAAGAGAGAATACCTTCTCTGCAAACAAATAATTTGTGGTCATATGGTAGGTTTACAGTAAACACGAATGGCATCCACGTGTAAAAAGAATGCACTCTTTAAATGTTCATAAAAATGTCCAGCCATTTAAAACACCATTAAAACATGCCACATCTCTGACTTTTTCTATCAGAACAGTGCAATGTGTTTGTTTAGGTGTGCTAACAGATTTTGTATTCAAACATTTGTTTTCAGCATTTAGGTTCTTCTTAACATGCAGGTTTGGGGACAACACTGGCCAGCATATGGGTTAGCAGACAACTACATCCTGCTTGCAAAACAGGATACTGTATTGGGGGGGACAGTAAATGTAAATGCAATTCAGATTTTCCCCTTCAGACTTGGCACAGACATGAAATAGCAGGACTGCAATTTGACTTCTGTCCCACATTTGTTTTCCTGTCTATTAAGCTTCATCCATGTGAACTACACCAGGCAGAACATCCAAAACCATTCATGGAACAGGAAGTGCTGTAACATCATCCTTAACTGAGCCTGCTGCTTGCGTGTGGTCCATTTCCTGTTCCCATCCTGCTCCCACCCTGAGGCTCACGCCCGCCCTGAGCGCACAGCGACTTGTGCACGTTTCACGCATGCAGTGTGCAGGGACGACTTAACGGCAAGACTCTGTAAAGCCCACCCACAAACACTGCACAGCCACAGCCCAGCTCACACGATAAGTTGGTTACGCAATAAGATCACATTTAATTGGTCAGCAAACAGCAGGGAGCATAAACTACCTGAACACCGTCTGGCAAGAGACGGTTACAGAGCTTAACAAACTGCAGAGCTTTTAAGGTTAGACCCTCTCCAGAAAGTTAACGTGTGCCGGTACCAACCGACAGATTCGTGCTCGATTGTTTCGTGCGACAGGTGATAAAAGGAAACAAATTTCTTGGTTTTGTTGGCAGGTGGGTCGGGCCGGGCCCCTCGTCTACGTGAGCAGAAACAGGTTTATCTCCCGACTCAAGTTCCCACCATAGCGATAATTTAAACAAATCGCTCCATTAGCTCTAAGCAGACACATATGGGGCACTTTAGATTCTGTCAAAGTCCATTACTGGGGGGAGGAAGCTTCTTGGTGTGCTAAGGGCCGAGGACCTCCCCAGGGAACTCTCTGTGTACATACACATAAATGGATCGGCTGCCATCATGTGTAAACTGCAGGCGAATAAGCATTCAGAGAAGGCTGTGAATTATCGCTAATCCCCCCCTGATATAAAACAACTGGCTTCCGCTCTCTCTGCAGTTTTTTAAACATACAGTACGACAGAAAATATTTATTTGCCAAAAATCACAGACAGTAATCAAACAACAAAACCTGACTTTTGCTCCTCCTTTTTTGTCCGTATCTAAGGTTATCCAACCAGAACGGTTCCAACCTGTTATTTTTTCCCCCAGCATCGATCATTTACACATAACATATAGACAGAATGTGTCCTTATTGTATGGGCTTAGCTCAGGGAGTCAGAGATATCTGCAGATCAGATCAGGTGAAGAAGTTCCACAGCTGTACAGACATTTGAGGTCATTATTTCTATTTTTGAGGATCGGTCTTTAAGGCTTGCTAAGTTGGAAGTTATTCTGAAATCCTTAAATAATTGCTAGGCTTCAAGTACTGATTCAGTGATCGCCAATGTGAAGGTTTTGGGTCTAATGTTCACAGCAGGGCCACGGAGGTTTGAAGCTGAGCTGATGAAAAAAAAAAATCTATCTAATCATCACCTTCTCACACAGCCACAATTCCATGATTAATATAATTTGCTCCTCAGTTCTTTGTATTTGTTAGCAACCTGGAAACACTGGTGGGCAGACTGTGCCTCTAAAATAAGTTTTAAATTAGAGGTGTCGATTATGCACGCAAACAATTGCATGGGAGTTTAGCTGAAAAGAAGAACATGCGTACCCTCCCCAAAACTCCTATAATCACCCAGGACGTGTCCAACAGCTATAGCCTGGGTGTTTCAGAGGGACCGCATGACCATATGCGTGACCAGAGAGGGAGGGGACAGAGGAAAGGGGGAGAATGTCTTACGTCCATGTCGTCGCAGAGGAGGGAACTTGAGCCGTACTGCAGGCGGCACTGGTGTGCTGCACTGTACAGAACACCAGGGGGCGCCGAGCGCAGGGTCAGCTCGTCCCGCATGGGGCGTCGTCCAGGCACCAACCCCAGCCTCGACTGTGGAACACAGCGACAACAGCATAATCAGGCATGCACACACGCCGCCGCACCACACACACACACACACACACACACACACACACACACACACACACACACACACACACACACACACACACACACACACACACACACACACACACACACACACACAGTCATCCAGACATTCAGTATTTTGATAGACTGCATGCCTTGCACACTCTCTTCATATATGATGTCTTTCACAAATATCTGTCTGGTGTCGACGCTGGTGGCCCATTAAGAGGCTGAGACAGTAAAACCAGGGAGCCAGTGCGAGGCATGTGCTTGTGGTGGCTGGGTTCCAGGCCCTGCTGTTGGTAGCAGTGGGCCGGGAGCCATGGTGGTTCAGCTGGAAGTCATTACTCAGGGCCCTACGTGACAGGAATGACAGCACACTGCAAGCTTCATGCCACCCTCCCAGCGCCCATCATTGGTTCTCCCCCAATCCTAAGCGCTCTGTCAACCACAAACCATCCCCCATCACTTATGTAAATCCAAATCCCCCATCACTTATGGAATGAATAAGGTCTCTAGTGGATGCCCCGGAAACTCTTTGACTGGCCAGCCCCCTGTGTATGTACTTAAATACATATCAGGGAGCAAGTATCTTTTTTTTAAACTTTTGTGTAATTGAAGGAAATAGAGAAAAACTATCTGAATGAAAAATGTCCCTCTTTCATGCACGACTGACTAATAGGCACCTTCAGGGTGAGACGCAAGCCATGCTGTCAATAAGTGAAGGAGCCGAAACCCAGCGATCCTGAAAAGGAGAATCCAAATGGGATACAAGGAGGATGGACCCTGCTCATCAACCCCCCAAAGCCAGAAAGCAAAACACATCTAACAGATGTGCGCACTTCTGAGGCAGTGTGAGAGTGAGTGCTGTAACACGGGAGTGGGAGTGACACGGTGTAATGGCAGGAACAGAGAGGTGGACCCTCCAAAATCGCCTAATTCAAAGGCTGAAATTTACAACAATAAATTATGTTTTCAAAGAATGAGGCAGTACAACAGTCATTTTACATGACAGTTAATTAGCCCAATATCAATAAATGCTCATGTGTGTGTTTGTGTATGTGTGTGCATGTGCATGTGTATGAGCATGTGTGTGTAACCATGCACATGTGTGTGTATGCAAGTGCTTGTGTGTGTATGCACATGCTTGTGTGACCATGTGTGGTGGATGTGTTTTTGAGTATGCATGCATGCGTTTGTGTTTGTGTGTGTCTGTGTGTATGCATGTGTGTATGAGCACGTGTGTGTGCACATGTGTGTGTTTTTGTGTGTGACCATGCACGTGTGTGTATGCATGCAATTGTGTGTGTATGCATATTCTTGTGTGACCGTGTGTGTATTTGTGTGTTTTTGAGCATGCGGGTGTGTTTGTGTGTATGCACGTGTGTATGAGCATGTGTGCGTGCACGTGTATGTATTTGTGTGTGCATGCATGCATGAAGCAATCAATGAAGACACAAAGCCAATTTCAACGCTTTTGCTTGCAGGGATTACTGTGGCAATTCAGCGATTGCCAATTATGAATGGAGCAAAACATAATTCCTACACTGCAAGCAAGCAGTTTCTGCCATTTCACAGACCACTGTATCCAAACCAGTAATTACTAGAATATGATCACAGCAGCATGTGGAACAGTTATCTAGCCATTTTGCTCAGTCCCTTTGGCAAGCACACCCCACCTCCCACTTTAGAAAATGGCTAAACTGGTTCAGGCTGTAATATAGAATATGTTTAAAAAAAAATTTGACCTTTTCCAGGTAAATTACATAACCAGTACACTGCTTTCCAATACAGTTCTGCATGAAAGTGAGCCAGTTCAAACACAATTCACCCACATAAAACTCATGGCACACATATTGCCCCCAAATTACATAAAAGACATGCCTTGTACATCCAAACGTTGAATTGCATTTACTGTACCATTGTCAGGGAAAATGTAAGCCTCCACAGTACACTGGTAGAGGTATTTGTAGCACATCAAAACTGCAAAATGATGGTCCTCCCACCATACTCCCTATTCCTGGGGCTGTTAGTTGTATGACCATAACCCTTACTAGAAAGCCACACTTATCCAGGCATGGATGAGGCATGGAAATCGCACTGCAGCAGTGCCAGGGGTAGCTACGTCAGTCCAAGGGAATCTTTCCGCCAGTGCCATGCCAATAAGGGCACAAGAGTCGATGCAATCAACATTAGCTGTAAATTTTGACTAATAATTACGGTGCAAGTGTTCTTTTTGTTCAGCGATCACCAAAATTAACTCACCAAAGTGTGTTTGTGAAAATGCATTAATACATTAATGTACATTAAAATACATTAATTTACATAAAACTGTCAAATATCAAATTAAAATACATGCAAATCTCACAATAAAAGATACAAAAGTGCAACAAAACAAGTTGTTAAGGACAAATGATGGCCCCTCGAAACTGAGCATTTACACTGTATGTAGGTCAAAGTTCAGGACAAATGATGATCGAATCTGGGCATAAGTGTTATGTTGATGAATACAGTTTATGGGGCCTACAGCTGTAAAGTTTATTAATGAGTGATGAAATGGTGCAGAACACTAAAATGCATACGATGGGCCCTATTTTCGTGTCGGCGCTAAGCGGCATTATGCCCTAGTGCAGGCGAATTGCCAGTTTCGTCTGTCGCAAACTGAATATTTCCCATCTCCGCCGAGTTTGGCAATTTCGTGGTGTGCAATGAAGGCGTTTGCGCGACTATGGGTTAGGCGGCGCAATAGGGGGTGTGACAGTGAAAACAGTCGGCGCTATGCAAGTTTGGTGTCAAATAATGAGTTTGCGTTAACGTCCAACTAGACCACCTCTTAGCGCAAACGCTGGCGCTCTGTGCAATTTGGTGACTTTATTGATGCGCACATATGAACATAAGGTTATCTGAAATCACACAAGAATGTTTTGTGAATATTGTTAATTTCCCCCCACGTTGAGGCAAATCATCCAATCCATGGGCAACTTGCAAGCGTAATCAATTAAGCTAAAAACTATTTCACCACAGCTTGTGGTTATTCAATGCACGGACATGAAAGACTGAAGCCAGCAGGCCATCCATCGCTACCGTTCAGTAAGTTACACCTGTTAAATAAAATATGTTTGTATGCACATGTTTGTTTTTCTTATGTGAAAGGGTTTTATTCTTTACATTTGCACTACAGAAAATGGAGTACATAATTGGATGCTGAGAGCGATACCCTGGGTTTGGTAGCCGGAGTTGGCCAGACGGCTATCAGTTTGGTTGTACATGCAGTTTCTTCCAGTCTTGTCCAACATGCAAATTAGTTTATTACTTTTCCTACACCCGACAGCCAGCAGAGAACTAAACAGGATTTTTATACGCAATGTGGATTCCCTGGGGTCTTGGGTGCCATTGACTGCACACATGTGTGCACTTGCGCACACCATCTGATCACGGTATCATTTATGTGAATCGGAAAGGGGTCCACTCCATTAATATCCAGGTAGTTTGTGATGTACACTCCAGGGTGACGCATGTAGGCCTACTACAGTACATGACGAACATAAATGAAACAGGACTAGTTGCAGTTGTGAGTTTGTTATTTATTGCTTTCCATTTAACAATTACATCAAGTTAGAAGAAAATAAACATTGTTTTTTAAGTTGGAAAGCCTACAAATAAGGAAAAAAAGAGATGGTAAAATAAAACACTTTCTTTTAACAATGTAGGTCTCAAAATATAAACTAAAATCATGAAAATAACAAATTAATGTGCGCCTTGTTTTCCCCCTCTGATTCGCACACCAACTTTTCCGCACCTCCTCGCTCTCCTCTTTTGAAAAGCGCTCCTGGCGCAGCCGCGCAAAACTGTCATCCATGTCAGGAAATTGCCAATTTGCTATAGCGTTAGTGTACTGGTATTTAAAGGGATAGAAAATAGGTGTTCTGATTATAAAACCAAACCCCCAGCATGCCCACATGTATTTTTAAAAAGTTAATCCAACCTCTTTTACAACTGCGCCAGAGGTGCGCTATCATCCTAAATCACGAAATTACCTAAATTGCGTTAGACACGCCCTAAAGCGCCACTGTCTTTGCTTTGCATCTGCGTTACTGACACCGTCCTAATTCACCAAAATAGGGCCCGATACCTCATTTTGAATATTTACGTAGAATAGTGAAGTTGTTTTTTGTTAATTGTAATTTGTATCGCCTTTTGATGTGATTTAAGCAAAAGATGTACATGTAATCTTGAATTATATTGATATTATTTTATGTTCATTACCATTATTTGCTATAGAATATTTTTCAACATTATGCTTCAAAGATTAAAAATAACATTTCAAACCACTTGATATTTTGGGGTTATGTATTTCTTTTGCATGAGGTCTTTATCACATTTGACTTAAAGGTATTCATTTTGCACTGTTTACAAGGTTTCGATGAAAAGGTGAGTAGTCTGTATTTTTCTATTGAGTTTTGCACATTGGAACAGTGTTTTTGAAAAACTCAGTCAAAGCAATTATTTAAAAAACTAACAAAAAAACAAAACTAACTACACTATGAAAGATGGCAGTAAATATGTTGCTGTTCTCGCAATGATATCTCAAATAAAAAAGAAAACACAGCAAAGGCATTTAAAACACCTGGGGAAAGACAAATTGTCAAAATAAAGAAAGACACAAACCATCAGGAGGACAGCCACGGGGGAACAAAGAGGAAGGTTTAGATGTCCAATATGAAAATCAAAACAGTGGGGTCAAGACAGGTTGTTTTTCCTGAGCGCCTGACTTACTGGATCCGACCCTACTGTGATATTTACGCACAAGTCATGACACTGCCTGGTGAATACGCAACAGCAAATTCCCCACGGCCTCATAGGGTCTAATGGAATGTATATGATGTTGGTGCGTCGATGAGTTGGCCGTGGATTTTTATCCCCCCCCATATAACAGCTATATAACACCTATAACCCCCATATTACACAGCAGAGGATTAGATTGCCAACATCTCAGAGTGTTCCAACCTGAATGGCGAGTGTAAGACAGGTGTGATTGCCTCCTTGTGTGTGCCATCTCGCTGGCCACAATTCAGAGGCATATTCCACAAACACCTCCACTCAGGCCTTTAGCTCACTTTGTTTCAGGTTATCATTTTTGACTCTGCACCACTCAGATATTATGCATATTGGTTGATGGAAACCCTCTATAGTCCAAACGCCAGTATTCCAAACATGAGTATGCCAAAACCTCAGTACAAAATGCTGGCAATCACGGAATAGATGGACTTCTCTTCAGATTTATGAAGAAAAATATGAAGCATTGATTGCACGTATTATTGGCTGCCTGAAAGTTGAACTAAACCCATAGATTAGAGAGCACCGTTTTTGTTTTGTCAGAAAAGGTGAAGGTCGTCACGGCATTCTACGGAGGAAACTTAAGTCAGAGAATTAGCTGGAATTATAAGTGTGCACAAATTATGAAACCATTAGCAAATTATACTCGCAGTAATTCCCAGGTTCCTTTTATCATAATTGCCCTCATGAAAAGATTGAAATAGAGTTAGTCTAGACGGCAGAGAGGCCCTGTCTGAACAGATCCCCTCTGTTCGATAACCATCTGAACTGCACCCGCTACCCCGCCCCCCTATGCCATGGCACATTCCAAATTACGCGAACACCTCTGACCCAACATCTGAATAACCACAAGCACATAGCACAGGGTGTCACGGGCCGGTCCAATGTAGGACAGGGTGGGAGAGGGAAGAGGGGAGCAGAGACCCACACTTAGTTCTGACATTAATATGGGGGTGCACACAACACGCACTCTCTTATGATTGGTCCAGACATCCTCACGTGATAATTCTAGGCCAATTGTAGACAAAACGCGCATTGTGAGCTCAGATGAAAGCAACACGCCCAAGCTTTCAGTGCATGCCAGCTGGAGGGAGGGGGGACCAGGGAGGGCCAGTGCTGGCTCACCGACACAAACCATATCCAGCCAACACTCTGGTCACAAACTTCATTACGATGATACTACTCATTCTTCTGGTTTAAATGTAAGCCTCAATAAAGCTTCCTTGGCAGCCTCGTGAGCATGAGCAATTGTTTAACTATGACTTTATAAATGTTTTATGCTGCAGTTATGCTGCGCTTATAAATGTGTTATGCAGATGTTATTGAGGTTTCACCATGGAAATGCTGATGTTGATAAGCTGTGTATGAAAACAGAACAAATGTCTGTATGGATTGTAATCAGGACAGTGTTTTAAGTAAATTCCGTGTTGAATAGTTAACGCACGGACGCTGAATGATGAAGTAATTCATACTTTTTTTGGCGGTGGGGCTTTGTTTACTTGATGCTTCCTGTGTGTTACAGTATGTTTTGGCTCAGGAAGTGGGTTAACTGCGTGTTAGTTATTGTCTAACATGTAAAACAGACATTCCCACAAGCCTGCTTATCCTTTTTAAATGAGTTCATGTCAAATTAATTTCATATTAATGTCAAATAACAACAACAACATCAAAAACAAACAGCAAAGGCCTAACAAACAAAGATGATAGCGTCACTAACCATCCATCTGTTAACCTTTCTACAGACCTGTTCTAGGTTCATTTTTCATTTTTCAGCTTCTTCAGTGTGAGGCAGACAATTTGCGGTGATGTAGATGATCTAATCTTTAAGTGGGAGGAATATTAGATTTACAATCTTGGCATGGTAGCACCAGGATTCAAAGAGCTAGACGTTCAATCTTTCCTAATTTAACTTTTCGAATATACTCAGTTGCCATTGGGTTATTTCCTAGGACTTGATTGCTTAAAATATGCTCAATGTTATGATCAATGTTAGTATAGCGATTCCACTTTGTAGGCAGTTGTAATAGTTTGTAGGCATAATAAGGTTCTAAGCATGACAGATTAGCAACATGTTTAATTGACTTATTTCTGCTGAAGAGTCACTCCCTTGACAGAGTTTTGCCAAGACATTAGGATATTTAGCCCATGCTGGCTTACATATCTATATATTTTCAGAATTTGCCAATAAAACACAGTTTAGCTTTTTGTCCTTTTTTTGTTTGTGCTCCCGTTTGTCGTCTTGGAAGACAAAAACAAATTAGGGATTTGCTGGCGGAAATTTCATTGTTCTCTTGTTGCGCTGCAGGGATTCCTCCCTCCTCTAATCTCTTCTCTTGGGCGTCGCCAAACTATCCAAACTATGACATCACCGTTGCCCCTTAACCCCAGCTGCAGCGGCAGAGGGAGGGGAGGAGGCCCAGCCTTGCCAGAAATGTGGGAGCAACTGGGGCCACTGGGCAGGCGTGAATATGAATTACTTAGCTCTTAAAGAACGAGCCCGGGCCAGGATTGGGTTACACGTTCCCCGGGTCAGTGCCCGTGGTGCCGAGCGTTCCCCCGGGGTGCGCTATCCCTTCCCAGCTCAGGGTCGATCCGCGAAGCCTCGCTTAATGCGAGCCATATGGCGCACTCATGTGGCCTAAACATGGGCATCCCCTGCTCCCTGCCAGGGCCATCCTCTCCCTGCACTGAGCTATGCTCTCAGAGAGACTGCCATGAAGGCTGGTGCTGAATACCTTGAGCGGAGTCTGCATGACATCACACCGCATCTAAATAGGCTACCCGATGGGAAAAATGTGAATGAACATGAACGCTCTACGCCCCTTTCATGAACTAGGACACCAGGTGGCCATGACGAAAGAATAATACCGCCCTCACTCACAGAGAAATGCCCAAGCCCATAATGGCTTGTGCATGGCACTTTGCAGGTTACACAATCGTCCACAAAGACACCTCACATGGAGACCCAACATTAAGACGGAGGGAGAGAGAGACAGAGAGAGGTAGGGATTGACGGAGGGGTGAGAGGGAGCAGAAAAGGGCACTCACTCGAGGAAGCGTGTGATGTACTGGCGACTGCAGCGAGACCAGCTGGGTGGAGAGGTGCCGTACAGGAGCTGTGGAGACATGATGAAAGGTCTTTTCCCGATCGGCTCACAGTCATTTCCGTTCCCATCATGCTGAATCCCAAAGCTGCAGTGTAAGAGCACATCCACAAGAGGGCACTGTGAGTGAGCATCCAATATATACACATGTGCACAAACACAATCACACACAAAAATGCACATGCACGCACACAAAGACACACACATACAGACACACATACAAATACACGCACACTCACACATATAGGTACACACGCAAACACACACAAATACACACACACACAAATGTGCACACAGACAAAAACACATGAATGCATACATATGCACACGCCTGCATTCACACATGCCTGTGTGCACACACCAGCATATGAACACACAATCCATATGCATGCGGATGTGCACACACAAACACATATTGCCCATTCCCCCAAGGTCTACCCAGTGACCAAACTTGATCCTCCAGCAAACACTGGACACACTGGACAATCATTGCTAGAATTCCCTCTAAGCTAACATCACCTCACACTGCCTTTAAAAAAGGTTGAGACCTGGTTCTCACACCAACACTAGGGGCCACCTCCACAGCATGTTGCCTTTGCTGCCCCTCAAGGTCCTCATGTTTAGTGTCACAGTCTCAGTCACACTTGATATAAAGTGTTACTGTGGCTCAGACAGAGGTAACCAGGGCTCATGAACTTCACAGACGTCTCTGATGCATGTCTGTTGCTGTTTCCAGAGCCGGAACTGACTGAGGTGAAGTGTGTGCACCACAGCGTATCACAAGCCTAGCAAACAGTACAGCATACACAGAAGAGAAGCTGAGATTCTTGGGGGAAAAACAAAAGAAAAAACACAGACCTCTCTGTCTTACCAAGTACACCTGGAAATGCAGATGCCTCGAAACATGTTTTGACTTGGAGTGATAGCATGGGTGTCAACCACAGAGGCAGCTGTGTGATTTGTTGCCCATCATTTAATTAAAGCTCACTGACCACAATTTCCAGTCAGTTGTATGTGGAACAATGGGGTGATCTTGTCTCAGAGGCTGGCACGCTGCCTGAAGGTTTCCCCCTCAGACAGCAACTGAATGCAGGGGATTACGGATGGCTCGCACCAATAAAGAGCACTGCTGACAGGACTCCCAATGCTTCAATGAAGTGCTTCTTAATTTATAGTATACAACATGCAGTAGCAGATGTGCACAGAGACACACATCCCACACACACTGGCTTACAGCCCATCCAACCATATGCACAAGGACACACACACTCACATCCTTGTGCAGATTCTCCAGCATACACATGCTGGCATGGAAGCACATATAGAACATGCAAATCCACACACACCCACACACACACACACACACACACACACACACACACACACACACACACATTCAATTCACAATTCACAGACTTATTTCCTCCCACTCAACACAATAACCTCAATTCTGCCCTACTCGCTGACTCTTGGGCTAAAATAACAGAGTATTCTCCAGAGGGATATGTGTAAGGTTGTCAAATATTCCTATTCCAAATACACCCTGCAAACAGATCTCTATTCAGTACTGTTCTCCATCATTCAGTTTCACAGTGGTTTTACTAGACACGGGTGTCTGACACTGGTGCCTAAAGACGTTCCTGTGTGTTTATGACTCATTTTGAGAAAACATGAAATGGGAGTGTGGGAATATACAAATGAATATAGCACGTTGAGCTTATTTATTTTCCCTACATTAACTGTAGCATATGTTTTACATTACATTTTTTTAAAATGATCATGTACAATCTTTGAATCACATTGTGCGGCATTGTCCATCTCCCAGCTGAATAGAATTGCTGGTAGTCATTTATGTAATGTAAGGTGTGAAGTTTACGTGTGTGTGTGTGTGTGTGCATGCGCATGTGGCTGGGTGTGCACCTGTGTGCGTGTGCGTAAGTGTCTGTGATATTGGAGTCTCTGAGAACGTGGGCTTTTTGAGCAGGATCCCTGCTGCGTGTGGAATTTGTTCTTCGCTTCACTTCCTGCCTACAGGGCTCCAGCTAGAGCGGTCTCAAACTATGCTCATCTTCGCTCTTTCTCCGGCTCTCACTCACTCGCTCGCTCGCTTGCTCTGCCTCACCAACCCACAGACTCGCTCACATTCTCTCTCAATCTTTCTTTGCTCACTCACTCACTCAGTAGCTACAAACACTTTAGCCATTTAGCAGACACTCTTATCCAGAGTGACTTAGTGTTTAAATTTTCTTTCACATACAATCCATTTATACAGCTGGATATTTTACTGAAGCAATTCAGGTTAAGTACCTTGCTCAAGGGTACAATGGCAGTGTCCCACCTGGGAATCAAACCTACAACCTTTGCGTTACAAGCCCAGTTCGCTCACCATTATACTGCACTGCCACACTTAACAAACACCTAACACCTACAACGAACAACACTTTAATAAAACAACCAATCTTTATTTTCAATCCTGCAAGAGCTGCAGTAAAGGAAGATATCCAGGTGGTTTAGATACAGGACAAAGATAAATACACAGGTAGGCAAAGCGCTATCCCGATTTCCCATTAGTCTGTTGTAATCAGGAACTGGATAAATACATTGACAAATCTGTTTTAAACACAAACCTACATAATATCCGGGTGCACAGGATATGCTATTCTCTGGTGACAAAAGACGGTGTCCGATAAGCCCCATTGGTATCTGAGAGAAAGCAATCCCAGTGAAACCACTGATATCAGGCTAAACAGACAGGACATTTGTCCAGTACAGACAACCATCACCACCTTCTCAAGTGAGGAATAATTAGGACATCCATTTCACTGAGCGGGAAAAGACTACAGTATCTTCGCTATAGGTTTTGAGTAAATTTCTCTTGACTAACAAAACTCGTGAAAAATGATGTGTTATTTATCAAACTGAGAAATAAAAATAAATCATGTGCATTACTCTTGACAAGCAAAGAGCCCATTAATTTATACATTTCCCTGTCAGTGCGTTTTGCATAAACCCTAACTCTAAATAAAATATAATAAGAAATAGGCCTGGATTAGATCAACATTTTTCCTTAAATTGGATTTAAGAAAAAAACGAACACTTGCATTTATTGCATATGCATAAGTACAGCTATGCGAGTTAACTTCACAAACTGTTGAGCTCGCCAAACTGTATTGGTGAGGATACAAATGAAAACCTTTAGTTTAATTGTCAAAGTTTACAGATAAATGTTGATTGAATACAGGCCATAAACTACAAGAATACAACGTAGAGTGGATAGTATGCAGGACACACAACATTACAAATTTGAAGCTGGGTGGAAAGATGTTCCTTAATTAATATCTAAAAACAGTATTCACATAACTTTTACAGGTACATTCCATTTTCCCTCAAATGTTTTGATGGATTAATTTGAAAATGCTTTCTCTGCGAGATAACGGTGTTAAATCGAAAGTGGCCTGACAGGCTGTCTCCAGCCTGAGCTTATCAATGCTCAATTATAAAAATCCACTCAATGAAACTTAGCTGAAGCCAAGCAGACTGTGTCGATGCACAGAGGTGAAAGGAGGACTTATTTAAGAGTGCAATGTGTGGCGGTACAATTTCACAGGAATAAACAGGATCTGCTGTTAAATTCCTCTGCCTAAAGACCACTAATCCTGCACGCTGGAACAGCTCCGGAGATAACATGATACCAGGATAGAGATTTTCTTCATTGTTGTGAGATTGCTCAGGCCCCGTTATGGAGACTCTATGAGTATCTATTACAACTGCTGTCCATTGGTCTACCCAGTCAAGGGTTCTATTTTGACAATGGCAGTATGCAATTGTAATTGGTTTACAAATACTTAACTTTCCACCTGCACTAATGATAGTTTTGGGGTGATACCGTACTCTCAAGACAATGCTGTAGACCAGGAGCACCTAAGCCTGGTCCCAGAGAGCCACAGGGTGTGCTGTTTTTGATCAATTGATCAAATAAAGCAGTTTATTACACAATGAACTCACCTCACCTGGATTATTGGGTCTAAATTAGTTGCTGATTTTAAGGTAAATACAAAAACCAGCAGACCCAGTGGCTCTGCAGGACCAGGGTTGGGGACCCTTGCTGTAGACAGGGGGGGTCAGGTCACTCAGTGAGCAGTGTCACATGGCGGTAGGTAGGGCGCGGGGGCGTTACTTACTTGTGGCCCAGTTCGTGTGACACGGTGAAGGCAAGCGGCAGTCCGGTGTCCTCGCTGATGCTGCAGCTTCGGTGGGGCTGGCACATCCCCGCCACGTGAGACAGGCCCAGGGTCTCACACGGCTTGTTGATGGCAGCGCAGATGTCCTTCCTGGACAGACAGATAGGGACGTCACGTCACTCTCACCTGCAATAGGCGCAGACACCTCTTTCTGCAATCTCTCCTCTCCCTGCTCTGTCTGTTCTCAGGAGTGATGGGACAGTGAGGGTTTCACAGATCCCTGTAACGGGAAGAGCTGTGGTGCGCTGTCAATCACTGGCTTGTGAGAGCAAATCAAATGACATCTCAATTACATACTGGTCAAATCAGTGAGTCACTGATGGAAGATAGCTCTGCTTCATGCTTCATGAACCCCAGTGTAGGGGCGGCAGTGTAGTGTAATGTTTAGGGTATTGGACTTGCAACTCAGAGGTTGCTGGTTCAATTCCCAGGTGGAGCACTGCTGTTGTACCCTTGAGCAAGGTACTTAACCTGAATTGCTTCAGTAAAAATATCCAGCTGTATAAATGAATTGTATGTAAAGAAATGTAAACTGTGTAAGTCGCTCTGGATAAGAGCATCTGCTAAATGGCTCAAATGTAAAATGTAATGAAGCCTCACTCTCCCTTCGCTACTCATAAGCACACCCCCATCCCCAACCCCCCATCACCTGGCTCCCTTTCCTATCCTACCCCCCGTGAAGAACCCAGCCGACAGAGCGGTCTCTCTCCTCCCCGTCCTCCATAGCTTCTCTCTTTCACCCGTTTACTCAACACTGCAGCCTTTCCTCTCTGCTGTTGGCTGTTATCCACATACTAAAAATGTCTCCACTCCCCACTTCAGAAAACATAGTATCAGCTAGCAATCATTCTGAGGCAAGGACAGTGGAATCAACATGAGATGCATTTCTGAGTATGATCGACATGCCCCCAATTATTTCCCACAATCTGTGCATCTCTTTAATCAGTGGAGGCGTAAAGGAAAATCGGGGAAATGAACGTGTGAGGAAGCTCTCTGGGATTAAAATCGTCCCGGACAAATGGCATACTTCTCCCCCTGCCACAGCAACGCCACTGGTGCCACAGAACTCTACCCCAGCACCTGGGGTCCCTTCCTCACACTCCGCTCATTACAGTACAAATTTTTATAATTCAGCTCAGCAAGGAAGCAAGCAGCTGAGAAAGGAGGCAGAAAGCCACTGCATTAACAGGGAAACACCAAGCCAAATTCAATTACACTAGCTTGCAGCGGCGCACACAATTTCAGGGAGACCAAGATAAAGCCATGAACGATTGCACTGCGAAGACACTGATAATGAGCAGCTCTCCTTCCTTACCTCGCCCCACTCGCTCGCTTGCTCTTTTGTCACCTAAAAACTTTCAGCAAAGCAATTCTGGGTAATTCTTGAAGGTGGTTATTTCTAAAGTTGTGCATCAAGATCAAAAGTTTACAGCACAACTACTGCAAAGCGAATTATAAAAATAAACACGGACAACGGTATATGCTCAGTGTTACGTCCCTTTACTTTGTGTTGGCATTACTTCGTGTTTCCTTTTGGATTTGCCTGCTGCTGTGTTTCCTTGATTTCTCCCCGTTAGGTGGAAATGACGTCACTGCCCTGCTGGGACCTGCTTGAGGACGCGCATGGTTTCCAGGGGAAACCCCCCCCAAGCAACGTGACGTCAGAAGATGCGGCTGGACATCGCTTGGCTACATCACGGAGGATACTTTTTAAAAGACGCGGGACTATATATAGTGGTTGCCACCTGAATGCCATCAGTTCCCTTTACGACATTGTTAATTACAACTTGGTGATTGCGTTACTCTGATTATCCGCCTAGTTGCTAATTAATAAATATTTTTATTTGTAATACCATTTTTGGGAACTCCGAGGAGAAAACCTCCCCTATCATCTTCGAGGGTCTGGAACCGCTAGCTAGCTATCCGGTGAGACCTTGCAACCTGTTTATGTCTTTTCAAGGACTTCCATGTTATTAATAGAGAACAATCATCAAATGTATTCATATTAATAAATATATGTCTAACTTTTCTATACCACTGTTTCACTGGTACTCCTTACGGGTTGTGGTTATTGATTAAGTGGCTTAGTGTTACGTCCGATATTGTACGCCTGGTTATTACAACGCAGGTTGATTTCTATCCGTAACACTCAGACCGTGCCATGATTGACACCACATTTACACAGATTAAAAGAGCATAAGAATACACAATGATGAGAACAGATGATTTGTAATCCCCAAAAACAGGAATGGGCCCCAAAGGGGACAGGGGTACCTGGTCAGGAGCACAGCCACGTCATGGTGCACCGGATGCTCATCCCCCTTCGTGTTGAGCCGCTTCTGCCACTTGCAGAAGCTGCTCAGGCTGTTGTCCGCATGGTGGGTGATCTTCAGGTCCTCCTGGGGACAACAGCCTTACGGTTATACACAAACCTCTGTCATCATCCAAGGATCATCCAAGCACAATCATAGGCACAACTTTAGCCCCCCATTTTTCTCCAAATTTAGTAGCCAATTATACCCTCTTTTTCATGTCAATTATCCCCTCCTTCATATTGAGAGCTCGCTGCCATAGTCCTGAAACCAGCAGTGACATGCGGCGGAGCACTGCCTCTTCCGAGCCGGAACCCACCAGGCCGGGTCACTCCTATATGCAGCGAGCTTGTATCGGCTTCCCTCCCCCCACCATGGGGCGGACAGCCAATTGCCGCCCCCTAGTGGCACTCCCGGGCAGAACCGAAACTGGCGCGACCTGGTGGAATCGAACCCCGGTGGCAGTGGGCAGCATTGGATGTTCCACCGCTATACCACCCGGGAGGCCCCAATAGGCAAAACTTTTGAAAGATGTGATTACTCAAGAGCGATCAAGACTGCAGAAAAATAGGGGTGAGAGGTGATGATGGGGAAATAAGAGCTAGTGGTATTTTTAGGTGTTCAATAACGGAAAATAAAGGACACGACTCAGATGGAGGATGGTAAAGGGTAAACAAGGGCCAGTTTTATTTGTTCAGTTAGCGAGAGAGGAAAAATTTGGGAATTTGAAATAGAGGGCAAATAAAAAAATAACAAAAATTTTATTTGTAAAAGGCCTCTTGAATTATACATTACTTATATATTGTTGATGTTTAGGCAACATTAATAAAGGTTATTAAATATGTTTTAATTCCCAGATATACAATATGCACAGTTGAGATTGAAAACTTGCAAAAAAGTGCAGTTGAGATCCAAGCAACAGTATTGATTGAAATATTGTACATATGCATGCAGACCCAGGGGCACCAGTTCTGAATAAAACATCATTTCAGAACCATTTCATATTACAGTAAAATCTCAGAGATACAAACCTCAGAGACTGGTTGACCTTACAGACTGACCGTTCAACCAAACAGGATATGAAACTGGAAGCTGTATGCACAATTACATCTTAACAAACTCCTTATTATCACTGATGCAAAAAAGCAAGCATTAAACTAAAACTAGTCACATTTACATTCATCAAAAAAACTTTGAAATACTATCAAAATTAGACAAAGGAGCACATTGGAAAGACAAAGGAAAACATTGTGGGAAAGGCTGTGATACAAAGAAGGACCAGAACAAAATCAAACAGTTTGCAAAAGAAGCCAAAGATAGTGGGTCACTGAGATGGTGATGTATCGTTCCAGATGCCAATGTAGAAAACTAATTTGAATATACTATGTTCTAATGAGAAAGAAACACTTGTCAGGTTTGATGCAGTACTGGATATTCTTTAGTCTAGGACATGATGAGGCTAGATGGACCCAAGAGCCTGCTCTTGCTCTCATCATTATGTGTTCTTATAATCTGTGTAAATGTGGTGTCAATGCTGGACGAAGCCCTTGGGTAACCATCAGTGAATCACAGAGTTGATTAGCCAGAAGCACTACTCTTCTATTTTAATTATTAAAAATATGACATTAGTTGTATTTTTCCTTCATTAACATTCCATCTTCATAATCACTCATTGCGAGATCGGCAGCTAATGAGCCTCATCTGTGGAGCTATGTTTCACATGCGTGCATTCCCATGCCGTGCAACCATGCAAAAGAGGAGAAGATAGTATCCAGTCACACTTTCAACGGGCCACACATATCACCAAGCCTAACACTGTATTCCTTGCCACACTGAATACACTGATTAATACTATGTAAATATTCAGAGTGGCTGAATATTTAAATTAATTATAACATGCTGTGCTTTAAGAAAATGCATCACTTCTGTTCGCAAAAATACCAAAACAGTTATTTAACATATAGCAGTCAGGCAGAGACATTGGCTGACAAATTCTGTTTGGGTGAGCAATGCAGTACATCTCAATGTCTGAATGGACACCCTTACCAAAAACAGTCACTCAACCAGTACTGTGGATTTAGTGTCGAACTTCCTGACACTCAAGATTGCAAAGTTGCAACCTTGGCTACATGTCTTTCAGACCATACCCTGCAGATGACCCAGCTAGGGAGGTTTCAAATATGTGATTAATACTTCCCCATAAAAAGAGCCCCAAAATTCACAAACCCTCTAATTGCACATTTTCCTTAACCCACAGAGAAGGCTGGGCCAAGCCCCTGATTAGATTTCCAAATCTGTTCCATTGAGGAGCTGGTGCTAAATGTGCAGGAACATTGTGGGAAGGTCCCCACACAGTGACTGACCGTACGCTCCACTCTTACCTCGTCCTTCTCCAGTAGGATGAGTCGAACCACCACAATGTTGATGGCGTTCCCGATACTGGCATCCCGGAACAACCCCGACACCTGGACACACACGTGAGAACAGACTTAGGTCAAGCCAGCCTCGTCTAGGCTGCAGACAGAGGGCCCGCGTTGAAACCCTCACATTAATCAGATACAAAATTTAAAGCATGTGAAAGATTAGAAACACCTCAAAGGCATTAAGTAACAACGCACCATCTGAGAAGCTAATGAGAAGCCCCTTATCATCAACAATGGCTACGTGTTCATCACACTAACTGCAGAATGCAAGCTGCGCCAGTGTACGTTGAACTTGCAGAACTGCTTTTCCACATTGAACATCAAGAGCTCACTCCTGCATCTATAAAAGAAACCTTGGTTTGGTTGGCGGGGTCACTAGCAGTGAACAACGTGTCATTTTGTGAATGATAAAACTTGTCTCTGCCATTTCCTTTCCTGTCCTTCACAATAAGATGTGTGACGCATTTGCCGTATCCACAGTAACTAGAGGATGTGAAAAAGACTTGGGGACCAGTGAAAAAAGAAATAACCTACGCTTTTCATTTTCCAATGAAGTCTTATCAGATCCTGTTATGTAACTGTGTTTGGTGATGACAATTGAATGAATTGCATGAGACAGTTATTTGCAGCAAATAAATCAATTAGGAGAGGGGACATGAATTCTCCAATCACGAGCGACAGAGAGTTTAGAGACAATATACAAACAGTTTGATACATCGGTAATTAAAAAGATTATGCTGGCAGAAGACAGGGGTAACATAAAAATAAAACCCTGATACATTCCTCATTTTGGATGCACGCAATGGATACTGTGTCACCTGCAAATATGAATGAAGAACTGGACTTAAAACCTTTGCTCATGTTAGTAAATGTGAACATTGAATAATCTTTAATACAAATTGCACTGATAATCCAGTGTACTGTTTAATGGCCATTCATGTCTATTCACTAATGGAATGGCTTTAAACAAGGATACGTTTGTATGATCATCTAAAGACTGACTGTGTTCTAATATTTTTTGTAAAACTATCTACTAATAAAGGCTTAAGACCAATTTGCTAAGGGTGATTAATTGCACGGATGCTTTGACTTGTATTTGTTACCTTAATTACACACATATTAAATGGAACATGTTAAGATGCTATACGTTTTAAATAGTGATTAATAAGGTTATTTCTCTTTTCCTCTCTCAGATTATTGGATGGAATGGGTGTAATTTGATGTACCTGCTCTAGGAGCCGAGGCCACCAGTTGTGTCTATAAGGCAAACCACAGTGGCATTAGCATGTGAGAGGCTGAGCACGACCAATGCCGAAACATGTTAGTCTCAGCAAAACATTTTACGTCCTTGTAAAATATTGAATTGAAAGCCTGTATATTGCACTTTCCTACTCCTGTTTTCTTCTGTACTAAAGTGCGGGCATCTGTGCATTTATGGTTGTTGAGAAAGGCAAACAGACCTGTTTTTAGACTGAATTAAATAGATTTTCCAATCAATTTGAGTGCAAGTGGTATTTTTGAATTTTGGGCCTCATTTCCAGAAATTTCTCTAAACACAAAGTAGAATTTTCAGCTGAACTGAGATAAGCAGCAAATAAGATAAACGATGGCTGACAGTAACCTCCGGAAAGCAAGTACTTACCAGCTATTTCTGCAATGTACTTTTGGGGGAAATTGAAAGTTGCTAATTTCTGCAGTCCACATCACCAAGTCTCTAAGTATATGTCAGTAGGCAGGTGCTTAACATGCTACTGTTGACTGTTTCTTACTTTGAATAATATACCTTTTCATGCCACTGCTTTAAGTACTGTACTTTATCGTAGTGTACTGTCCGATATTATACAATAGTTTTCATTGGTTTCATGTGTCGCCATGTGAGGTCTTATCATGAGGTACTGTTATTAGAGTCAATGCTGCTGTACAGTTTATTGTATTTAGTTACTTTTTTTAATGTTAAGTTTTATGGAATATTCCCCTATGGAAGGAGAATGCTTTGGTCTCTCTATCATTATAAGATATTGCTGGACTGAATTGCTGGACAGGCCCACTGAAAGCTCATGTTTTTGGAGTGAACATTTAATTTCAGGTTTAGGGTGTACACATCTAGCTAGTTATGTTTTATGTTGTACTGCTAGATTTTGAGGTGATAGGTGTTTTCTCAGTTAAATGCAAATTAAATTAGTTTTTGCTCTCTATTATTTGTCCTTCTAACCTATTTACTTGAACATTGGTCTGGGTTAGCCAGACGTAGGATACTGGATGAGGTGGGTGTATTTGAAAAGTCACGTAGGCGAGACCTATGAACACAGTAAAGGTATTCACTATTCAGCAGTTATTTTCCTCTCTCCGAGCCCTCTTTGAAGATGTTCCCCTTAACCTCAAAAGCTCTTGGATGCATCTAGAACATTCCCCGGGCCTATGATCTTTTCTTCAGGTGCCCCCAGCATTATCTCCACCCACTGTGGTAAAGATTCAAGCCTGTGCAGCTCAGCATCGCAACTCCCCTGCCACCATGCAAGAAAACACATTTTAATCAAATAAAACTTTTATAAAACAAAATAAAGGAGCAGTCTTGGCAGAAAGTCAGTGTCTGCTTTCACGCTCCCTCTTCATCTCTCCTCAGAAATAAAAACAATGGCTCATTTGTTCAGAACTCCTGAGTTCATCTCCATCTATAGCAACCCGGGCCCCTGCTAAACCTTTTATCTCACTGGTCCCATGACATACAATTCTGAGGGGAAAAAGCTAAAGGTACACCCAACAAAGTGGATTGTTCTTGATGTCTCAAATGAGCTTTTTTTGCCTGGCAGCACAGAGTTCTGTACACCTGGAAAAGTTCTCATCCATACTTATCCAGGTCAAAATCATGCCAAGCACTCCTAAACAATCTTTACTATTGTCACTGAACACATTGTCATACTGCTAGTTTAGCTGCATATCTAGAAACATGTTTGCTGTTGTCTAATTCTCAGTACACTGCTGTCTCAAACATTTCAACACCCAGAATTGGGTCTGCACACTCAACTTCCACACACAGAAATTCCACTGGAAATCAATGAACAGTCTGTTCGTTTCAGAGGCAATAAACTTACCCCTTATAATAAATCCCCTGTTTCTTCATGCTCATTTCTTGATTAAGGCCAAATTAATGAATACCACTGGTTTTATTTTTTTTGCATGCTGGGAGATTAATCCAGAAAACAACATTTCAAAATACTACAGCACACACATGACTTCTCTTCAAAGGTTTGTTGTTAAAACACTAACATATTGGACCAAAATGTGGATGTTGTTGCAATATTATTTGTGTGTGTGTGTGTGTGTGTGTGTGTGTCTGTGGCTGAGTATTTATTTAACTATTATGATATCACTCCACTGTCCTCAACCCGCCCTTGTGGATAACCACCGCCTGTTGACCAGTTGCTTTGTCTCTTAAGCCTGGTTGGCGCCGTATCTCAAGGCACAGCGCATGAAGGGACTCATTCATTATGAAACTGTCATCATTTTCCATGTTGCCAGGGGAGAGAATATCTTCTACTGAGAAGATGACTCTACAATAAGATAGGGGCACGGTGGCCTTCCTACCTGGAACACCCAAGGCTGTTTTCCACTCAAGCCCAGCCTCCACTGCACAATGGCTGCTTCTGACACCAAGGCCATTGAGATGAAGCCTGGCTCGTTTCTATAAAGTGTTCTCTCTTTCCTCCTGGCCTTTGAAGTACTAATCACTGTTAAGATAACAACACATAGTACTGCCTGTGGCCTGATGGGAGCCCGTTAAGTACGTTTCCTATTTCCCATTTATTTTACAGCCCATGCCTACCGTTTCCCATAACAAAGGAGCCATCGCTGAGGGGACTGTGGCCATCCTGTGCCTTCAGAGGAAGCCCGCCCAGCCAAGCTGCATCGTGCTACTTCCTTTGTCTGTCTGATTTTCACGGAGGGATTTGGAGTGGAGAGAATCTGAGCTTCATTAGCTGTTTAATATGCAGAGGAAGCCAGAACATGAGGGCTGTGCGTCCCCTCACCCAACCAACCCCCCACCACTCTGGATCGTGCTCTCGAGGTAACCGCCTACCCTGACTCCAACCAGAGTCCAACCTGATAACAGTCAGCTGGTCCTCGGGTTCGTGTATAGACGACTCAGTGTATTTTGGAAAATGTTCCTAGCAAAGGGCGACAGTCTCAGGGATGGGTCAGCTGACTTGGACCTGATCCAGGAAGAGCTGATGGAACAAGGGTCATTTCACAGGAAGTTGCAGTTGTCAGAAAGGCAAAATAACAAGAGGACAAAGGCAAATCCACACATCATCCAGAGAGTTAACATGTACAATAAATAATTTAGTAAAGGGAGGTCTGGGTAATAATGAAGACAAATTGTCTGCCTTATCTGTCAAGGAAAGATGTTTTGCCTCTGATATTGTGCTGATATTTTCTCACCAAAAATTAAAATTACATAATTTCTCACTTAAACCTAAGAATTACTGGGTTCACGAGTGGCACAGTCAGTAAGGGCGCAGACATCATTAGCTCATGTCTGAGATACGTCATTGACCAATCAACAACATCGTGGCTAAATCAAAAACAGGGTACAAAGGGAGCTTTGCAAACAAGCTTGGCTTGATTATGCATTAGAACCGCAGCTTCCACCCTACCCCACTCTCGCCTGCAGACGCAGGGAGACCCGTGGTGAAACGGCGAGGCTGACTCACGATGTTCATGACCGCCAACGCGTAGCTCTCCACACCCTCGCTGCCGTGGTACTCCACCATCTTGGGGTCGGCCACCACCAGGGTCTCCACCCACTTCTCCCGGCTGACGGAGCGATGGCGGATCCTGCGCCTCTGCTGCCTCCCCTCCCATCTCTCCCGCTGGCGCTCCGCCCGCGCCTCGCCTCTGCTGAGGTCTGAGGACAGAGCGGACCCCCAAGAAACATGAGTCACACCGTCAACCAAAATCATACACATCTAACAGCAGGAGGGGGCGGAGGAGCGAGAGAGAGCTCTACGAGGATCACAAACAAGCAAGAGGGCATGTAACACCAGATAGATGCTCGGAAAAACATTCGACATTATGAGACATTAGAAGGAAGATCAAACTGGTGAAGCATGTCTTACTAATTCTTGAGAGAAGCCAGGCACTGCAAATTAAAAGAGGACGTAGAGCCTTTTGCTTTGTAGGGTGTATTTCAGGGGAGAGACTGCCAAGCTATACAGAACCTCTAATTATGTTGTCTCAGGCTTTAACTGCTGGATGATATCCCTCTCTGATTCATGTTCCATGCCCAGATTGTCTCACACCGTTTTGCCATGACGTTATTACCAACCCGAGGAGCTGGAGCTTCTGTTGCACGGAGTGCGGACACACAGCTGCACGGTGCTGTTAAAACACGTTCATGTTCTCCTACTTCCACGAAGACACTGACCTTTGACCCCGCAGGTCCCGTTGGCTCGTTGCTCTTCAGACAGGGGGTGTATTGGTGGGGCCAGGGGCTGGGCAATGTGGCGCTTGTATATCATGTGGGCCCGGGGGGACCCCTCATTCTGGGCGGGCTCCAAGGGTCTGATAAAAAACTCCTCACCTGACAGCTTAAAAAGTCCTGTCTGTAGAGAGGGAGAGGGGGGTCAACTGAAAAACATTTGTCTGCATGCAAAGGGGATTTGGATCATTTGCAAATAGCATTATTTAAATACAGCATTGGGCATGTTCTATGTAACTTAGATTATTTTCCATAGCCTTCGGGACCTTAAAATACTAAAAGAGCACAAAAGCAAAAAAACTAAATAATGGGGGTCAGTCCCAATCTCTAATACAGAGCAAGGACTGAAACAACTGAGCTGGACAGTGTCTGATTGTGATGGATGACAGAACAGTCTGCCAGCTTTCACAATTGCATCTCTACTGGGGGTGGGGGGGGCAAGCCGGGCCCGCTCGTCAAATTATCACCTCCATCCCACCCACACTGCCATATCCCTCCCTGGTGATGTACGATCCACAGCGACGGGCGGTTTTCACTGCTCCAGGGTGCTACCGAGTTGGGACTGAAAATTCTTCTCAGTGTCTAAACAAAGAATGTCAGTGTCAGAGGCACCATCTGCTCACTGTTGCTGGGCGGATTTCACTAGACGTGCTCCCAGTGGCAGTGAGTGCCCCGCCAGTGTCAAAATAGTTGGCCACATTTGGACACAAATTACGAAAAGGACGAGCATGTATTACAACACTGCACTCCCAAGCTGTTAAACTTAATAGCTACTGTTACTGCTGTGGTGACGGCTGGCCCAGAATGTTCGGGGACGGTTTTAACTAGATGATCGTTTTTCACAGGATAGTATTGTCAGATTCATTAGTGCGGACTTGCCCTGTGATTTCCTAATAATGCATTACTCGAGGGGGGCAGGGGAATTCCCTGTCACACTGTATTCAGAACACTCGGTCTCCGCTCAACTGTGCTAGGGCACTGAGTTATTCCACTGCCGGTGGAAGCGTGAGTCAGCACTGTAATCTGGACTGCGTTCACCCTAATTCGGAGCACCATGTCCCAAATTAACCCTCATTCACGGAACTCAATCGCAAGCTTTGTGTTTACGCTGCAGTTAACCGCTCATTCCTGAATCCGAAGCCTTAAAGCTTGTCCGCCTCCCTGGCCCCACAGCAATCCGACTCTCCGCTCTGGCTCGCCGAACTCCGCGCCTTTACATTTAGTGTGACCGTGGCACTTTTCTGTGCACTCGTGAAAAGAATCACAAGCTACAAGACTCACCGGCTGCTGCCTTGTGTCCACTGCAGCATTCAGAAGCATCACTCTGTTAACAAACTGTGTGCATACAAGACGTCTGGAGGACAGGCTGAAAGTTACCGAGCGCCGTGTTACTGGCTGGCTCCAGGACTCTCGTCAAACACAGATGGCTTTTTGTTATTGTTCACAAAGGTTGTGTCAATTGTGTGCTGAATTAGAATGGTGACTTACACATCACCTACACAATATAGGGCCTGCACATGCTGACAAAAGACCTCTTACATATATACACAATAACCCTCTCACAGCTGCAGAAATCAAACAAGCTTATGTTAGAAAGCACGCCTCTTTTTCATCAAACACCTCGAGAGGGATCCTGAGAGCTTCGTGAGACTGAACAGCAATGACTTCCGGGCCATTGAGACCATTCAAATTTAATTAGCTCCCAATGATTCATTATCAATACCCTGCTGATGGAAAAAGTCCCTCCCTGGGTGACACTATGGCCAGTTGTGCATTGCCCCCTGGGACACCCAGTCAGCACTGGCACAGTCAGGATTCAATGCAGACTGTGGAACACATCACTGTCCTAAGAGAAGGTGCCTTAGCTGGATACACCTCCCAGAAGCCCAAGATTTGCTTTGATCTATTATGCGCTTAATTCGCATGCCCATGGAGGTTTCATATAGTTGCAAGAATGTTGAAGCATGCACCAAAAGCCTTAAAACTCTGATTGATGAACTAGAGAATTAAACTGTACATGTCCTTCTGGTATGCAAACACTATATCACCCAGCACCTGTCAAAGACAGCAATCAGAAAGTGTCAGCCTGCTGTGCTTTGCTTTTTGTAGCAGGCTTAATCGCTGCATTACATCTACCGTGCGGCAGAGTCTCGCTGGGAAAGCCAGCATATGGGCTCGGGCCTACACACGGAGGCAGAGGTTCTTTTGAGGCCTGCCGGAGACCAGAGCACTCACCAGGCCGTCGCAGGTGCTGATGGCCGCCCGGCCCCTCACCACCCGCTGCTCCCACACCTCCCCGAGGAAGTGGCAGAGGGCGTGGCCACGTGAGCGGATCTTCGCTCCCTCCAAGCCACCGTACCGCCGCTCGGTGAGGAACCCGGGGGCCAGCAGGTTAGGGTTGAGCGTGAGGTTGAGGCGCAGGTCCTGGCCCACATGCCAAAGCTGATAGAAGGCGCGGTCCCGCCGCTCCTCCCCCGACACGGCATCCCGCCGCTTTACCCGGCTGACGCGGTGAGAGAGCACGTTCGTCACGAACCGGCCTGCCGCATCCACCCTGGAGGGGTGCACAACCTCGTACTGGGGTATCCCCTCTATAACAGTGTCTGCATGGACAAGAGAGAAAGAGAGGGGAAATGAGAGACAGAGAGAGAGGACAGGGAATGCTTTTTTTTTTTGTTAACAAGGTTTTATTTGGTCATTCAACCAAACCACAATGAAATACCTTCACAATGAACAGCAGGCCAAAAGACTATTGAAATTTAAATAAAATATTATAAAGCAGGTATTTCTCCCAAAGGGAACCGATTGCATCATTCATGCACCAAGCTCATTAATCTACAGTATTTGTACTCCATCATTATCTTGGCTTTGACTCTAATTCTAAAAGTCCACCTCTTGCCCCTGACCATATAAATTTCCCCTGCTCTTACAATTTGCCATATTTTCTTCCCCTCACAGAGGATTTATCAGTTGACATTTCAATTTATTACTCTTTACATACCAAAATAAAAAACAGATGGAAGAGAGAGAAGGAGTAAGAAAGAGATGGAAAGAGGAGGAGGTAGAATGAGAGTGAAGGGGGAGATAGAGAGAGAGAGAGAGATTGCGTGTGTGTGAGAGAGAGTGTGTGGTCATTATGGTTTTTACCTTCTCTGTTCTGTATCTGCAAGACTAACTGTAATCAAACCCATTTGGACATAATGAACTTGTGTTAGTCCTTGTTGCACACCAGTAAACTGTAGGTGATGCCCATGAGAAAGAAATCCCCAAACTCTCAATAATACAGATAAATAAGAGAAAAGGGCACAACACTACTTAGTGTGAGAAAATTATTTTATTTCTCTTAAGATTATTTTATTGTTCTGAGCAACATATTTACTGTAATAATATTCCAGATGTTTGGATGAGATATTTTCAACATAAAGAATGACCTGGATGGACCTGAAGTCTTGTTTCGTGCCTCATGAGCTGGCAGCAACCATTAGAGAACACAGAAGTGGTAGAAATGACACACAGTGGCATTTTAAAACCTATTAAATTTGCAACATGAATCATTAAACTGCTAACAAATGGTTTATCATAACAGATCAATTGTCCTGTCTGGGCTGCACTTCATAATGTTGTGATATGATTGTTCCATTTATTGTCTCAGATTGAAATGATCTAAACAGGACCATAGCTGACCTTGAAACAAACGTGGCTGAAAACTTGTACAAACAATTTGGCTTTAATTATACTTGCTTTGATCATCGCTGAAAAATGTGCTTGGTAGGATATTTATGAACTGTTACACCAGATGTAAATATGGACCCTGGTGGACCTTTGTGTGTGCTGGAACTCTGAAATATTTATACATATATATCCTTAAATACAGAGATCCTTCCCTTTTGAATATCCTCTCGTTTTGCATCCAGCTGAGTTCACACTTTACATTAAGACCTTTACTTTACAAAATCATTCCATAACATTCTAGTTGATTCTAATTGATGACATCATAAAGGGCTGCCCAAAGAACTGTAAAATTCCAGAATAGAACTCTAGAACTGAAATTAGAACTCTGAAAAAGCTCATTCCTCAAAGGGTTAAGCACCATAGGTTAGACTGAATGCCCTCCGAAAAGTTATGATGCCAGCAGGAACTGCCCACCAGGCAACACAGCGTGTGAAATATGTGTGAAAATCTGTGACCTTTGCATAAACTCTACTTATACGTATACAATTTCATTTCAGCCTGTAGCCTTTCATCAAATGTTCAGGACAAACTAAAGCAAATGACTTCTCAGGCATTAAAGTAACACAACGCCTTCCCGATACCGTGGATGGGAATCGCGCCATATAAAGTGTTGAACTTACTTACCCCAGGGAATTTTAGTGGAGTTGGAATGAAAGCTGCCATACAGAGAGACCCTCCAGTAGCAGGTTGGAACTTTGTTAAACAATGAAGCTATTCTGTTTCTGCTTTACATTCACACAAATAATTTTTGGCTACTCTTCGTCTTTGAAACTTTTATGAATTGCCCAACAGCCATTCTAGCTTGCACTGAGATAGCAGCGGGGGGTTCCATGCTGGTAGATTGGAGGGCAACCTGTAACATCAGTATATGATTGCATTTCCTGGGGTTGGGGGCAACTCACAGAATGGATTATGCCCCTCCCGCAGAGCATAGTGACCCCACTCTAAATGTAGGGCTGTGGAGGTGGTCACGGACCATTTTGATGACTGATGATAAAAATAAAAAAACACCCCCCTACAATCCAATAACTCTCAGCCTGGGCTCTCTAACAACTCTGTCCCTTTCTGATCTTCTCCATTATTTGCACGTATTCCCCTCTTATCTCCACTTGAAGCGCCACGGGCCAGTCATGACCCTTCTTACTGGTGGAAAACAAAGAAACTCAGAAACCGCATTATATCTGCCAGATAGGAAGTGGCTGTAATGGTCTGATATAGGTGGCCATCACCAAGATGGAGAGCCTTCCCAGCCATATGTCCAGAGCTGCAAAATAAATATTAATTTAAGAGCTGCCAAATGTAATTTAGTGCAAGCATTGACACTGAGCATGTCCACAGTTTCACTTTTTTTTCTTAAGAATATAGAGAAGTATGCTTTAAACTCAGCCAGACATAATATTTGTATCATGCCAAGATGTCAGGTTTCAATTTCGTATAATGGCAATGCCACAAGCAGACCTTTGCTGGTATTCAACTGGCATTCACATTAGCTTTAATTCTACACATATTACAGGAAATACTAGTTCATTAAATTGGGACAGTTAACATGAACTGGTATGTGGATGATCTTTTTTTGCCCTCAGTGCATGGATAGTTTGTGTTTATTAGTTAACATTTATTCTAAATGTATCCTGCATTTAATATATTGAATTGATTCTTGCATTTAAAATACCAATTGAATTTCCTGAAAGGCACACAATGTACTGAGGGTCAAACCTCAAAGAGTCATGATTGTCTTTTTATCAAACATTTACTGAATAATTTGAGATTACACAAGAGAGCATTGAAGCATTCAAATGCCATTTGAATGCATCTAGTGGAAACAAGTGCATTTGAATTTGTATTCTAAATAGATCAAACGTATTAAGTGGAAGTTGGTTATATTTGCTGATATTTCTCTGACATGAGTTGATGTTTTACAGCTGCAACACCAAAGCAACACAGCTGCAACACTGCAAATAAACCCATATTAATTGTCAACAGAATAAGGAAAAGCCCTTTATATTTTTAGTGACTATTTTAGTCTTTTTCGTATTTCAGACTATTTTAGTCGACTTTAGAAGTGACTAGATCTTAGGTCTATTGTGTTAACGTGAAACCATAACATCACAAATGGAATACGAAACACTTAACAGAGCTGCCCTTACTGATATGCTCACACGGACTCAGAGAGAGCGAGAGAGAGAGAGAGAGAGAGAGAGAGAGAGAGAGAGAGAGAGAGAGAGAGAGAGAGAGAGAGAGACCTTGCCCATATATCACATCATGTATGGACCACTAGGAGATGATGGGAGCCATTGGGGAAGAGAGAAGACACTAAACCATTATCTAGCAGAACAAGTAAACAGAGAAACAACCTAAACACAGGGATGTCAAACTCGACTTTAAAATCCTAATTTACATAACCTTGACGCAAGACTGAATACTACCACGAGCCTGCCACTGACACCATCCCGCACACAGCTGTGTGTTTGAGGCAGGAAAACATTCCCAAGGCAACGGATAGAGCTGTTTATGGAAACCCTTTTCTGGAACCGTTTTCAAGTGCCTGCTGTAACATTTACTTAAAAGGGCCATGTAAACGATTACAATAACGTGTGCATTAATTAGAAGTACAAATACTAGCCCTAAAAATACTTTGATGTATACGCTTTCTTATTCTACTTGAAATCTTATATCTCAATACAGCGCAAAACCTGCCACAAGACCGAAATCGGATTTGAAACAAAACTGAGAATACGATAAGTGTTGATGTGTGCAAAAAGGTTGACGGTTAAAAAAAGAAGGGTAATAATATTAGATAATATCTTCACTACTTACCTGGTCCCCGTTCGAGTCCTAATGTTTTACTGTTTTCCAGCACGGCGAAGATCCCTACCGCCACTAAAAAATAAGTGATAGAAAAAGTTGGTCCGGGAATATTAGATCCGCAATGCCAGTGAATGAACATGTTGCAACACGACTCAAGAAAAAGCCGTTCTTATTCCTTTCCTCCCGAAGAACCAAATGTCATTTCATATAGGTTTCATATATTGCTAAACTTATTGTCCAAAGTAAAACCATCTGGTAGCCTTTTCTCCTTGTAGTGAAGTGCAGACGATGGGGCAATGCTCCGTTACAAACGTCTTCACCCGGCAGACTAATACAAGAATTTAACTTCCACACCTCAGGGTAAAAGAAGGACTCTGCAATCCGGGGCTACAGGACCTATTTGTGTTTATGTTTGCCGACAAAGAACCTCCCCACTTCTTTTTCTATCAACAGTTCCCAAAACAATTCATCGCAGCTTTGTTGAAGTTCCCTAACAAACCCAAACTTTGGAACAGAAACGCCTCCTCGACAGCGTTAGTAGCTTTGTGGGAGGACTTCGGTGAATGCCTCTTTCATTGAAACCCTAGAACCAGACAAAAGAGAAGAGTTTTCAACTATGGGCTCGATTGTTGCTACTTCTGGACGTACGTATTTACACATTGCAGCGTACGCTATTGCAAGCGGAAAGGACACCCTTGCTGTTTGTGGTGGGAGGGTAAAGCCATGCGTTATTCCATTGACTGACAGTATGCTCGTTTGTTAAATGCACGGTGTGGTGCCGTCTGTAACTATGATTGACCACACGACTGGCATGGCAAAGGGCCAAGTTAAAAAGAGATCGAGTGGGACGGGTGGAACAACTGTAGGATACAAACAACAAACTTTCAACTGCATAAGAGACAGACACTCAGTAAATATTGGTTTTCTAAATGAATGTCAGTTTTGATGTTGCAACCCATAGTCAGTCCGGACACTCACCATACAAAAGACAAACTGTCCTTCCAATTTGTTTTATCGTCTTAATACATGTGTGCACTGGGCATTAATGGAAAATCCTTGTTGGGGTGACCATAATGCATTTGATTTCACAGAAAGGGGGGTAGGAATCGTATTGTTACATATGCAAGTTATTTTGCGTATTTAAAAGAGGTATGCTTCCCTACCAAGTAAAGCAAACAACTCCAAATTAAATTAAGCTACCAACCAACCACCGCTTACCCCGCTGCAAAATCTAGTTGGTGCAATGATTGATCAAGGTCTCCAGAAAGGCCTTATATAGCCAGGACACGTGCACGTAGACCGTTGTTGAAGCGGATAGGGTACCAGTACCACATATGTCAGGGGTGTACCTTTGAAAATAAATGTTAAATATACGCATTTCATAGACATCACCACCAAAATATTGGCCAGAGTGAGCTTAAAATGTAATTGTTAAATAAAACAGCTTTGTCTTGTGTAAATGTCATTTAAAACAAAACAAACGAGGTCAAGTCCATTTCGCTCTCTAGATGCATCGCTTCAGTGTCTGCGCCCTCTAGTGGAATGTCAACGATATGACACAATTGATGTGCGCAGAGAATCGTTTATAAGCATAATGGTCATGTTGTTTTTAGATACGTCTATATGGTGTTCACTTAACTATTTAGTACTAACAAATACATTTTCGACAGAAGTTTAAAGCATGGTGATATCAGCTATATGGTTGAAACAGCTGCATTGGTAACAACCAGACCGCCAAGTGGGTATTGGGTAACATGGCATGTGACCATTGCCAGTCGCAGTCGCTAAATAAATAATTTTATTTTTTAAATCAAATTAATATAATGGAAACCTTGGAATGGAAAGTCTGTTATTAACGGCGTCTTCCAAACAGGCTTGTGTTTTAAAATAGAATGGTACACACGTACATCATGTAGTTTTTAGCGTTTTTTATACAACTGTATGTGTACAATTTCCGGCATACCTGCAGTGTATCTGTGCTGCTGGCGCAATTTCAAAGGTTTCTGTGCGCTGTCTCTTCAGCACCGAGACGTAGGCGTGAAACGTAACCTATACACGCAATGGTCGCCTTAGTACACAAAGTGAAATTGTACAGTATCCCGCAACGTCTATAATCGGTCCCTTTACTGACTTAAATGAGTTTCGACAGCAATGTTGTCTGAGCTCGTGTGCTTCTAGTAATGAGTAGGCTAATGATTTAAGTTATACTGACAGATCGGTGCATGTGTTGGGTTTCAGTGTGTATTTATGGAAGCACTTTGAAAGACCGGTTGCCTATTAAGCGAGACACAAGAGGTTAAGAAAAGCATGCTCCTTATTTTGCGGAATGCAGAATCAACGTTCAACATAAGTAAATGTGGAAATATAACAGTGGCACAAACGTGACTCCCTTATTCCACTTGTTGGATACTGGTACCCGATGCAAGCGTTTTAAAATGACATACGTCTCTGTAAAACCACTGGAATCTAATGTTCTGATCTGCATTTAATTCTCCGTAGGTACCTGTGCTGCTATTTAAATACAATGTCAATCAAAATACTTTTGACCAATCAGTGACTTTCAGGGGCAGGCGCACCGAATGCGCACATCTATTAAAATGCTCGCTGAAGACGGTCGTCAGAGCTAAAGGACTTTATGGCCAGGTAAAAACGAGCCCTCCCTGGAACCAATCTTGGAGGTGTGAAAAGTCTGCACCGTGTAATTTGAGAGAAGCATAAGCCATATCATGTAGGTGATATGCAATCAGCAAATAGACTGGTGCTGGTGAATGCACATGGGAACGCGTTCTTATCAGAAATGATGGGGGAGATTTTCAACCACAGCGCTGACAGCGGCAAGTTTAACAGGTCTCTGACGGGTCCAGACAGATTCAGTAGCCTGGAGGACATAGATGTGACTGCTGACGGGAGCCCGGTACTCAGGATCCTCATCTCGGTCGTCTATTCGGTGGTCTGCGCTGTTGGCTTAGTGGGGAACTTGCTGGTATTTTTTCTGATGAAGATAAGGCAGGGGAGAAAGAAATCCACTATTAACTTCTTCATTCTTAACTTGGCCGTGACAGACTTCCAGTTTGTCTTGACCCTGCCCTTCTGGGCGGTGGACACCGCTCTGGACTTCAGCTGGCCGTTTGGAGATGCAATGTGCAAGATTATTCTGTCTGTCACCGTCATGAACATGTACGCAAGCGTGTTCTTTCTCACTGCCATGAGCATCACGCGCTACTGGTCGGTCGCCTCAGCTCTGAAGAACCGAACTCGACAGATATCGTGCTCGGTGAAATGGGTGAGCGCGCTACTGTGGGTCTCAGCGACTGTGGCTACGGCACCAACATCTATATTCTCCAAGGTGACACACGTAGCTGGAGAGAAGCTTTGCCTGCTGAGGTTCCCGGATGGCCAGCACTGGCTAGCGCTCTACCACCTTCAGAAAATACTTATTGCATTTGTTATGCCTATGCTGATCGTTTCAATCTGCTATTTGATGCTTTTGCGGTTCATCCGACTGCGAAGCATGAACAACAATCACCCCAAGCGGAGGTCCAGGGTTACCAAATCCGTCACCATCGTGGTCCTCTCATTCTTTATTTGCTGGATGCCAAACCACGCAATCACATTCTGGGGCGTCTTGGTTAAATTCAATGTCGTTCACTGGGATAAATCATACTACATCGTTCACACCTACGTGTTCCCCGTGACTGTCTGTCTAGCCCATGTCAATAGCTGTTTAAATCCAGTTCTATATTGCCTCATGAGAAGGGAGTTCAGGAAGATGCTAAAGGATTTATTTTGGCGGATATCTTCACCTGCTATTTCTAATAGCTGTCAAATACGCCCATTTTCTGGAACCATTAAACCAGAGCAAGAGGACACCCAAGTTGTAATTCCCCTAAACGTGATAGACACAGACCACTCCAGACTAACAGCTATTAACGGACGAAGTGATGCGCTGCCTTTTTCAAGCGCCACACCAGATAGGTGAAATTCTGCGCGGAAAAAGATCAGATCTTGCCAGCCCATACCAGCGATTGAAGATGTAACAAGTTTACGACTGGGACATTTCCGATTTTCTTTAAAGACTGTAATGTTAAACTGTGAAAATTGTAACGTTCCAAATTAAGTACAACAGTGTGTTGTGTAAACGTGTATCTCTTGAGTTGCATTTTTATAATGTGTTCTGTGGGTCAAATTTTATACTATGTACTAAATCCTATGACTATTGGACTTGCCTTTCTGCTGATGCATACAGGACTATAGAACACCCAGATTGAGAAGGCAACATCTAAATGTAGTCTTACATGCAACGGAGATGTGCGCATTAAACTCATTTAGCATATGCTACAATCTTTACGCATCAATGTTAAGAAAGCAGGTGCTTGTTCTTTGTGCACGTACACCGGTGTGCCGTGATGTTGGGATTTGCAAAAGTAAGATTTGAGTGCGCAATGTCTTGCCTTAAAAATAGTGTCAAATATACACCTTTACCTACAAATATTTTCAGATGTCTCAAAAGCGAATTGGCTGCATTGCCTCTGTGAGTCCTAAAGTATCCGGGGAAAGATACATTTCTTTACTATTAATGTATTGTGTTTCTGTAAATGTTGCAAATGAAAATTGTTTTTTCTTGAGTAAATGAATGTAAAGCCTGTCAATGCACTGTGTCATAATCAAAATAAAATGTTTTAATATCAGGAAAATGGCGAACTATTGCCAGTATAGATAGTTATTAATGCCATAAACCAGGGTTACTCACATCACGGTCCTCGTGGACCGAGTAGTGCTGTTTTTCCACCGTCCCTTTACCTGGGAGTCAGGTGTGAAGACACTCTGGCCAATCAATTGCACCAATTGTTCAATTGCCTACATGAGATAAAAGAAAACCAGAACCGAATTTGGATTCGTGCATGGGCCAGATTTGTATAAACCCACCATAAGCTATTAAGTAGTTAGATGCTCCCTGAAATTCTGGCCCCTATTTATGGACTGACTTTTTGCTTTATTTTTCCATGAAAGAATGATCTATAATAAAACAATTTAAAAAAGCATATTTTTAATGTAATTTTTATTATTATTGTCTATCCATTTAAAATATAGGCTACTCAGGGGTGTCAAACTCATTCCATCGAGGGCCGAGTGTGTGCAGGTTTCTGTTGTAACCAATGCATTACACCAGGTGATTTCAATTAGGTTCCCTCCTTAGTTGAAGAAGTGAGCTAATTAGTGAAATCACCTGGTGTAGTGCATTGGTTGCAACAAAAACCTGCATACACTCGGCCCTCGATGGAATTAGTTTGACACCTGTGGGCTACATCTACAGCAGTGGCAATGGTCCCATCAGGACATGTTAGCTACGTACTGTTCTGCGTTAGCTAAACAGTGAAAAGAATGTCAGAAGAAAACGTTTGACGTAGCCGATATTTCCAGAAAGTGGTAAATGTTTTGGATTGATTTCAATATGAAATATCGGCAGTTATATAAGTGTACATAATAACAAATTTGGCACCTCAGCGAATAAGTGACAGTCTCAACAATCTAGATCAGGGACAGGGAATCCTGGTCCTGGAGAGTCACAATGCTTGCGAGTTTTCGTTGTTACTCAGCACTTAAATTATCAATAAAATAAAGCAATTCGTTACACAGTTAACTCGCCTCACCTGGTTTCTTGGGTCTGAACTGGTTGCTGATTTAGGATGAATACAAAAACCTGCGGCTCTCCAGGACCTTAACCCTGATCAGGTTAGACACCATCAGATAACCACCTCATATTGTGGAACGGCCAATACATCTTAACTGTGCAATGGACAGCGGGGGTAACGGGACCTTGAAACATGCCACTTATGCAATTAATACATAGGCTAATTCAAAAGCAAATTGCGCTGCCCAATTCATTGTCAATGGGGCGATGTGGACCGACATTAGTCTAAACACACTGTATGAATTGTATTTTCATGCTGGGATATTAAGTGATCAATTAAGCCAGGAACAACACCTGCGTGGAAGCACCTGCTTTCAATGTAGTCTGTGTCCCTTATTTAGCCAAGTGTTTTCACCTTTTTGGTCACTATTTGTACAATGGTTTTATTCAGACCAGACAATATCCTTATCAGAAAACAATGAGGATGTAGCCTACCACTGAATTGATTACAATTTCACGCTTTCCTGGCAAAGTGGTGGATAGAGTGCGACCAATGCTTAAATTTAACGTCGCAATAATGGCCAGTGATAACAGTATAAACATTATATTGCAGTTTATGCCCATCTTACCCTTTCTAACTTGAACTTGATCATCTATTTTGCAATGTTGTATTTGCGCTGTGTGGTTTAGGCCCATGGTCTAAATATAGCTAGCTCAAACGAATTAAAATCAATTTCATGCTCACTGAAAAAAAACATTGCTTGCAATATGTACACAACTCACTAGATGGTACTACAAAGCCAGTAGAAAGAAGAAGAAAATCCAAGGATGGCGCTTTCAGAGAAGGGCACAATGCTATCAGTGGCAGTCTTTTTTTTCACTCAGCAAGGGGTCTATTTCTATCTCTTGGTGCATGATATCTCACTAAAAACAAGGTTCAATATAGGGCTGTGACGGTATACCGGTATGACGGCACACACCACAATTGTAAAATCTGAAATAGTACTGTCATAAACTTAAGGTAATACCGCGATAATAAATCACGTGGCAAAAGCAATTTTCATGCAGGGAAAAAATTCAACCGTTACCCTACTAAAATGTCTAAATAACCCATATTAAAATCATATAATACTGGACCTGGGGTGTCTGCTAATGTATACCACGTCTTTGGCTGTTCTTGCATTTTGTTTTATTTACAACGCGATTGCACACATGCAGCTGTAGCCTAGCTGCTATTAGCTAGCTAGCTACACGGCATAAAGCTCTGTTTGTGCAAACAGTCCCTTATAAAACTTGTCCGACACTGATTCCGATGCCGGGTATATAGAGGTCAAATAAGTTGATACAGTATCACTTGCTAGCTAGCTCTGTTCGCGGAATGAAGAAATACACTTGTCACTGGCTAATGTGTAGCCTATAACCTAAATCGAGACAGACGAGAGCAGGGAGGTTGCGAGACTCCATCCATCCATTATCTAAGCCGCTTATTCCTGGTCAGGGTCGCGGGGGGGAGCTGGAGCCTATCCCAGCATGCGTTCCGGGCGAGAGGCAGGAATACACCCTGGACAGGTCGCCAATCCATCGCAGGGCACACACATCATTCACTCACACACTCATACCTACGGGCAATTTAGACTCTCCAATTAGCCTAACGTGCATGTCTTTGGACTGTGGGAGGAAACCGGAGTACCCGGAGGAAACCCACGCGGACACGGGGAGAACATGCAAACTCCGCACAGAAAGGCCCCCGGCCTGGATTCGAACCCGAGACCTTCTTGCTGTGAGGCGACAGCGCTATCCACTGCACCACCGTGCCGCCCGGTTGCGAGACTCGAGGGGAGAAAAAAAGATGCGGAGCGCCCACTCAGAGCCTGGCAAGCGAGGCTAGTGGCCGAGATAAATTAGCCTACCGCAGTGAAAAATCTGACCAAAGTCAATATTGGTTAAAAAAATCACAATGTTAGGCGCCTGACAGGTTGGGAATCACTGAGATAGACGAAAAGTTGTATCAGATTCTGAGCTATGATAGTCTGTATCTAAATACTTAGTTCGTCACCTCTCCTCTTCTATCCTGGGCCACTTTTAAAAAAGGACGATATCTTCTGCACTATCTTCAAACGAACTGGGGTTATCCTACACTATAGCCTAATTTTACACTATAAAATACATTTGCCATCTCTACATCCATACTCGCCGTGTAACAAGTATGAAACGGATTTAAAATTGATTAGCAGATTAAGTCAATTTTTTAACGAATTAAACTTTTTTTTCATTCATAGCCTATTTTCCATTTATTTTATGCCACTGCCTAGTAGCAGTCGGCGCACAGTCTAACGGTTAAAACCTCCGTGTATTAATTCCAGATAAAAAATTATACTGTCCATTTATTTTAGACGGTCGAAGAAAATACTTAGGCGGCCCGCATAAGCATTACACAGTCAGGGAAAACCCTGCATACAATAAACAGATCGAGTTGTAAACTTTGTGTGAAAGGCTACTTTTTTTGCTTAAAAACTGATACCGTGATATAGGGGAGAGCGGGGTAAATTGTCACACGGGTAAATTGTCACACTGTTCACATCTCCAACCACAGGGGTGCTATCTCAAAAATCAAATAGCTACTTTGTGTGACAACTTGTTCTATGGTCAACTTCGGTTCTTATCAACTAATGGTCACTTTAATCAGAGGTGAGCACAGTTTTCGTATTTTTCATCTTCAAAGGTAAAAAAATTGCACTTTTACTTTATGTAATAAAACTGTATTCGGTATAAATGTTCAAAATTATATTTGTGTACTGAATAAAGGAGACAAGAAGGTGTCTCTGGATACATTAGCTGCAGTCCTATGTTGAACTAGCCTCGAAATTGAGCAAACATTAGCCCACATATCCGTTTGGGGCAAGTTGTCTCAATGGCTTTGAGGCAAGTTGTCACATGAGATGACTTGCACCAGTATAAATAGACACATAGAATATGCACAAAAAGCTTTGTGATATTAGGTTAATTGAAATGTGTTTTTGAAGGAAAGAAGGATTGAAGGAAGAAAGGAAGGAAGAAAAGAAAGAAAGATGGTGAGAAATTATAAAAGAAAGACAGAGAATGGCAGCACACCTCCTGACATAATGTTTAAGGCAGTGAGGCAGGTGAAGTTAGAGAAAAGATCAATCAGAAGCACAGCGAAGGATTTCAATATAAATGACCATACTCTGACTCGGTATTGTGAAAATGTTACCAGCGAAGAAATTGTCAGTCAGGCAGCCGTCCCAACAACAGTGGTTGGCTATGGAAAGCCACGGCAGGTATTTCCACCTGATTTGGCGATGCATTATATCGCTAGGTCAGCTGACATTTATTTTGGTCTGTCGCCAAGTGAGATCAAAAGACTTGGCTACCAGTTTGCTGTGGCACACAAGCTGAAGTTCACACCAATGTGGGCAGAAAAAGAAAAGGCCAGCTCGGAGTTGTTTACAGCCTTCTTAAAACGGCACCCAATGCTGTCGCTAAGAAAGCCTGAGGCAACTAGCCTTGCTAGAGGCAAGTAGGGTCACTGACCTCCGCTGAAAGGGGAACGCTTGTCACACTGGCCTGTGCTGTCTCAGCCACAGGAAATAGTATACCTCCATATTTCATATTTCCCCGTCTCAACTTCCTCGACCATTTTTTAATCAACGGACCACCTGGCAGCAAAGGAGGGGCAAATCCCTCGGGGTGGATGAAGGATGTGCACCTTGTTGACTTCCTGAAACATTTCATTGTTCAAAATGCTCAAAGGAGAAACCATGTTTAGGGAGACGGGGGATGGTTGTAACACTTTTTGTTTGAGCATTAGTAACTCAGTGGTTGTTTGTGCTAGATCTCTCAAACTTTGATACACGGTACCCATATTGGTCTACTACAAATAAAACTCACATGGACGTCTACTACACAATCACAGATTATGTGAGTTAATGTCAAATACAAAGACTTAAGTTGTTACAACCTACCCCACTACTTGGGTGAGTTGTAACACTAGCTGGGGATGGATGTAACAATGAGAGGTATTATGCTGAAATAAGATCCACACTATCCAATTTATGCAAGAACTTTATTGAAGAATAAAGAACAACACTTTAATAATTTGAACGAAGTGAACAATTTAAAGTGCCAAAAAACATTTCTTTTAAAACTTTGAAGTTTAGCACAATAACAATAGCTTTGTGTGTGTATTTGAGTGAGAAAAAAGCTTTTTTTTGCCTACTGATCCTCTAGTTCCTGAACAATTGAACTTCTATGCACTCTTTACCTGTGTGTGTGGACTGTAAAAAACAATAGCAACAGTTTTGAACAAAGTGTGTGTGTATTTGTGTGAGTGTGCATGTGTGTGTGCATGTGTGTGTGTGTGGACTGTATTCCTAAATGTGTAGGCTATGTGTCACATAAGAGTTCAATCAGACAGACAGTGGTGGCAAATGTAGACGGCTACCCCTTTGGTGCAGGCTTTGTGGGCCCAGAACTTACAATATGCACACTTGACCACATTTCTTTTGGCCTTGAGTTTGCAAAGTGTTCGATGCACAAAATGCAGCAATTCTCATCATCAGAGGTGTCAGAATCCTCTTGGTCATTGGGCTTGGGCCTTTTGCTTGTTTGCTTTGTTTTCTTATTTTGCCCCTTTCCAGACGACAGGTTTATTCTCTTTTTTACAATTTTTCCCGTGCTCCTCTTCTTTTCTTCCTCTTCACGTGCCTGTTTCTGTTAGGATTTCTGATTGTATCTTCTCTCTTCCCACTTCCTTGGTCCTGCTTTGGGAAATGGACAGAGAGCAGATGGACTGAAACCCTGTTGAGGAGCTGAGGCTTGAGCTGAGGTGGAGGCTTGGGCTGCCGGGTTAGCTGAGGTGGAGGGTTGGGCTGGCTGGTTGGCTGAGGTGGAGGCTTGGGCTGGCTGGTTGGCTGAGGTGGAGGCTTGGGCTGGCTGAGGTGGAGGCTTGGGCTGGCTGAGGTGGAGGCTTGGGCTGGCTGGTTGGCTGAGGTGGAGGCTTGGGCTGGCTGAGGTGGAGGCTTGGGCTGGCTGAGGTGGAGGCTTGGGCTGGCTGGTTGGCTGAGCTTCTGTGCGACTTTACAATATCTGTACAAGGTGACGTGACAGATGGAATGGGCCTTGGCGACTCTTCTCACAGATGTTCCCTGCCTGACTTCAATTGCTGCCTTTCTGAGAATGCCTGCAGGGACACCCCTGTCTGTCTTATGCTTCCACTGCCTAGGCATGCTGAAAAAAGGAGAAAAGTAAAAAAAAACATTCTCAGTCATCATAAGGGCATGGTTGTAACATTTTTAATGAACTGTTACAACTCTCCCCACCCCGGCAGCCATTACAAAGCTAACTGTTTTTAGCATGTAGGTTGGAAGCTAGCATGAATGCAATGCGTGAAATTGAACTATAGAAACTGCTACCTTAGGTTATGTAAGTCAAACCATTGTATCTACAACACAATGAACGCTAGGCAAAAAATAATCTTGATGAAAATATTTACTTTCTTACCTGAAAATTTGTTTTTTGCTCGTAAAATCCACAATGTTGCTCACAGAGACATGACACTTCTCCTGTGAGCGCAATGAGGAAATGGGAGTGTACGATATTGATGACATCACCACAGCTCGTTTCTGATTGGTCAAACTGACAGTGTTACAACACACCCCGTGTTACAACCATCCCCGGTCTCCCCCTACTCCTTTTGGACAACCATGAATCTCATATGTTCATTGATGGACTCAATTATGCCAAAGAAAACTGCATAATTATGGTGTCATTCCCACCCCACTGCTCTCATCAGCTTCAACCCTTAGACAGGTCTGTCTACGGGCCGCTAAAGAGGCACATCAACACAGCATGTGATGCCTGGATGAGGAACAATCCTGGGAAAACAATGTCAATTTATGACATTCCTGGGATTGTGGCAATCGCCATTCAGGCTGACTTTAGGGTAGCTGGGGTACAGCCTTACAACAGGGATGTATTTTTGTGAGTTTGCGCCATCCTATGTTACGGATCGCCCTGCCCTGCCAGGCCCCAGCACCAACCCTGCCCTGCCAGGCACAAGCACAGACGCAGACCTGTTCAGTTTCCATGCCAGCTCACCCTTACCCATCAATGCTGCTTACCCAGCTTACCCTTACCCAGCCATTTCCAAAAGCTGGTCCCAGAAAACAAACTAATAATGGAAGAAAGCGGCGCAAAACCGCAATTCTAACAGACACACCAGTGAGGCAAGCACTACAAATGGAAAAATCACAATCTAAAAACAGGCTGGTTCTGGAGGAAGAGAAGCAAAGTGCAAAATCTGGATTTGCCGAGAACAAAAAGGCAACAAAAAAAAGAGAAATAGACGAGTCATCATCAGATGAAGCGGAGTGCTTCTGCCTAGTCTGCATGGAGCCATTTTCTAACAGCCGCCCAAAAGAGACTTGGGTGCAGTGTGTGAGATGCAAGAAGTGGGCCCATGATGCTTGCACCCCAGGCCAGGCGATTTATTTGTGCCAGAACTGTGACTGAAGATGAGTCTGATTAGAAGAGTTTCATTGTGCATTACACCATGTCTGTTTTGTTAAGACTAAGCATGATTGTTTTCATTTGTTCTTTAATGAATGAGTTCTTTAATTAAATTTATTTGGTTTTGAATTTGAAATTTAAAAAATTATATTCTCAATTATTTAGTTGTATTCTTATTTGTTGATAATCCAATGTGACAACTTACCCCACATACTATGACATAGTGTGACAACTTACCCGCTGATCCATACTGAAATAAGATATGAATATGTAATGAATACAAAATATGTGCCCAAGACTTCCACCTTTCATTTGGTATGACATTTATACCATTGCGATGTATTGCGCCCAGTACAGGTAAGACAGAGTGAAAAGTGTGACAACATACTCCACTCTCCCCTACTGAAAACTGTGATATTGAGTAGTACGATTATCATACCGTGAAAATGTCATACTGTTACAGCCCTAGTTCAATACCAAAACCCTTCAACCATCTAGCCCAGAGTCACGTAAACAGACCTAGCAATGATTTCTGAATTTTGGTCCAAGTTTTTCACAATGGCAAACACAAATAAGAAAAGACACGTAGAACACTCTAGAACATCTCAAATATTTATTCCACCAAGCCGCCTCAATTAAGCATTTATTTTCAAGTCAAAGCCAGGTGAAACCGTAGTCCTGTGTCAGCCATTTTGGGGTGTGATGGACTGTAGCACCAAGCCTCTGCCTCACTGGTGGGCTCTGGGTTGGATTGCAGTGCTTGTCAGTGACACAGGGACATGCCCTACTGAGACAGAAGGTGTGAATAATTGAATGGAGTGATTAAGGTTTGCCCTGTGTTCCGTGCAGGGGAGCATCCTCTTCCTGTGCCATCCCCCTCATGCTCAGTAATCTACAGGTGGCAGGGTCACCATCCTGGTGAAGTTTTCGTAGTGCACGCGTCCGTCCCGGCCCACGTTCGCCTCTCTGAACAGCTCGTCCACTGTAGCAGGTGGGTGGAGAAAACATTTGGCAACATCAGCATTTGGCTCAATTGACATTGTTGGTGCCCCAAGCCATAAATTTGTATAACTTTTATGCTCTAAGAACATAAGAACATAAGAATACATAATAATGAGAACGGGCCGTTCGGCCCATCTTGGCTCATCATGTCCTAATCTAAAGAACATCTAGTACTACATCTAGCCTGGCCTTGAATAGCCCGAGCGTTTCTGCCTCTACTACCTGACCTGGCAAGCTGTTCCAGGCATTGACAACTCTCTGTGTAAAGAAAAACTTCCTAATATCTGTGCGGAATTTGCCTTTAACTAATTTCCACCTGTGGCCTCTTGTTCTGCTGACCCCACTTATCTTAAAAAATATCTATATATATATATATTCAGATTGCCCTATAACAATGGTTAGACCTTTGGGGTGTTAACTTGATCTGTGCCTGGCACTAATGATAGAGTGAGGATTCATGAACCTAAAAATGGGTGGAACTACTCTGTGCTGATCCATAGGAAAATATGATAATTCATTAAAATCAGTGAGTCATTGATAACACACCCATGAACTCCACCCATTTTAGGCTCATGAAGCCTCATTCTTCCATTACTTCTTCGATATATCTCACTAAAAACATTCCTTGAGATTAATATTTGTATATATCTTATATACTGGGGCGGCACAGTGGTGCAGTCGATAGCACTGTCGCCGCACAGCAAGAAGGTCCAGGGTTCAAATTCCAGCCTTTCTGTGTGGAGTTTGCATGTTCTCCCCGTGTCCGCGTGGGTTTCCTCCAGGTATTCCGGTTTCCTCCCACAGTCCAAAGACATGCACGTTAAGCTAATTAATTGCATGCCAAATTCATGCTGGGATAGGCTCCAGCCCCCCCTCCATATATACTTGTTTTTATCCTTCCCACCCCTTATATATTTTGGTTCAATTCAATTCTATCTACAAAATAATTTCCCATGTGAGGCAATAAAGAATAATTAGTTACTTTTTAGAATTACTTTTTCCCCCTGAAAATTTTTGATGAATTTTGAGGTCTAATTAAGGTTACATGTTGCACTGCAATAGTAAGGTAGAGTAGTGATGACTCAGGGAACAGCCCTGTGTGCTCTTTTAATCTTCTTAGAAGATCTGACTGTGCTATAAAAGACATTAACGCTACCTTCTTTATCTGTGAGCTTCTCGCCAAGGCCGGTGAGTTTGGCCCGGAGCTCTGAGGCCAGAATGTACCCCTTCTTCTGCTTGTCTGTCATGCGCATGGCCTCCAGGATCTCTGCCTTGGGGTCCTCCTGCTGAATCTGCCTGTGCATCATGGTCAGGAAGATGGAGAAGTCCAGCTCGCCATTCTTATCTGATCCAGAAGAGGGCGCTGATAAGCATTTTCTTTTTTAACCTTGTTGTTAATATCCTTATAAAACCATCTGGTATAAATTTCACACAATAGGACAACATGAAACAAGCCAGTGTCAGCTCATTTAATAATTTAATCAAATGGCAGAAAATCAAACCCTTTTCAACTCCCTTTTTTGGCACCACCATTAAAGCAGGCAAGATGGTGCATTTCTGTCCCAGTTTCATGGTGTTAACATTTTAATAAATGGGTGAATAGTATTCCTTAAATAATGACATCATGTATATTTCAGTTTTCAACATGTGGGACTGATCCCAACAGGCTTTGAGTTGGGGTTGAGTCAGGGTTGTCTCCAGTGAACTTTGATCCCAGCCTGGGCCTATGGGAGGGCGTACCTATCTTGTGGACCTGCAGGTGTCGGTCCACCTCCCCGAAAGTGGGGCTGGTGCCCAGGCAGCGCATCACAGTGATCAGGTCCTTCGCCTCGATCTTCCCTTTCCGCTTCTTGTCGTACAGGGAGAAACACTCCTTGAACTCTAGAGCATGAGGGAGAAGACTGAAGTGAAATATTATTTCTTTTTTACCACACTCACTGTGTGTAAAATGTTTATGGAAAAGAAAACGTTTATTAGAAAGCCCCTAACAGTCTCTACAGTAAGACTGTCCTCTCTAGAATGGCCCTTAAGGTTTTCCTCTCTAAAGTCCAATTTTTGTCAATTACACGTTTATTTCCTTAAAGATAAAGGGAACCCACAAGCATAGGAGCTGAGCAGTTGTACAGGATACGAATAGCAATCACATACTAACAGTAAGGGGGAAAAGCTGAATTCAAAGTACTACATTTTACCTCACCATCACAGAGCCTGGCGGTTTTCATTCAAAGGAATATCGCAGTCCCTACGATGGGACCGCATCGCATCGCAGGATTAAAGTGGACCCCGTAGGTGCTTGGCCATGTACTGTAGCTAATACAGATAGTTAGTTGTGCTATGGCAGCCACACGGAAATAAATTATTCCAGAGTTTGTCTTCGGTGTGGATAGCAAGATACAGTTGGATAATAAACTGCGTATTGAATTTACATAAAAGCTAAAAAAAAATTAGGAGAGGGAATACGAAAAAAATACCGTCCAAATAGTTGAAGCTGACATTCTGACCGAATCGGTAATCTTGGACTTGGGAAAGCAATTACTGGGCTGTGCAAATATGTCGTCGCAGAGAAGACAACTCAATACATCTTACCATTTATTTGATCTTGTGATAGGAATTTCGCCTGTGACAAAACAAGAATGAATAATTTACTGTCCCGTTTTTTAAACAACTGTTCGAACAACTGCAAAGGTATGAATAAAACAATGACTTATCTCACCATTTCGTTTGCGGTTACGCGTCTTTCGGTGGCTCACTCCTCCACCCTCTCAGTAATGTCACTCCCTCTTCCGCCTTCCGTATCTCCGTTGCCCCACTCGGTTCTAAAGTCCACTACGGGACAGAGGTAATTGATATGATGTTACTATGGGAACCAACATATATGACACCACATATCATTTTATCCTTGGTCAATTAGAAGCATCAAGTCGACATGTTTCTGATTTCACCCCATCCAGTGAACGTGGCTTGTGGTAGATGTTTGCTAAATGTTCCATGAATATATTGATCACGCAATTGCATTTTGGTACTTGTTTACACATGACGTTGAGATGTCCTCAGGGGTTTCCACCAGCCAAGACAGCGCATGATTGCGAATGCCTTTTACGGAAAATAACTTCTTCATGCGATTTGTCAATGAAGGGAATGGAGGCTTAATCTATTAGTAACTTTTTCGTAATCAACAGTTCAACTGTTGACTCACAGGGCGTAATGCATCAACCGGAGTAGACGAGGGATTACAAAACTCGGTAGCCGATGGTCGGCTCATCACTTGATCAATTAAGGTTGTTGAAAACTTTGTTGTATAAAGGTTGTTACATTTTTCCCCTCAAACTTATTTAAACACAATATAGGTTTACCATTTTTAACGTCTTTAACATTTAACCTGTCAGTCTGTAATTGAATACATTAAAAATGTTACCTCTTCTGAATTAACCATTTTGCCATATAGCACAGTATAAACAATTAAATATTAGCTGTCTGAGAACTGATCTGATAATTAAAAGTCCTGGGATGTAAATATGGGACATTTATTCTTCATGGGGTGCATAGCTATTTCTGACATAATTGTGGCCATAACAGGGTAAACCATCCCTCAATAGACATTAAAAGTAACTTTTTCTTAATGAATTAAGAAAAGGTAACAGTTCTTTATGATTCAGGAGTTCTGGTTTTTGGTTCTGGTCTGAGTTTTTGGTTGCAACAAAAACCAGCAAATGCAGGGAGCCCTAGTTTTTGTGAAGCCCTGGGCTGGGATTGTCATGGTTTGAGTGCCTGTTTAGCCCTGTGTGGGCGTACTCTTTTTCTATCCTTGTGAGTACGTTCCTGCTGATCTCCATAGCTAATCAGCGGATTGTTTTCAGGTGTTCACTGCCTACTTAAGCTCGCTGCTTTCACTACTCCGTGCTTCAGTGTCTTTTCATTTGGCGTGGAAGCCGGTACGGTATGTCTTCGATATCTTATTTAGAAAAACGTATTTAGAAAAACGTATTTAGAAAAACGTATTTAGAAAAACGTATTTAGGAATACTTATTTAGGAATACTTATTTAGAAATACTTATTTAGAAAAACTTATTTCTCTTTAGCTTTCTCGCCACTTCTACGGAAGTCTAGTTTTTTCCTTATTTTGTTTGGTCTGTGTTTCGGGGTTACTTACCGACAGACCCAGGGCACTTATTTTCGTTGTTTCGTTTTCCTAAGCTGCGTCTTAGGCGTCTGGGTTCTTTTCCAGCTTTGTTTTCTTTTTTGCTTGTGTTGCGACAAGTTATTATTTCCTTTTTTCCTCCGCGTGTGGTGTTGGGCTACACGTCAGAAATTTCAGTTTTTACTATCGTTTATTTCGCCCTTTTTAGGGGTAGTTATTTCGTATTACGCTGGGAGTTTTGCTTTATTTTCTGTAGCTATTCTCGTGGGTTAACGCCCCTCGCTCCCTATTGTGTTTTAGTGACATCCTGATTATTCTCCATTGGTCGCGCTTGGGCCTCACCCCTACTAGCCCTCACAGGGATAGCCTGTAGGCTAGTTAAAATAGGACATGCTGAAAGGAAGACTTCGGGCTTGGAAGCCTATAGTTCTTGGCATTATTGTTTTAGTTTTTTTGTGAAAAAGTTCAACCAAAAGCCTCATGCCATTTTGGATGAAGCAAGCCTCCTGGGACAAACTGGGCAGATGAAACTTGTCGTGTCACATGGCATGGCAGCCATGTTATGGGCAGCAAATAAGGGCCCAGGTGGCGGCCAGTTGTTTCTCTGAGGGTTGATCCTGTACACTCCAAATTTGGCAAACATATGAAGTGTGCTATCCTTTTAATTTGTTAAGCAAGACTCGCTTTCTACAGTGTTTTGGCAAGCTTTTATTGTTGCACGGGATTGGAAGCCTCCAAGGTTGCCTTCAGACTTTAATTATCTATCAACAGTGTTGGGGAAGTTACTCTGAAAATGTAGTAAACTAAGTTACCAAGTACTCTACACTGGAAGTAGTTAAGCTACAGCAAAGCTACCATGGTGAGAAAAACTAAAACTACATTGAAGTATACATAAATGGCCATTGCTCTACTTACTTTTACTTTAGCTCTTCTAAATGAGTTACCTTTAAGTGCAGATAATTACAAAGCACTGGGTATATACCTGATAATTAACACACTAAAATAAAGTGTAATCTCATCTCATCTTCAGCCACTTATTCCTAGTTAGGGTCGTGGGGGGGCTGGAGCCTATCCCAGTATGCATTGGGGCAAGAGGCAGGAATACACCCTGGACAGGTCGCCAATCCATCGCAGGGCACTACATACACCATTCACTCACACACTCATACCTACAGGCAATTTAGACTCTCCAATTAGCCTAACGTGCATGTCTTTGGACTGTGGGAAGAAACCGGAGTACCCGGAGGAAACCCACGCGGACACGGGGAGAACATGCAAACTCCACACAGAAAGGCCCCCGGCCTGGATTCGAACCCGACACCTTCTTGCTGTAAGGCGACAGTGCTATCCACTGCACCACCGTGCCGCCTAAAGTGTAATCCAATTTCTTAATTTTCAATACTGAAAATACGTGTACCTCCCTCTGACAATGAAGACAAAATATTTTCAGGGAACTCTGATCTGTCAATGCAAATTGAGGATAAGTATGTTTTTATAATGTTGTACACAATTAAAACTTGTAATTAAAAAATGTAAACACTTTGATGTCATACAACAACAATAATAATAGTAATAATAACAATAATAAACGTTATTTGTATAGCACCTTTCATTCAAAATAGTGCTTTTATGTGTCAGTACAAATAAAAATAAAAAAGAAATAGAGAAAAGAGAAAAAAAAAAAAAAAAACACACAATCCAAATGGCCTAGAGAAAATCATGTAAGTAAAACAATAAAGCAATTACAATTACAATAATAATAATAATAAAATAAAATTAAAGTGGATAAAATAAATAATTGAAATAATTGAAGTGATGCTAATTATAAGATAGATTACAATTTTTTTTTTTTTTTAAGGAGCAGCTTCTACCCAGGGTGAGATTAGATGCATGTTCTACATTCCTAGAACATGGAGTAAATAGTGAGTTTACAATGTACACCAATATGCACAGTGGGGCACCACGCTTTGGAGTGGTGTGCGCTGCCCGTCAGAGACGCGGATCGAAACCCGCGTTTCTACCAGACCGGCCCTGGTCGTCAGCCCGATCGGAGGCGGCATTTGGTTGTCCGCCTCCGGGGGGAAGGGGGAGGAGAGCCGGCACGAGTCCGTCGAGGAGAAGGTTAATGGAGTCCGTGGAAGATCTCCGTCTCGAAAGAAGGCGGGGAAATAGGTCCAGGAATGCGAATCTCGTTCCCGGAGGACGGGCGGCGGACTCGTGGGGGTGGGGAATTGAGAATAAAAATAGAGGGTACAATTGGCTACCAAATTGGGAGAAAAACGGGGGAAAAATCAGAAATAAATGTAAAAAATATATATATGCACAGTGGAGCAAAAGCACTTGTTTGTTCCTTTTTTTTCTTTTGTACCTAGGTTATCTTATCTTTAGTGTGTGTGTGTGTGTGTGTGTGTGTGTTGAACAGGACTGGTTCATGCTGTAGTCAGTGGTATCCTGAGGGTAAACTACTCTACCGTGCAGACCTCTGCTGCTCACTGACAAATAGAACGCAGTCATCGGACTCTCAGCAGAACTTTTTATTCATACGGCATATTAACAGTCTCTCAAAGTTCTTGTCTGACAGGCGGTTGCGTTTTGCACTGAACGCACTGAACTACCCATGGCTAGGGAAAGATGCTTTGATCTCCATTCATTTCAATGGAAAGATATGCCTGCTTGCGCTTGAGGCGTAAATGGAGACTAAACTAACGAACTAACTAAACTAGCTGTGACATCATATGGAAATATTACTTTTTTGTGTGCCCCACTGAGAGAAAATAGCACCGGCAGCCCTGCTAGGACGTTTGCTTGTTGATGTTTAATGAATGAACCAAAGCCACAAACTGTGGTTGAGAACAGAAATCCCCAAACCCAAGTTCAACATTCAACTTAGTGATCGCTTTAGCTAACGTAGTTAGCCAGAGTTGCATGGTAAACACCAGCTAAATTAGTAACCTAATGTTAGATACAGTAGGCTCTGTATTTATTCACCAAAAGATCATATAAAATAAACGATATAAGTAATGAGGTATATTTCACTGCTTATCAACATCTATGGATGATAGCTCTACAGTTTTATATACTTGACTGCAGTCTGTTGTGAGCATGTGAGTGGGCTTCAACATTACTTGTCAGCTCACCATGGGTGCTCAATTTTTACAGCAGTAAAGTACAGCTGTAGTGGCATGGCCCACAGCAAAGTCCTCTGCCTCCAACGCCAGCCGCGGTATCATCAACAAGGACTGTGCTCTCACCTGATATCACTCATCTGTCCCCTCTGTTGATGGTGAAGCCAGGCTCATATATTCCTTGCCCTTCTGAGAGCAAAGTCCTCCAGCTACGCTAATGAGGTGGTAAGGAGTGGGGGTGTCACCTTGCAGCACCCTTGCTGATATCAGGATAAGAGATGTAACTTAAACCTTTGTGTTGGTGTGGATGTCACTGATTGTGTCAGCCAGTTTTCTTTGTGTGCCGTATATGCGCACAGTATCTTAATCAATTTTGCTGTGTTTCCAGTAGCCATCTTAAAATTGATAACCGCGCCTAGAATTCTGATTAGGTTTAATCCATCACCCTTGCACCGGCTAGTAGCTGTGCGACTTCTAGTACTTCCCCTCTGTCTGGACCCTGTGAACATTCCATTAGTCCTCACAGGGATTTCTTACCATTCTCAAATAAAGTATTGTTCTTATACTCTAAATTACCATATGTCAGAAAAGAAATAAATAAAATCCAATTCACTAGGATATAATCTTTTTAAGGGGGAGATGGCAGTTGGATCCTTGATTATAACCTTTTTAATCTTTTGCAGTCCCATATTGTGCTAAGTATAATGATACCATCTAATCATCCTAACAGCCTATCATTTCAATCATCTCTTTTGAACCACTCAGGAGACTGCCAGGTCAGAGAAAATGCTACAGCATATTACATTCTGAACATAGCGGCTTTCTGTGTGCATAACACCCTTTATGTAATGGCTTGCATTAATATATAGACTTGACACAGAGCTAGATGAACTCAAGGCCATTTGCACAATGATGGCTTAGATGGGCTCAATGGCCTGTATTATGCTCTTATGTACTGTTCATGGATTAAATGGATAAAGTGTATGCTGAGAAATGGTGGTGGCCATTATGGAACACACCCCAGAGAGGCTCGGTTAGATCCAAAACACATAAAAACACAAACAATACTAATAAAAAACTTTAGAAACCATAACAAATTCAACAAATGTAGAAATACTGTCTATCAAAAACCATCTACCAAAGCATATCTATGTTAATTAAGGGGTGTTATTTAGAGTCACAAGCTGGTGAAATGATTTTGTACAATTACATACAGTACATGGTCCTATTGGAAATCACATTGTGTCTGCTTTACCCGTTACGAGGGGAAAGGACGGATCAGGTAGGGGTAAAACAAGAGCTGGAGGTGTCCAAGGACAGCGTGGGTGGTACCCTCTCTGCACAGTGGGCCACTGGCAGAGGCTGCTGATGAGATTGCTCCTCAAAAGGACAAATCCCCCGGGAACCCAGTCCAGGGACTGGGGACAGGCGGTCAGAATGCAATAACAACAACGTCAATAATAGCAACGACCAGGTTCAATCGAAATTGAAAGCCGGGAAATTAAAAAATAAAGACTAAGACAGACATTGCTCAACCAGGTCCCCAAGATCCCCCAGGGTAGTTATTTTACATCCTTGGCACAGACCAGGAATACGTATTCTTCATGTGCTGGAATATTATTTTGCATAGAGGGAAATTAGCTTGCTGCAGAGAAGGGAAGGAAGTCCGTCTGTGTCCCCCAACTTGCACCACGCAGGTGGGTGTGGCCTGACCTCTTTGCTATTGGCTGTCCTTGATATGTAGGGTGTAAAAGGCCCAGGGCTCTGGCACGTAGATGACACCTGGGTACTTCCTGCGGAGGATGTTGTCGTTCCACAGGCAGGCCACCCAGATGGACACCAGCCCCAGGGCGAGGGAGAAGCTGCAGAGGAGGAAGAGGCCGTTGCTGTCGGGGACAAAGCCCTTGCCCTTCTGATGCATCACCGTGGCCGTCATAGCAAAGTAGGTGAAGATGTAGAGGATGAAGATCTGGCCCTCTGTCACCAGGTACCTGAGCAGAGCAGAGAGAGGAGACTTGGATCTTGTCACACATGCACGCATACACGTACACACACACATACACACACACACACACACACACACACACACACAGGTATGTACACACATAAGTAATTGTATTGTAACAAGACGGCGCAGGTGGAGTTGAGCGTTGCTGTCATAAACTATGGATGCAGAACAGTGAAATCAGAATGCTGAGGCACACAGGTGTCATACACCACCCTGGAGATGGGCGATTGTCCTCACTTGATGGATGCTTAACAGATCATCTAGCATTACAAGCTCTGGCAACAGCGTGTGAAGCCTGCCGCGGATCCAACTTTTGGGCCATGGGAGGAGCCAAGGGAGGAAGTGAGGAATGGGACTAACCAATAGTAAACGGCGCTGGGCCCCACCAGCAGCCAGGCAGAGAGGGGCATCTTCTTCTCTTCCTTGATGTGCGTGAAGCAGCCAGTGAAGTACAGGAAGAGGATGAGGAAGAAGGGAACATACGTGAAGAAAGGACAGTCCTTATCAACACAAATCTATGTTTTTTCTCCACGCTGATTGTCATTAATGCATTGAATATCTCACCAAGTTATGCAATATAAGCAGAGACCCTAGGGGTGGTCAAGACTAGGCTTGGTCCAGTGATAGATGCTCTCTTGACAGCAGGAAAAAGGATGAGCCTACATTAGGTGAGTGACCTGTTCTCGTCATCAAACATTCATGTTCATCCTTATACTCTTATGAAATGATTGCAGTGTACTCCTTTCTATGGCTCTATGGATTTTCTTCCAGAACTATGAATAACATTGTGGAGGACGTCGGTCTCGGCCATGTGGAAGTGGCATGGTTGTCTGTGTCTTTACATGTTGTGGAGGCCTTTGGAGCAGGTAGACTTTCCGGGGGCAGGTTTGGCACTCTCACAGGGTGTGAGAGTAGACCGTGGCCCGGAAGGTTGCTCCAAAGGCCATAATTGGTTTAATTATTATTTAATTATTTAATTGGTGTCAATCAGTCAATTGATATGGAAGTCAATTGGCTGATTGGGTGTCTGTGTGAGTATGTGAGTGAATGATTGTGATTGGGTGATTGCCTCACGAGTCCCACCTGAGCCGGGCAGAGACTAAGCCTATTTAAGAGCAGGTGGGGCGAGTAGGGAATCAGTTAGTCTTGTTTTGTCATTATGTGTGAGTGTTGAAAGTCAGTCTTGTCTTGATGTGTATGTATGTATGTATGTACGTGCGTGCGTGCGTGCGTGCGTGCGAATGTTGAATGTTTGATGTTTGTGGAGTTTTGTGTGCGTTTGTCAAAAGTGACTGAGTAGAGTGCTTCCTGTGTGAGTGGGGAAGAGGGAGAGGGGGTGCACTAAGAGTGTCTGCCTCTCCCTCGGGGTGATTGTGGAGGAGCGAGAGGGTGCCCTGGAAGAGGGTCCGCCTCTCGCCCTCTGTATGAATGGGTAAGACAACTCGAACTGCAAAGTTCGAGTGTCTCAGTATGAATGGTTTGGGGAAGCACTTGAAAGGTCACTGGATATGTGTGTGCCTGGGGAGGTTCCAGGGGAACTCCGGAGGAAGAGGCGCGGTGTCCTGTAAGTTATGATTATTTTAACTTGTTATTTTAGTTTGTTGTTTTTACCCGAAAGCTTCGCGGCGAGTAGGGTGAAGATTTTGTGGCTGTGTTTGTGTTTGTCTTCTTTTATATGTTAACCTGCTACTCCCACTGTCTCTTCCCCATGTCTGGGGGGGAGAGACAGGGAAAAATAAATAAAATCCGGTCCGTAGACCGACAACTCCACTCCGTGTCTCCAGTCTGCTCTGTTCCCATCCAGGGTTTGTCACGTGGTGTGTGACAAACATATTTAATAAATTCAGGTGTAACAGTGTTAATTGTGTAATATTAATGGCATACCAGCTGTAAATGTTTTAAGGGGAGTTAAAAAAAAATGCACACTCAAATCAATCGCCCCAAATCTTCATCTTTAATTTTGCACCATCGGATAAGTCTCATGAAGAGTGCCATCAATTTATTAAGTCAAAGTCAAGTTAAATTCATATGAAGAACCTGGCTGTAAGTCCATTTCAATAGTCACAAATAAAATGAGTTCTGACACTTATGTATATTTTTCTTGGCCTTACTCAAGTAATTCTACACAGGGTAAGCAGTTACAGGGTAAGCAGCTTAAAGAAGTAAGCAGTAATGTAGTAGTGGTACCTACCACATCGAGTGGCCCAGGTTTTCATCATAATAATATAGAAGTTCAAAGGAATCAATCTGTTGGAAAGAGAAGAATGTCAGGCGTTTGATCATGTTAATCAAGTGATACATTTACCTCTCCTTCAGGTTTCATGGCCTGCCAATTGAAGAAGACTGGCCAATGAAATTTCAGGCACTTGTAGTTTGGCAGGTAAATGTGTTTGCTTGCACACTAACCCTTTTTGAAAACGGAATTGGAGGAACACCTGTGCCAATTTAGCATCTGTGCTGGTCTAATTTCACTTTTGCATTTATGCCAAATAATTTAGCAAGAATAAATCAGTAGCTAATCTAATTGAATGGAATAAAATTTGACATTTCATATTTTCCAGAAAAGGTGGAAAGACATTATCATAATCAAAACACAAAGCAGTATTTTAAAGTAAGCGGTGCTAGACACACTTAAACTCAGTGTGGGCATGAGAAGAGGGAGGCATTCAGGGTGTGCTCCTATACTGTGATATAAACACTAATCACTTTGCAGCGCCTGTAAATAAACTTATTAATATCCCTGTGAGGATATTGCATCTCAGAAAACGAGTGATTCCTTTCATTTCCAATTTTCATGCAAAGTAGAGTAGGCCCTCCTTGAAAATTATTCAACCTCCACTGCATTTGACTTTCTCAAAAATGATTGACATTAAGCATCACTGTGGCTTAAATGGCTGTGTATGTCGCATGCTATGAATTGACCATTGTAGGTAACATCAGCAGAGAGGAATCAAATCAAAAGGAGTGAGGAGGGTCTTGATCATTTTCTTTATTTTGGAAGGGCTGACCCACACAACCCTTTAACCCCTTGAGTGGGTGCAGTGGTGCTGCTGGGTACCAGAGAGGCAGGCTTCAGGTTCTTGAAGATGGGGTTCTCCCTGACAGACAAGTGCAGCTGGTAACCACTCAGAATGAGCCGATGGTTGATGGAGTCGCCGACCAGGTGGATGCTGGCACCCATGACGAAGGTGATGATGCAGACGTACACTGCAGAGCGGGGAAGGGTTTTTGGGCTGCGATCAATCAGCTGGATAGAGAGAGACACACACACACACACACACACACACACACACACACACATACAGGTAACTGCCAAAATAAAGGAAACACTTGAGTAAATGAAGGGTTCTGGTGGCTCTGTTATGGTGTGGGGTGGACTTAGGTCCACTCAACCCCTTTAAATAATTACAAAGCCATTCTGTGTGATCACCTTTATCCTATGGTGAAGAATTTATATCCTAAAAGGAGTGGCCACTTCCAGGATGACAATGCCCCCATCCATAGGTCACAAGTGGTTACTGAATGGTTTTGTTGAGCATGAAAATGATCCCATGCCATATGCCATGGCGATCTCAGCCACCAGATCTCAACCCAACTGAACACTTATGGGAGATTCTGGAGTGGTGCCTGAGACAGCATTTTCCACCACAATCAACAAAACACCAAACTATGGAATTTCTTGTGGAAGAATGGTGTTGCACCCCTCCAATACAATTACAGACACAAAATCTATGCCAAGGACCATTGAGGCTGTTTTGGTGGCTCGTGGTGGCCCAACGCCCTATTAAGGCACTTTATGTTGGTGTTTCTGGGTCTTTATTTTGGGAGTTACATTTATATACACATACACAGTCCTAAGGCAGATCCTTCTCTAGTTAAGAGGCTGGAAGTGCTCTGTTACCCCATCTGCCAGTGGACAATATTCTTGCCTCTTAACTAATAAAAACCAAGCTTTCCATTAAACTACTGGCTGGGAGGGACTGTATTTAGAAGGTCAGCTGTAAATAATCGGAGACATAAAGGTCACTACTCCATTCCACAAATGCTGCTGGCATTTAACCTTGATGCACATACATAACTGCAAACAAAACAGCATCCCTGATGTGAGCTATTCCGTTCTTGGGGCACCACAGGTCACAGCAACATTAGTTCAGAGGCTTTAATCACACCCGGAGCCCCCACTGCAGTAGGTCTAAATGCACTTGACCTCAGAGCAGACAAATGTTAATGGTGACATGAACCAAAGTCTGTCGACCTGACCTTCCCTTAAATGCATTACAAATCTCCAGGGCTCTCTTGAACACTGAAAGTCCAGCTTATGATGTAAGAATAAGGCTTCATGAATTTTTTTAGGAACTATCATATGCCATCAATGACTCACTGATTTGAACCAATCATTGCATTTTGTTGTGGAGGGCAAACCCTTTTGATTGGTTTAAACAAGTAAATGACTGACCGCTGATTGCACCAGCACCCATCATGGGGCTCATGAAACCTCACTCTCCCATTACTAGGTCCAGGAGTTCCAGTCAAGTTAAGTGGGCTAGAGATTCTGGAGAGTCAGTAGACATAATTTCCTTAAAAACAGCTAACACTGCGGCCCAGTGTCCACGATTACCTTAAGCAGCAGAAAGGGTGTGATGATGTTGTGGGCCATATGGAAGTAATCTCCAGCGCTGGGCTTGTTCAGGGGGAACCACTCCAGAGGTAGGATGATCTGCAGGCACACAGGTGGGAGGTATATCACAGGTGCTCTATATGCTGACAAGATATTCCACTCTGGGCCATATTTTCGTACCGGCGCTAAGCGGCGTTATGCCCTAGCACTGGCGAATTGCCAGTTTTGTCTGTCGCAAACTGAATATTTCCAGTCTCCGCCGAGTTTTCCAATTTTGTGGTGCGCAATGAAGACGTTTGCGCGACTATGGGTTGGGCAGCGCAATAGGGGGTGTGACAGTGAAAACAGTCGGCGCTATGCAAGTTTGGTGTCAAATAATGAGTTTGCGTTAATGTCCAACTAGACCACCTCTTAGTGCAAACGATGGCACTCTGAGCAATTTGGTGACTTTATTGATGTGCACATATGAACATAAGGTTATCTGAAATCACATGAGAATGTTTTGTGAATATTGTTAATTTTCCCCCATGTTGAGGCAAATCGTCCAATCCATGGGTAACTTGCAAGCGTAATCAATTAAGCTAAAAACTATTTCACAACAACTTGTGGTTATTCAATGCACGGACATGAAAGACTGAAGCCAGCAGGCCATCTATCGCTACCGTTCAGTAAGATACACCTGTTAAATAAATATATGTTTGTATGCACATTGTTTTTCTTATGTGAAAGGGTTTTATTCTTTCTATTTGCACTACAGAAAATGGAGTAGATAATTGGACGCCGAAGGCAATACTGTGAGCGATACCCTGGGTTTGGTAGCCGGTGTTGGCCAGACGGCTATCAGTTCAGCTGTACATGCAGTTTCTTCCAGTCTTGTCCAACATGCAAATTATTTTATTACTTTTCCTACACCCGACAGCCAGCAGAGAACTAAACAGGATTTGTATACGCAATGTGGATTCCCTGGGGTCTTGGGTGCCATTGACTGCACACATGTGCAGTTGAGCGCACCATTTGATCACGGTATCATTTATGTGAATCGGAAGGGGGTCCACTCCATTAATATCCAGGTGGTTTGTGATGCACACTCCAGGGTGATGCATGTAGGCCTACTGCATGACGAACATAAATGAAACAGGACTAGTTGCAGTTGTGAGTTTGTTATTTATTGCTTTCCATTTAACAATTACATTAAGTTAGAAGAAAATAAATGTTGTTTTTTAAGTTGGAAAGCCTACAAATAAGGAAAAAAAGAGATGGTAAAATAAAACACTTTATTTTAACAATGTAGGTCTCAATGTAAGTTTTCCCCCTCTGATTTGCGCACCAACTTTTCCGCACCTCCTCGCTCTCCTCTTTTGAGAAGCGCTCCTGGCGCAACCACGCAAAACTGTCATCCATGTCAGGAAATTGCCAATTTGCTATAGCGTTAGCGCACTGGTATTTAAAGGGATAGAAAATAGGTGTTCTGATTGGCCATTATGAAACCAAACCCCCATCACACCCACATGTATTTTTAAAAGTTAATCCAACCTCTTTTACAACTGCGCCAGAGGTGCGCTATCATCCTAAGTCACGAAATTACAGAAATTGCATTAGACACGCCCTAAAGCGCCACCGTCTTCGCTTTGCATCTGCGTTACCGACACCGTCCTAATTCACCAAAATAGGGCCCTCTATGTGCTTAACACTGAAAGTTTGGTCTGTTATTGCCATGGTTGAAACTCAAAGTGGCTTGTTGTGAATATTCAAATATAAGGGGCAGGGCACAGCATTGAAGCTTAGAATCTGACCAGTATATAGAAATATGGACTAAGCCTCAAATGATAAATTCACTGTACTGTTTTCCAGTCCAGGGGTGTGAGTGATGGCATATTGCAGCATGAAAATTGTAATTGTTTTAAAGCATGGTGGTCAACCAAGCTCCACAATTGAACTGTCTCCCACCGTTTAATTCACCACCCGATCCACTCACCCACAATGTTCAACTCACCATAACAATTGGCCTCCCAAAGTCCAGGACCCAGTTCTGCATGGTGAAATAGAACCACAGGTCCAGGTGGAACTGTGGCTTCTTCAGAGAGGACTCTGTTTCCCTGCCCCCATGTCTGCTGTAAAGAGATTCACACGAACAGTGTCTTTATAACTAAATACGACCTTGAAATTGTTGTAATATCAGCAGCATATAGTTTCTGTGCTGTAGAGTATGAACAGTAGAATGAATTCACAACCTTGAGTGTATATTTGATACCTTAATAAAGGGGAGGGCATCATGGAAAATCATGGACTAAGCCATGAACAAGCAAGCAAAGCCTCAATCAGTGAATCAGTGAAAGTGCAATACCAACAAAATCATTAGGTTGTCTGGTTATTGAAGCTCAGTTTTACCATGCCATTGCTCTGATAGTAAACACCCAAGTGTAATCATGTGCACATTCAGTTCACACCTGTGTTTCAAATATACATTTTGCCTATTTCTCAAAGGCAAAACTGCATTCGCTGTTGAGCCCCCTTGATCCACCTGTTGAAGCTTGTACAAAGGCCCCAGTTTGATTGGACTACTTTAACCCCTTTGAAGTAAAGTAAACATCTGTGGACCGCAGGGGCAGGACGTGGTCAGGGAGGAGGGCCGGAACATCCTGTGCATAGCGGCATTTCCTGTCAGCATTATATGCAGCAGGAAATTATGCATTGCGCTCTCCACTCTAGGCCATCTGCTCACTTTTTAAACCCATCTGTTCCCTCCACCCTGCGCACGATGGGCATGAGAATTAGATAAAATGTGAAGAAAGAGTAAAAAGGGAGCTTCTTTAACCCTGCCATCTCAGTTTTTACATCTACCCCCTCGTGTTTGTGGCCACAGATCCAAGATTTTCCAACCTTTGGACTGAGCCCCATAGGCAGTCTCCCATCACTGGCATGTCTTGAGGTGCTGCCATCCAAATGGCAGAGTTATTCTATCTGACAGGGAAGAAAATAACAAAAAATGGCAGCTCCACTTCGAATGAAGGCTGGGCATTTCTGTGATCCTCCACCGCAAACCAAACTGTGAATATGAACAACTCCCAAGCCCTGTGGTGACAACTGTAATCCCATCCGATGTATATCCTTCATTTTACTACCAACTATGCTCTTTACAGTGAGGTATATTTCTCCCCTGGACCTATAGGAATGGCAGTGCCGAGCCGGTAAGTGGAATTGAGACAGAGCTGAGCATATCACCTTTCTCTGTACCTGTATCTCTGACCCACAAGAAAAGAAGACTACAGTTGCAGAGCATCGTAATGAGCTGTTGTTCGCTAACAGCAGACGCTAAGCTTTATTAAGTTGGCTTAAAAACTTCAGCTATGTGGGGACTGAGTTGCTATTCAAAGGTTTTTGATATTAAAAGTTTTATTTTTTTGATTTTGTTTCAATAGTTTTATTTTATTTTATTTTGTTTCAGATCTTGGTATGGCAGAGATCGATCCGTTTCGAGACAGAACTGAAGACACCCTGGTAAGCAGCTCACACTCATACAGGACCAGCCAAATATGGGTGCATTAGACCGCTAAGCTATCTGCCAGCCGCTATAGTGTTTCAGAAATGTAGGGTGTATGTCCTGTGAGTTAGGGAGCGTGTAAAACATGTGCTAGTTTTGTTTACAGAGTGAAATGTAGGCCTATTTAGTAAAGCATAAACATTTTTATAACTTTTCAACCACATGGCCTTGATATCACTCAAACTGCACTGTGGTCCTTGGACAATGGAGATCCAGGCACACTGCTTGGTTTCAGTTTAATACAAGACAGATTTTTGAAGAATATTGACATTATTTTGTAACAATTTTACACAATAACACAGTATCTGTGTAACCTACATGGTCCAAACAAACTGTGAGATAATTTTTATCCATTAATGACTGATATGAGTCATTTTGACAGCGCAAAATGATCATATGGGTCATTTTTTGATAAGCTGACCTGGAGATCATGTTGTTTTTAGCATGTGAGCACAACGGCACAGTTGGTTTAAGTCACACAGATACTATGTTATTCAAACTGTTTGATTTATAGGTTTGATTGAATCTGGGGCGGCACGGTGGTGCAGTGGATAGCGCTGTCGCCTCACAGCAAGAAGGTCCCGGGTTCGAATCCAGGCCGGGGGCCTTTCTGTGCGGAGTTTGCATGTTCTCCCCGTGTCCGCGTGGGTTTCCTCCGGGTACTCTGGTTTCCTCCCACAGTCCAAAGACATGCACGTTAGGCTAATTGGAGAGTCTAAATTGCCCGTAGGTATGAGTGTGTGAGTGAATGGTGTGTGTGCCCTGCGATGGATTGGCGACCTGTCCAGGGTGTATTTCTGCCTCTCGCCCGGAACGCATGCTGGGATAGGCTCCAGCCGCGACCCTGACCAGGAATAAGCGGCTTAGATAATGGATAGATAATGGATTGAATCTGGATTAAAGTCTTGTTCTATTGAATTGGTCTAAATTCATTAGATTGAATCCTGGTCCTAGTTATAATTTATTTCTGTGTTAGCTGATTCTCATTTCATACATACAAAATATGCAGTAAAAAACAACAACAACAATTTGCCAATATGCCAATTTGAGTTAAACTGACAAGTTGAAAATGGCCTCAGTAGAGTTCTCACTAAAATCATAATTACTGCACCATCTTTCATTAATGCATTTAGTACAGAAATGTTAGGAAAATATTAGGCCACAATTTTATTTTCTCCAATTTCTTATTTCTAAGAAACAAATATCAAGTATAGCAGAATCCTCACCCATAAGAAAAAGCAGATCTTTACAATGACATTCAGGAATAAAGGACATGACTTAGCACCCTCTGGTCCCAAACCGTATATGAGGTGTGCTTGTCTGTCTGTCTATCTAATATTACATCAACAAACCGACACTGATATTACCAAAACAACCATAACTGCTACTACTAATATTAGCTTACTTCCACCAGGACAGCAACTACTACTAAAACTGATAACACTACTATTACAACAACAACCACTACTACTAGTAACACTGCTACTATTGCGACCACAACTACTACTATTCTATTATAACTTATAATACTACTATTACTTCAGCTACTACAGTGCATGGCTTTTTAAGCCGACTAAAGTTTGTCCTCCACTTTTTTTCTAGTTTATGCTTTACTTAATTTACTTTGCATGAACATTGCAACAGATCATGTTTGGATAGATTTTTTTTTACTTCTTCAATTACAAGACAATCTGATTTTTGCACACTGAATATTGAATATAATATTTCTGGCAAATGCTTGCTTGCGAATAATTTATATGGGGTTTAATGGTGGCAAGATTAGCTGTTAAGTTTCAGTGGATGCACTGATCTTTCTGAAACAGTCTGAATAGTCTCAAACTCACAGTGCAAATTCCACAAAATACTGTATATGCTTCTTATTTTTGGTACTCACTATGAATGTAAAGAGTTGAAGAGTAACAACTAAGTGGATACAATTTCAGCTCAGAAGAGCATCATTCACAAATTATTAGATGGCTCTATCCTCAACTATAGCTGTGTTAAATGGAAGCACTGTTTAACAAGGCCGTAACCATGGAGTCAACATTGGGGGATATTTTTATTTTTTATATCAGAATATATTGGGGGACATTTTGAGCATATCTGAATATTGGGGGGGATGTGTCCCCCCCAATATATATGGTAATTTCGGCCTTGCTGTTTAAACATGCGTGTGAATAGAACTCAGTTTCCTCAAACCTAGAGTGAAGCCGGAATGGCAGAGTTCTGCCGTTCCCGCATTGTAGCTTGCATTTTCCCTTCCAGACAGTGGCAAGATGAAGATTATCTCTTCGGTTAGTGACTTCCTCCTCCTCCCCCTCCTCCTCCTCTACGCCGCCGTCCCGGGGCTCTCTCAGTCCAGCCTTAATGAGCATATAAAGTCAGTAAATCCTGAAAAAAAAGTCACTATGCTTTTAAATACAGGCTCCGACACGCGATAGTCCTCTTCTCAATATTAACCAGCATCAGAATGCAAAAACTGTAAATAATCGCAGTTTGTCACCACTGGGGCAACCGCTGTCACGGACCTAAAAAATATATATCAACAGCTCTGGAAGCAACAGTGTACTTTTGTGGGATTCATATTTCGAATTGTCCTGAAAAAGACTACAGCACAGCGAGGTTCACGATTGCAAGGCCGGACAAATTATGACCACGTTGGCTATCAATTGTGTAGGCTAAACGAAACTTTTTATTTTATTTTTATAATGTAGGGTGATATCAGCTAAATTGGGCCATCAGGTAAAATGAGCCATTTAAGGTTTGAGCATCTCAGCTCTTAAAATGTTAACAGACAATGACTGCAAATGATATTAAACTGTTGCCAGAACTGTACTTGACATGTAACAATTGACTTGATTGGTCTATGGTTGCTATGGTGGTCGGGGCAATGCCTCACATCGTGACTGCTGAGAGAACTTCAAGGTGAGTGGCCTGACATATGAAAAATTTACTTGTCAATAATAAGGTTGATAAATCAATAAAAAACAAATGTACATCTATAAATGATTATGTATACTACATGCTCTGATGGCCTCCATCAGATATAATGCTGATAGTTTGTTAATAAACTTATTTATTTATAAAAGCTTTTTTTTTGTTAGTGGCTCAATTTACCTTAATGTGTTAAGGTAAATTGAGCCATGCATTTCAGCCAAAATGAGCCACCTTCTGAATTGAGTTTTAGCGGATATTTTGATGGTTCCTCTTATTAAAAGTAGGCTATTAATATATTATTATATTATATTATTGTATATATTACATGCCTCTTTTCACATTTTCCCTTCTAATTATGTATGTGTGTGTTAGCTCTGGTCCAGGGCACATCGTGAGCTAGCTCTCACTATCTAGCGCTCTGTCACACACACACACACACACACACACACACACACACACACACACACACACACACACACACACACACACACACACACACACACACACACACACACTGTGATGAATGAGTGATTTACTGAAGCATCAGTCTAAAAGAGTAGCCTTGTCTCCCGTTTTAATATGACTTTCTTTACAGTTGTTCGAGTAGTTTTTAATTCCAGATATGCATGTGTAAGCCTGCATAGTTAGGCACACACACACGCACACACACACACATGCACAGACACATTCATGTTCCAAACTGAGTTCCTAAAGTAATTTGTACTTCATGAATTAATTTTAATGTTATTCTTTATGAATTCTTAATGCTTTAATGTTATTCTTCATGAGTTCATTTAATGTTATTTAAATGCAATGTTTTAGTGTGTTGAGATTAAAGATGATTCGATTATTTTATGAAAAATGACTCTGTTTCGCTTTACAGTTTGAGTGGCTCATTTTAGCTGATCAGCCGGCCCATTTGACCTGAACATTGCTCATCTAAAAAAATGTGACAGCTGATGTTTTCAAAAGCTGTAGGGCCTGAACAATTATATTTTATTACATCAATTCAACACAAAAACATTAAAAACAGTCCTTATTAACCATAAAAACTCAATTCAATGTCATTCATTGCTTTTGTCTTAGTTTCCCAAGCGATTAACCAAAAAGTGGCCCAATTTAGCTGATATCACCCTATTTCATTTCCTCTTTTGTTAAAGCTTATGAAATATGCATCAGCGCGCTCTTAGCAGATGAAGCCATCTGTCCACAGATAAACCTTTAATCTCTCTTCACCCACTTTCTGTAGCTGGAAATTAAACAGAGATTGGTGCAGCGGATAAATAATGGACATAGCACTTTCAGCGTCCACGTCAAATAAGCTTGTAATTCAAACACAACTAGCTGATAGAGAAACTGGATTTGGGCCACTCTGAACGAAGAAAGTAAAAAAAATCAATTGGGATAGCCATGTGCAAATTGCACAATTGAATAATGTTTATATTAACTTATTTATATATTTAGGCTCTTATTATTAATTATTAATTCATTAATTACGGAAAACAGTTCCAGTCAGGGCGGCACGGTGGTGCAGTGGATAGCACTGTCGCCTCACAGCAAGAAGGTCTCGGGTTCGAATCCCGGCCGGGGGCCTTTCTGTGTGGAGTTTGCATGTTCTCCCCGTGTCCGTGTGGGTTTCCTCTGGGTACTCCGGTTTCCTCCCACAGTCCAAAGACATGCACGTTAGCCTAATTGTAGAGTCTAAATTGCCCGTAGGTATGAGTGTGTGAGTGAATGGTGTATGTGCCCTGCGATGGATTGGCGACCTGTCCAGGGTTTATTCCTGCCTCTCGCCCCTATGCATGCTGGGATAGGCTCCAGCCCCCCCGCGACCCTGACCAGGAATAAGCAGCTGAAGATGAGATGAGATGAGTTCCAGTCAGGAACTATTCAAAATAAACCAGGTAGCCCTTGGTGATAGGCAGATGGTAATACATACCGGTTTTAAAAGTACATAATAGGAACTAGGCCTGTCAAATATAGAGAATAATATCAAATTCATGTCATACCATAACTAAATTTAGTGTACCTATTGCTTTGCTTACATTAAGCAAAAAGGGTTAAACTGTCTTTCACTGAGGTGGCAAACAACATGTTCCACTGTGTGGAATAAAATGTGCAATAATGCATGGATATTAGTTGAAGGAAAATTGTATATGGACTAGTAATAAGTAAATTATAAAAGTTTTGTTTTAATCTTTCAGTCAGAGGAACAATGGGTTCCTGTTGGAACATTGACTACAGCATTATTAAAATCCAGTGAAACTAAATTTATGCAAAATTGAACCAAAATGAATGCATACTGTAATTAGCTGTGCTAGAGTAAAATAACAGCTGAAACAAGTGGCTTCTTTCAGGCTTTGAGATTTAAACTAACATGGTATGCTTAATACTGCTTTTCAAACTCCAAAACTTTTACATCATCATCATAAATCCTCCATTACACAATTGATCCCTTCTTGTACCCCAGTTTTCTTTATTTTTTTGAGGAGTGGCAGTGTTAATGGAATGGAATGTGATGAAACTTCTCACATTATCATAGTCCGGTCAGTTAGCCCCAAATATTGGCATAACCGTTACGCGGTGGAAGGAAGTGCCAAAGTTGGCAGAGATACTCTTTAGGATGTGTACATACATTCATCTTAGAAAGGGTGCCCAAATATTTGGACCCCAAAAAGTGGTTTAATTTGCATAAAATTTTGGCATGCACGTACAATACAGCAACAATACCTTAATATAAATACTTCTCAACCATATGAATCTATAAATAATTGATAGCTCATTTAATATATACCATTATTTTGCCTATTTCTCTATTACTAATGGACAATAATTGTGTTAAAAGGGCAGAAATCATTAAAAAACAACTCTGAAATTGGCTACTGCTTTATAAAGTACAAGAAGAAATATATTTAAATGTTACAAGCATAAACCTGTCTGTAAACATGTCATAAATGCAGATCTGTAATTAGTTTTTCTCTATTATGTGTAGTTTTCCATTTATTTAACTTTATAGGAAGGGGGACAGCAGTAGAATCCTTCATTATATTACGAATGCTCAGTTAGCAACAAAAAAAAGTTACGCGTCAGAAGAAGGCATGAAATTTGGCAGAAACATTCCTTGGGTAATATAAAAGCATCCCAGAAGGGGTGCCCACACAGAAAGCCAGATATTTAAGAAATAAAAAATGGCCACCAAATGACTGTGTTATGTTTTGAGTATCTGTTCTGTTGTTTTTGTACTTTGTTTATTTTTCTTCAGTCATTTTTCATTAGTCTTTATTCTGTTTTGCATTTTCACTGTTTTGTCACGTTCTGGTCCCTGTCTGTCTTTGTTCCGTTTATTGTTAGATCCACTCCTTGTCTTGTCATGCACTTCGGGAGTTTATACATTTTGGGTTTTTTCAACCTTCGCTTATTATCTCGTTTTCTTCCTTCTCACTTTCTTGATTGCACTTTGTATATATTAGTTAGATGTGTATAGTACTAACTAACTAATCTACTAACGTTAGGGATTTCGATTTAGTTACTAACACTACTAATCACTAATTATCTCACGCTTCTTACTATCGCTCATTCTCTCTCCCATTATCCTATCCCTGATTAGCTTTTCACTTTCCCTTTCATTCGCACGCAGCTTCTCTCTTTGCGTTCCTCCCCTTTTACTATGCACGCGTCTGCCTGATCTCCCAGGTCGTTTATTGTCTATATGTTTGTATGTTTCCCAGTCCGTGTTTTGCTTTTCCCCTCGTTATTAGATTACGATTCCCATTGTTTTCACCTGTGTTCCTACCTCTCTCTCCTCCCAGTCACACCTGATTCCCATTGTGTTTCCTGTCTCTGCCTGTATATATGTTCAGTGTTTTCGTTCACTCGTTGTCAGTACGTTGATCATTATTCCCTGAGCCTGCTTTTCCCGAAGCCAGTGTTTATTGTATTTTCCGAGACTACCCTTCTGTTGACTACCCCGAGCCTGCCTTGCGATTCTGTTTTGTTTGCCTTTCTGCCTGCCCGTTTAGACCTTTTTGACTGTTTTCTGGACCTCCCTTTTGCCTTGTGATTTTGTACCTTTGCCTTATCGGATTCCTGGTTTTGACTCCTGCTTCCCATTAAACTCCTCTTTTGCCAATATCCTGATCTACGTCTGGGTCCTTATCACGGTCGTCACAGACTGCTTTTTCCCCCTGAAATGTTGGAGTTACAATAATAATAACGAGGAGAAGCATGATATTTGGCAGAAACATTCCTTGGGTGATGTAAATGCATCCAAGCTCAAATTCAAACAGAAAACCAGATATTTAAGAATTCAAAATGGCAACCAAATTCCTGCTTATCCCTGAATTGTTGGGAATTATGATCATAATTATGAGCAGAAGTGTGAAATGTGGCACAAACATTCCTAAGGTGATATCTAAACTACAAGGGATACCCACTTCAAATTTAAACAGGAAACCAGATACTTAAGAAATTCAAAATGGCCACCAAACGAACCATGGGCAACAGGAATAGCTGCCAGACGCTGTGTTCCGTTGCACCAAATCCCAGGCCCAAGATGCTACCAGAGGCTTCAGGCTTGACCCAATCAGACGCTGAGGTCAGCATAGCAAGGGTGCTAAAGTCACTCAAGTCAACCCGCCAGATGCTAAAATGACCGAAAATTAAAGAGGACATCATCCCATCCATGTTCAATATCAGATGGGGAACGGCAATAAAGTCATTATTGGTGAAGCACTATCTCACCAAAAGAGGTGCTGGCAGCAACGTTCAATCTGCAAAATCTGGAGAAAGTCAATATAGTTGACCAGGTGGGCACCGCACATCTTGGCAAAGCAAATTCCTGACTAAAAGTCTTTCCATCAAGGCTGGACAGTGAACAGATAGGCTACTTCTTTTCATTTAGTTCCCTGATTCACATGTCCCAGCACAGTTGCAAAGTGCAGTACATAATAAACCAGCATCCTGGCATCGACACTTCCGAGAACAAAGGGGTTGTTTAGAGAGGCTGTGGTATAGAGGCTGTGGTATAGAGGTTAGTGAGCTAACAGACCTCACAAACCCGCTGGATGTTACATGTATCTCTTTCCCAATCTCATATGACTTTGAGCATACCACGTCTGTTAATATGTTGAATAGCTCTTGTTTGTTTGTAGGATTTCAGAGGAAGTTTGGAAAATTAGCTGGGAGCTTGGTTGTTTGCCCAACTTTACGTCTCACCCCCTTTCCTCTTTTCTCTATGGTGGCCTCTTTGAGACTGTTGTCTTTGTTTCTGTCCCACACTATATCCGCTCTATCTGTGTTTTAACTGGCTTTCTAACCAAGGAAGAAAGACATGTTCTCCATTCTCACCATGGTGTGTAGGTAAAGAATGAACAATGGCAGCTCCATCAAATATCTTTGCATGGAACGAAGAGGGTACCACAGGCTGAGACTCCACATCTAGCACACTTAGGAGATCTGACTTTTTGGTTGGTAAATTGAGTCTCCCATTCCTTGAAAGAGCTGGGGGAAATGGATAATTCTCATGAGAGAAGAACTCATCCAATTTTCCATCATGAAATGTCCTTGAAATGTCAAGTTGGCTAAACAGATTACTGTCGTTTTTCAAAGATGAAAGTTGTGTTTTTTCCTTTCTGACACATTTTGCCCTTGCATTTTTCAGAAGAGGTAGATTATTCCTCTTAATGGTCTGATGAATTGAAACTTTCCTGTCCACAATAACATCCTTAACATATTTCTGATATTGAGCTGTGCTAACAGACTCAATGGCCCAGACTAAATTAACAACATCATCACTTGCACAATTGTGCGTATCCAAGAAACTCTGGTCTTATTGAAATGGATTACCCATGTTTGAGATGATATTGCACAAGCTAATCACTTGTTTTTTTTTAAATTGTTTCCTGGTATGCTGGAGTCTGCTCTTGCTGGTCCTTTTTGCTTCAAACACAGGGTTTAAAAATCAGCCAGAAGTCTTGCCTGCTCAGGTCCTGCCACCATCCATTTCCTAAAGGCAGTGGGGTTTTCAGTGAGACCTATGGCCCCTCCAGTGCCTTTAACTAGCATGTTATTTTGTTAATGAGCTTGATTGAACGGTATGCACGAGAACTTGTTCTGTGTTTTTGGAATCTGCTGTTCCTGGGGGTGCAACATTCGCATCAGACAATGCAGTCGTCCAACCAGAGCCACCCAGGAGGTCTCCTATCATACTCCACAAAGCCATCTCTATATGCAGTCCACCAAACATGACAACATAATGTTGCTCTCCATGTGTGTCAGGGTAAGACCACTGCACAAATTTTGCAAGGGTGAACAGAGGCTGATCAAATGCAGTCACGGGTATCTGGCCAGGATTTAGATACTCAGTGATCTGCTTTTGGATATCTATGCCATGTTGGACCATAGCAAAGGTGCTCGCTTTGTCATAGCAAAGTGGTAGAAGTGCATTAATAGCTGCAGGGTCAATGGTACATGACTGAAGAGAACCATGATATGCTGCCCAACCAGTCATCCTGGTTATGACCTCTTGCTGCAAAAGCTGTATACCATGTCCTGTCCAGCTGTCTTCTTTCATTTTTGCAATTTCAAGTTCACCCTTTATTTCCATTAGTTTTGCAGCAGGCAGTGTAATTTATTTTGTTTTGCAAGTTGTTGCTGGTACTGTTGTGTTGTGGTCTATGTTATCCAAAGCACCAACAGTGAAAAGGCCTATTCTCAAGATGGTAGGACAAACCAGACCCTCTGCCATGTATTTTTTGCATACTGCTGATGCAAGCTGATTTTCAATCTCCAGAATCCAAGTGTAGCTAACACTTACACCTAATGTGTTGAAGAGATTGACTATATAATGTATGCCATTTAGCAGACGCTTTTATCCAAAGCGACTTACAGTAGAGAATGGATACATTTTTCTGTGTATGTGGTCCCAGTGGGAATTGAACCCAAAACCTAAGCATTGCCAACGCCATGCTCTACCTACTGCACCACACCGAACCACTTGTTTCTTGTCTGTGTGTGCACTTGCAGACCTACATAGAGTGGTAGTGGAGGCTCATATGACTTAGCATGCCTAGAATAAGATGCTGCTCTTGAGGGAGTACTCTTCGCATTGAAAAAAATCTGTTGGGAAATAGTAAGACATGCTTGGGAAACACCACTGTCCTAGTCTTTCACATTTGGTCCATTCAATAACATTGACACAAGAGCCTTCAAAATTGTTGGAACAGAATTCTCCTGACAGTTTGATATTAATTCCCCATTGAAATCAGAACCAGCATAGTCAAAAATATCTCTCTTGATTTTCTTCACCAGCTTAGCCATCACATTCCTCAATTCTTACTCGTAATAGATTCTCAATTCCCTCATCAAATACAATCAGTGTATTTCTGCCACAAGATTGCTCCGTGCATTCATCAATAAATTGCTCCAAAATCTGTGATTTCAATCTGAGCTTGTTAATGCTTTTGTGAATCCCAACATCTCTTAGTCGACTTTCATACATATGGTGTAGCTCTGTAAGCTTATAGATGTGGGTACCGCTGTCTACATTACTCTCAATGTGTGATACCAACGCTGCAAACACTAGAGCCTGCTTAAGTTTGTCATCTTGGCTTGTACTTGAAGCTTCTTTTGCTCTTTGTAAGCCTCTATATTTATTTGTGTATTTTGTCATACATTCCTTGTGATATTTAGCTTCAATAGCAATCAGGTCACCTTCTGATAGTTTTGCTAGCAAATCAGTGTCCTGAAGCTCAGAGGCCATTTTCCTTAAGCCCCTATCAAGACCCATTGTAGTGCATTGATGCAGCTTCCCATGTTCTTCAGAGCAGAACATGCATTGATCAGGACTACTGGTTGATTGACGTTTTGATTGGCAAAAAACGTCATCATTTCCATTAATTTTTAGTTTATTTTAATCTTTCCTGAGATTTCTCCAACTTTGAGGATGTAAATTTGAGATGGCATGCTTTATGCCACTTTGCTTTGTTTTTCTTAAACAACTCAACTCTGCCTTCCCCTTTGAAGTCAACATCTGCAGGCAATTTATTAATCTCCTTAAACCCATCAACAATACAAATTGCTATACACACCAGACCCATTTCCCTGTAAAGAGACTTCTTCTTCTTTCGTGTATCGTCATATGTCCAGCTCCGTGTCGTGCAGCCACGCCCTCGTCTCAGGTCCCACTCGGAAGAGGCCCTCCTCCGAAGGTGGTCTATGCAGGGGACAGGCGGTGGTGATGTGGTCGGCAGTCTGCTCAGGCTCCCCGCACTCACACGCTGCGCTGTCTGTTAGGCCCCACTTCTTCATGGACGCCCTGAAGCAGCCGACCCCGTGCGCAGGCGGTTCAGGAGGGTCCATTGCCGGCGAGGCAGGTCCTCTCCCTCAACGCCATCTCCAGGATCCCGGATGTAATGGTGTAGGCATAAAGAGACTGCTGGACAACAAAGCTCACCACGACCCTTTAAACAGATCACACACACAGTCCAATCCATTATGTGTGTCAAACATTCTCCAATTGTAAACTGTTGTTTCTTTAAGTTGGTGTGATACAATAATTTGTTAATTAATCAATATGATGTGGTATATGACAAAAAATGTATGAAAATTTTGACCATTTCCAGGAAAGAAACTTCCACCAAACTTCCCTCCACCAAAACTATTTATGTAGAAAATGTAGAGAGATCACCAGTTTGAATAATATAAGGGAACTTAAAAAAACACAGGAGTGTTAGCAGTGATACTTGCTAGCACAATGATCTGCTGCTCTCTGACTGGGCGAATTGTTTTACAGAGGTGCGCCACTGCCGCAGCACTACTCTTGTATCCTGCCACGCGGGATATTACCAGAGCATTCGTAATATATTGGAGGATTCTACTGCTGTCCTGGAAGCCGACACCCTTCCTATAAAGTTAAATAAATGGAAAACTACACATGATAGAGAAAAACGATTTACAGATCTGCATTCTGCAAACCTTAAACAGATTGTTTTAAGCACAGACAGGTTTATGTTTGTAACATTTAAATATATTTCTTCTTGTACTTTATAAAGCACTAGCTAATTTCAGAGTTTCTGAGTTTTTTTGTGATTTCTGCCCTCTAACACAATTATTGTCCATTAGTAATAGAGAAATAGGCAAAATAATGGTATATATTAGATTAGCTATCAATTATCTATAGATTCATATGGTTAAAATGATTTGAGAAGTATTTTTATTAAGGTAATGCTGCTGTATTGTGCTTGCATGCCAATATTTGCATTAAATTACATCTTATGCAAATTAAACCACTTTTTGGGGTCCAAATATTTGGCCACCCCATCTAAGATGAATCTATAATAATAATAATATATGCCATTTAGCGGACGCTTTCATACAAAGCGACTCACAGTAGTGAATGCATACATTTTTCAGTGTATGTAGCCCCAGTGGGGATCGAACCTACAACCTAAGTGTTGCCAATGCCATGCTCTACCAACTGAGCCACACAGAACTACACATCCTAAAGAGTATTTCTGCCAAATTTAGCGCTTTCTTCCGACGCATAAAGTTTTTTTTGTTAACTGATTATGAGTAGCTTGCTGAACTCTCCACCCAATTAATCCAACTTTCTCATCCCCAACCCAACTAAAGTTTGGAAATAGTGGTTCTGTGTGGCTCATAGGTAGAGCATGGTGCTGACAATGCTTAGGTTGTGGGTTTGATTCCCATTGGGGGCACATATAATGTAAATGTATGCATTCACTACTCTAAGTCGCTTTGGATAAAAGGGTCTGCTAAATGGCATACATACATACATACAGTATATAAATAAAGAAAAAAATCATGAAGGTACAAGCAGTCATCCCGGAACACTTTTTAAGTCCCCTTTTCTAGTCGGAGGCGATTCATATTCACACATACACACACACACTACTTCCTGTACGTCATCGTGGGTAGAGTGGAAAGGTGAAACGATGATAATTACGTTTTAAATTCAACGGATTTTAAACGATCTGCGTTCTTGCACTGTCGGTGGTGTATTAATTTGAGTGTACTTTGAAGTGCTTTCTTACAAGTACACGAGAACGCAGGACGCATGTCTGCAATTTGGGACATGGCCGATGTCTTATTGACACTAAATAACAATAGTAACAATAACAGGGACAATCAGTTTGCATCGTTCAACGAATCAACTGATTTTTAGCGAAAATATTAAATCTCTAACATTACTCGAGTAAGGAAGGATCCAGTGGCGATACGGTAGAAGGTTCCATTTTCCCACGGTTACTGCCCGTTTGTTTTACCTGCGCCCAAGCGGTGAATGTTTGGCTTGCTAGCTAATCTAGCTAAGTTAGCTAGCTACGAAAAGGGGGACAAAAGTTGAACGTAAATGTAAATACCTACAGAAACATCGATACATTATGTGTAATAACGTTAAATGATATTGGGATACATTTTTAAAAGTTTGCGAAAGAAGGGGACATTAACTACTCAGACACAAACAAGTAGCTAGCTAGCCAGCTAGCCAAGTTTTGGCAAACCCAACACGGCAGTATATTTTCATGTGAGCGCCGGATTTCGTGTTGATATTTTAATGGGAGGCGGGCTGCGTTGTGGAGAGGCTTGTGGGCGATTGCTACGAAGAAGAAGGAGGTGCCGACTCACGGGTGGACCTGAATGGAGTCATTGGCTGGGTACGTGTACAAGGCGGCTAGCGAGGGCCGAGTCCTGACACTGGCCGCTCTGCTGCTGAACCACTCCACCTCTGAAACTCGTTATTTGCTAAGCTATGTGACCCAGTCCGCCGGCCAGCGTTCAACTCCCCTCATCATCGCCGCCCGCAACGGGCATGCCAAGGTTGTGAGGCTACTTCTCGACCACTACAGGGTAGACACCGAACAGACCGGTACCGTCAGATTCGACGGGTAAGTTTCTTTACGTTTGTCACTCTCTACTTGCGTGTGCCTTTTTTGTATGTATAGCAATGGGTTCCCTAAGCTGGGTCTTCTTTGTAAGTGTATTTCATTTTTATTTATGTATGTAAAGGTAATGGAATATGAGTACATGACGTAAATTTGGTGAAGGATTGCCTCTAATTTGGAGTAATTTAATAATAAATGGTTTTTAAATAAATACGGTCATTTACTGTGCATTTTTAACATTTTAAACGTGCTATTTGTAAATTACCCAAAAAGAAAGAAACAAAATAGTTTAGTTTTGATATGGAATACTACTACCTGTCTTGTGGATGATGGTAATTGGTTTGTTTCCCCCTCCCTCTGCAGGTACGTGATCGATGGAGCCACCGCCCTGTGGTGCGCAGCAGGTGCGGGGCACTTCGAGGTGGTCCGTCTGCTGGTGCTGCACAACGCCAACGTCAACCACACCACTGTCACCAACTCCACCCCGCTTCGAGCCGCATGCTTCGACGGCCGCCTGGACATCGTGCGCTACCTGGTGGAGCACTGCGCCGACATTGGCATTGCCAACAAGTACGACAACACCTGCCTGATGATTGCCGCCCACAAAGGCCATGCTGATGTGGTGCGCTTCCTGCTGGAGCGGGGGGCTGACCCCAATGCCAAGGCCCACTGTGGGGCAACCGCCCTGCACTTCGCTGCCGAGGCAGGCCACCTGGACATTGTGAAGGAGCTGGTGCGTGGCCGGGCCTCCATGGCAGTGAACGGCAATGGCATGACGCCGCTGAAGGTGGCGGCGGAGAGTTGCAAGGCAGATGTGGTGCAGCTGCTCCTCACCCATGCCGACTGCGATCCCGGGAGCCGCGTGGAGGCCCTGGAGCTGCTGGGCGCTTCCTTTGCTAATGACCGCGAGAACTATGACATCCTCAAGACCTACTACTACCTGTACCTGGGCATGATGGAGCGCCACAGGGACCCCGCCAATGTGGTCGCTAAGGAGGTGATGTCACCCGTGGAGGCGTACGGCGGGCGTACGGAGTGCCGGACGCCGCAGGAGCTGGAAGTCATACGGCAGGACCGCGACGCGCTGCACATGGAGGGCCTGATCGTGCGCGAGAGGATCCTGGGCTCGGACAACATCGACGTCTCCCACCCCATCATCTACCGCGGCGCCGTCTACGCCGACAACATGGAGTTCGACCGCTGCATCAAACTGTGGCTGCACGCCCTCCGGCTGCGGCAGAAGGGCAACCGCAACACGCACAAGGACCTGCTGCGCTTTGCCCAGGTCTTCTCCCAGATGATCCACCTGAGCGAGCCGGTGCGGGCACGTGACGTGGAGCGTGTGCTGCGCTGCAGCGTGCTGGAGATCGAGCGCAGCATGGTGCGCGTGGGCGCCGCCCAGGAGCCCGACCTGCACAGCGCCATGGACAACTACGAGTCCAACCTCTTCACCTTCCTCTACCTGGTGTGCATCTCCACCAAGACGCAGTGCGGCGAGGAGGAGCGGGCGCGCGTCAACAAGCAGATCTACAATCTGATCCAGCTGGACCCGCGCTCCCGCGAGGGCTCCTCCCTCCTGCATCTGGCCATTAGCTCCAGTACGCCCGTGGATGACTTCCACACCAACGACGTGTGCAGCTTCCCCAACTCGCAGGTCACCAAGCTGCTGCTGGACTGCGGCGCACACGTCAACGCCGTGGACCACGAGGGCAACAGCCCGCTGCACGTCATCGTGCAGTACAACCGGCCAATCAGCGACTTCCTCACGCTGCACGCCATCATCATCAGCCTGGTGGAGGCCGGCGCGCACACCGACATGACCAACAAGCAGAACAAGACGCCGCTGGACAAGAGCACCACGGGCGTCTCGGAGATCCTGCTCAAAACTCAGATGAAGATGAGCCTCAAGTGCCTGGCGGCGCGCGCGGTGAGGCAGCACCAGATCACCTACCGCGACCAGATCCCCAAAACCCTGGAGGAGTTCGTGGAGCTTCACTAACAGAACAAACTTGCTTTTAAAAAAAAAACTAAAAACTAAACTTAACAAAAAAACATTTTTAATGAATTGTATGGTGCTGGGGATGATATCGTTTGAATAAAATCTGAATGGTTTGAGATGTTTAAAAGTGTAACATGGCAAAGTTTAAAAGCATTTCCCCCTGTTTTAAGTTTGAAGTGTAAGTACCAGCACTTTTCTGAATGGCATGCTCTTCTCAATGCTGAGTCACTTTGGTGTGCTAAACAGCGTGATGAAAGTCTGAGAGGAGAGGAGAAGAATTTTGTACTTCACTGTCGCAGTGCATCCCAAAGAAACCTCAGTAACAGAGCTTTAACACCTGAATGATTGTAACCCAGGCTGAAACACTGGCACCAACAGTTACACCTTTTGTTTCAAGGCAGAACATGGGCCTAGCATTTCTAGATTCAGCTATTTTTCTATGTTATAAGGTATACGCCTCTCAGTATGTTCAGAGTTATTGTGTTAATGAGAGAGTGAGGCAGTTAAATAAGGTTTTCAACAGGCCCTGAACATGTTTTTTGTTGTATTTATGTATGTATGTATGTATATATGTGCGGGTGAGTTAGTGATGGGACACTGAGGTTTCATGACCCTGCATGACCATTGACTCATTTAACCAATCAAAAGCTTTTTCTCTCCAAAGTAAAATGCAATGTTTGGTTCAAATCTTTGAGTGACTGATGGCATATGGTGCTCTAGCCATTTTAGATTTTATGAAGCCTCACTCTCCCATCACTAGTGTGGATGGCTCTCTGTCAGCTGTGTGTGTGTGTGTGCGTGTGCGTGTGCGTGTGTGCGTGTGTGCGCGCGTGCGTGCGTGAGCGAGTGAGCGAGCTGGGCCAATCGCCCATTCTGGAGGAATGTGAGCAGTCCAGCCTATGGTGGGAGGGGCTGTGACTCCTTCAGAAGGTACTCTTTATGAAAACCATATTGTGCTCATCAGTGCTCTGTTTTATACATAATTGACATGAACACAATTTACTTTTTATGAAGAAATTGGAAATATTCTCGTCGTAAAGGTTACGGTTGCCCTTGAGTTTAAAGCTGTGATCGATCTGCATGTTGCCAAGTTTTCATAATGTATATTTTATGTGTTTTTTACTTTCAGTCCATTCTGTTGCCATAATGATGCCTGTCCCTGGAAATGTTGGACTCTTGTTGGGGATTGCGTATTGTTAATAGTGAAAACCAGAGTGCTTTAGGGGTTAGAATCAAGCTTTAGACTAGAAAGGGCATTGCTAAAACCAACCGATATTTGAGGCAGAGGAGGAAGCTTTGAGACTAATGCTGGGCTACACTTTATTCTTAAAATCGTTTTTTTTATCATTATTATAGATATTTTTGAGAAATGTTTATTTAAATCAAAGTTTAAGAATATATTTTTAAAATCCGCCGCATTCTTGACATGCAAAATAATTGAATCTGTGCAGGAGGCCAAGATGATTATTTTCCGGTACATGAACACTGGTGAGATGTGCCTGTTCTTCTGGCATTGTATTGTCTTTTTCCCCTTGAATCTTATGCCGTGCATGTGAGCCGTATGTGGATTGAGAAAGTTGGTGATGTGTCTTGGAACTCAAAAGCATCATACATTTCCGGACTCTGCTTGTACCCCCCTCTCTCTCTGTCTCTCTCAGTGTTTGATGCCCCGCTGTGGGTGGCCTTATTCGGGATGGTGTTGACGGGACCCAGGGGCGGGGAACACTCGTCTTCCGTTCTCCATCTTTTCGTCTCTAAATGGACAGGTGTTTGTTAGTCTGCGGGTTCGTTTGCATTTGCCAGGTGTGAATGAAGGATCTTTCTGTTGGGGCTCTTTCATTTTGTTCTCGTCTATTATCAGCGACTCTACTGTCTGGGATTTTATGTTCTTTTTTAAATGAATGATCAAAAATTAAAGGTGGAAAATTAAAGCCGATTTCGCCTCTCTTGATTTATGTGCTTTGTGGCTGACAGATGGGGCACAGGCTGTTCTGTTCCAGCTGCCCCATTCCAGAACAGGGGCCATTTTATAGACTTGGTCCATAGGAAATGTTTATTGAATTACAATGGTCATAGTGCTTTTTTCCCCCCGGCTTGGCATGTTTTGTGTTTGCTCTTGCTTTCACGGTTAGAAATAAGACAATGCAGAGCTTTTAAACATCTTCATACCAACGTTCACCATTTAGAATGTAGTGACTCACGTATGCACCTTGTTCCTGTATTTACTCTTTTTTTTCAGCATTCTCAAGCCCGTACTACTAAATGAAAACCATCCACCTCTCCTCGATGACAGCTGTGTGCTCTAAGGACAAGCACACAGATGATTGTTTACAGCCTGTGTGATTGAGTGACTTCTAAGCAGGATATGGTGCATGCTGCTTTTTAGAGTTTGTTCGAGCCGAGCCCCTGCTGCTGTCCAGTCTAGCGCACACGTCACACAAACCAGATGGTGTCTGGTTCGAGTTAAAGCCAGAGTTCTCTTTGCGTGATCTTCCTCATAGATTCGGTGGTGTTGCTAAGAGCACTGTGATTCTGTAGTCATGCTTTTGAACAAAAGGCTTCTTCACTTCTAGATGTTCAGTAACTAGAGACTTGAAACTTTTCTTTATTCAGAATCATTAACATATTTACACTTCTTGTTGACAAGAGCGAGACACGGTAGAGGGGTGAGATATATGGGTTCGGTCTTAGGGTGCTGACCGCACAAGACTTAAAAACTACACATTTTGACTAGTTAAATTACTTCCTTACTTCCTACTATTTGCAGTCCCGTGGAAACCCAAGGTCAGTCCATCTAATGCGCACACAAAATGAGTAGAGCTTGCTGACAGAACTTTACAATGTGCATACCCTTTCACCAAGGCTATTTGTTGAGGTGCAAAGCATGTCAGAGGACGGGAACGTATCAGAAAAGGAAATAGTTTTGCCATGTTGCTATAGTTACAGGGTAATGCCACAATCCTTGTGGGAGTACAACACAATGATAACCATTAGGTATAAAAAGGTACTTGGCTATTTACAACATTCAAGTTTGTCTTTATGAAACATAAAAAAGTGCATCAATATTAACTATGTGATCTACAAAGTTTATTTAAAAAATTATTAAAACTTCAGATAGGAAGTCTCCCGGGAGAATCCATGGATAAACTGTTGAAACATTTCCTCACAAACATAGAAGTACAGATCATGGTATAAACTATATCCGGATTCCAGTTTCCCTGGGAGGAGACAACGGAAATACTGTCAGCAATGTCAGGCAGTTTCCCTTGAGCTGAAGCAGTTGTGGCCAGTGTTGTCACTGCAGACGGACCCTCAGGCGTCCAGTCAATTGCCTGACACACAGGTCCGCTACAAAGGTCACACAGTCACAGAAAGGGAGCCAGCTATTGGTGCCCGTGAATCCTCTGTCTGGCAGACTCCATGTATATAACCAGAGAGTGTTCTTGGTTTTTGCGATGGGTTCCCTTCAGCAATTTCCTGGAGTGGTTCTTCTGACAAGTTTGTGTTGCGTTTTGAAATGAGTGGGGATAAACTTTAATAAAGTTTCTCAGGTTTTCTTAATGGAGAACAAAAGACGCCAATGATTGAATTTGGAAAGGCATTTTGGCTGAGGACATTTACGGAGATGCACCTGGACGAGAGCGATGCTCCAGCATGAGGGTCCTTAATTTTGGAAGCGCGGAGATATCTAAATGAAGATTCCACCACCTTCAGCTATGAGATGCTAGGGGAGGGATTACAGCACTGGGGCAGTGAAGGGGGGCCTCTGATTGGTTTTGAGGTGGTGAGTAGGTGGGCTCCAGAGCGCAGAGCAGGAGTTGATTGACTGTGAGTCTTGGATGAAGGGCAGGTTCCCTGGTGCGAAGAGCAGTTCCTTAATCGTCTCAGATCCTGCTGCGGGCGCTGTCTGGGACGGTCCCTGAGTGCTGGGTGAGCTTGCGTCTTAGGCAGCAGCCTGCGTTACCGCTCCTCGGCCACCTTCCCGTTGGCCTCCTGCTCCGCCTCCTCCCGCCGCTTCTGCCTCTGGAAGAACCCCAGCTGGGAGATGAGAGAGGGAAGATGAAACAATGCCATGGGGAGACCAGAGAGCAAAGGGCTGGAAGCCCTGAGGAGGCAGGCAACAGTTTGATGAGGCTGCACTGTACTGTGACTTTCAGTCCAGCAGGGGGCAGTGTTACGAAGCTGCACTGTGATTTTCAGTCCAGCATGGAAGGCTGACAGGTGAAATCAGACACCTCGTCTCTGAAACTAAACCATTTGTGGACAGTAAAGTGTCCAGATAAAAAGCAAAGGAGCTAAATCTTGCATCCTTTTAAAATCAATTTAAAGAAAAACAATATTGAGGAGCTGAAACAGGCACGCGTTTCCGATAACCTTAATTGATCAAGAGATTGGAGAACCTGAGTGATGATATACTGCAGCGTAGTACAGGAGAGCACAATGGGGAATCCCAGCAATAGTGCTGTAGCGCAGTGGACCAAGACACAGCTGGAATGCATAAACTCTCCACTGCAGCACGAGGTTACCAAAGCAAAGACCCGCAGTGGAGAGGATTGTCTATCACAGCCAGCCCAAGATGTAATAATATTTAGAGTAATGAGCGGGACCAGGAGGGGTGGGGCTTACCTTCCACAGAGCCAGGATGAGCAGGGCCAGCAGGAGCAGTCCCCCCAATGTGCTCCCGATTATAATCCAGATCGGAATCCTGTAATCTCCCTCCTTTCTAATCTCCAGGATTATCTGGGGAAATCAAACACAACACAAGACGTAAGACTCGGACTCAGGCCATCTGGCCTTGCTTGGCCGCAGCGGTCATCCACTGTATCCCCCGCATCAAAAAACAGCAACACTGTTTTGTCCTCTTTTTTTAAATGCTACTTTGCATACAGGATTTATTTTGTGCCTGAGAAGTGTTCATTTTGAGTGTTAAGAGAATAGGCGCATGTGATTGTTCGTCTGGTAAGAAAGCAAGAGGTCTGGAGGCCATGAATGAAATGAAGTAGAACATTTTGTGTCTTTCTCACTAATGTTTGGACCCTCTTAGTAAACAGTTTTCACAGCTTTGCTGAAATTCCATCCCACCGATGATGCATTTTACATCTGCAGCACGTTTATTTTCAAAGCCCGTGCTGTCCCTCCCTCTGGTTTTCTGCCAAAAAGCAGAGAGCACTGTACCAGGGACTGGCAACCCTTGGACCCTGATGTCCAAATCTCAATCTTAGTGCAGTGCAGCTGTCTGCCAGCAGATGGCAGTACAGCCCTGTGTATCTGAGGGAATATCCCCATATTCTATTGGACCCCTTGGTCCATAAGCTCTGCTGTGCAGACCGTGCACTCATAATATAGACATTACAGCGCGATTCGGTGCCCTCTGATGTGAGTGGTTCAGTCAGATCCATCCAACGGAGGGGTTTGAGGGCTGCTAAGGGATGGCCCAGAAGGAGATGAGTGTTATTTTTTGGGGGGGTCACCCCATGACTCACATGTCTCACTGGCTTCTCCTCGCTCAGAAACATGGGGCTGGAGGGGTTAAGCTCTATTGTGGCCATCGTCAGCAGCTCCAAGGTTTTGAACTTCACCTGGAGGTTCATGGTTTGAAAACAAAGGCATGAGACACATTGCTCAAAACTGTATGTACATTTGATAAAAAGATTTGAAGCTGGCAATTGCTGCAATAGACTGACCGGTGCGGACAAGTGTGGTAATGATAGGAGAGAGGGGTTTCATGAACCCCATAATGGGTGGGGCTACACTGACCTGTCAATCACTCACTTGTTTGAACCAATCAATAGGTTTTGCTCTCGACAGCATAATACATTGGTTTATATCACTGAGTCACCACAAGCATAGGGTAGCTCCACCCATTTTTGGTTTCATAAAGTCCCATTCTCCAATCACTAGCATGCGGGTCACTCACAGCATGCAGGGCCTGGAGGGGGAGGGATCCCGAAATCTTCACGGTGATGTCCCGGTGGGCCGGCACATTGATGCTGCACAGGATTGGAACAGTTCTCGTGTTGGAGGGATTCTGCACAAAGAAAAGAACACTGAGGCTGCCAGTTCCCAGAATGCACCTGTGTTAGAATAACAGCAGCTCGTGTGAGTTAAGTAACAGATGACAACAGCAATACTGACAGAGATGGAAGAACCAATGACTGAAACAATCAATCAGTCACATTTAAAGTGATGTATACACACAAACATACATTATTATATTACTTTTGGTTGACAGTGAAGCAGTGAGACAGGGGTTTACCATCTGTGGGAGATGAGACAGATCCTCTGGGGATACCCGGATCTGGGGTATGTGTTCAGGGTGGACGCAGCGAGAGCCTTCTGTCTGATAACCAAGATCTTGTCAGAACGCACACACCCAGTGAAGCAGCACCAAACTTCCAGGATAATGCAACAACAAAATCAATCTCGGACTCAAAAATATAAAGCTGCTCGAAAACACAGTACAATAACGAAGTCTGCATTGATAATTGGAGTTCAGAATATTACAGGCACAGCATGCCATGTTGGGAGGAGTGTTAATATTACCATGAGGAAACCAAGAAACTAAAGTAGTGAAAAACAAAAATCGAATGGGGTGGTGAGAGTTAAAATGACGTTTGCGTTTGCAGAAATGCAACAGAGGGTACAATGGGCTGAAGTATTTAATAAACACACAATGTGCCTCTTACAGTGAAACTTGAGTGTATATGCTCAATGCATTTTTGTAAATCACTATGGCAACTATTGTCTCAAATCTATCAGTGTATTTCCAATTTCCAAAAGGCATGCGTATTTCTCTCACCTGATCAATGTAGAAGTCTGTTATCTGCAAAAGCTGGTTCCCAGCCTTTGTCACTTGAGGGATTGCTATGGTCAGAAGCAAGTCCCTGACTGGGAAAAAACCCAGGTTATGGATCTGCAACATCAAACAGGAAGAGACAAACATATTAACTCCCTCATTAATAATGCCCTCTCGGCAGCATAAACTGAACTAAAATTCCCTGTGGTTTTGGTTGGCAACTGGAGCTTCCGAGACAATATAGTTTATGAATATTCATGAAGAGGCATAATGCATAAGACATGAAATTTGAATTTTTCAGTTTCAACAGTAGAGAGACAAACCAATCAATGTTAGGAATCCAGCACTGACCATTGTCTGACACTGTACCGCTGTCTTTGATGAACGGGGCACGGTAGGGAACACACACCTGGAAGGTGAAGTTGAAAGGGAGGGCTGTGCTGTCAGGCTTGTCCAGGGAGCGGTCTGCTTTGATCTCATAGCGGGAGGGGTTGGAATCCCTGGGGATGCAGGAAAGGAGAGTGGATGGCATCACGTAAGCTTTGTGGTTCTAAATCCCAAGACCGGTTTCTACCAGGAGGGGTCTACTTTAATCGGTAACAGGGGCTCGCCTTAGAATTGAATTCAGCCTAATCCAAATCAGCTCTGCCTTTGATCAATCAGCAAACAAACCTTGTGAAGAGCAGGTCTGCTTCATATTTCAGCTGGTGAAAAATGTCATTGGAGTTGTCAGTAGCTGTCATGTCCTCCCCGTCACTGCAGTGCAGACAGATATTTAAAGTGCGTTAACTTCTCCGGCATTTCCCCTGCGTGTCCAAAAGGACATTCATGCACAGGACTCATGACTGGCTGTGTGTTGATTTTGAGAAAATGAAAATAATGAAAACAAACACCTGAGGCAATAGAAAAAAACATTAATATTATTATTATTATTATTATTAATAATCTAATTTATTACTGTGTTTTCATCAGCACAAATGTGTATAACCTTAGAAAGTTGATGTACAGCTTTACACAACTTTCGTTATTGAAATGGCTGCTACGCACATACAAATTTCAGTTGGTCAAATTTGTAAAAATGCTACACATTTTTTAGAAGGCAGTTCAAGAAAATGATCAATACTGTGGCACACACTAGCTAAGGCTAATCGAGACAGTTGCAATGTGTCTACATTCAGGAACTCCTTAATGTATTGACAGTGGTATTTTGCCGTATAATGCCTGAAGCGCTGCTGATGAGGTGGTTTCCTTACCTGCCGACCTCTAGGACAACCCTCAAGTGGTCCAGGAACACAGAGCGGATGAACTCAAACTCCAAACGGAACGACACCTGTAACAGGGGAGGGGAGACTCTCAGATCTTTATGCTAACACGGTCTCCCTCTCACACACCTGCACGTGGGCCAAACACACACATACACCGCATGTACCCATCATAGACACCAATAAAGTGACCAGTATGAGTGGGCCTCTGGGAATGTAGCGATCTGAGCAGGATGTAAGACTCCCACAGGATATAGTCGTCCTGTTGACACGCTCTATCCAGCTCTGTGCTCCCTTGATTTTGCCTCCAACACAAATACCATTTGATACAGTAGGCTTAAAAAGAGTCCGAAATAATCTACAGTAAGTGCTGCAGCCGGCGGATCACAACCCGATGCACTTCCCTCTGTGAAGAACAAGACAAACAATCTGTACTGATCACCCTCACGCCGTATGAATAACATGCACTCTATTCCCAGCACACTCACTCTGCACTCATCACACATCTACGTATGTACTCCACACACAAAGTATACAGAAATCACACTCACTCTGCACTCATCACACATCTACATATGTACTCCTCACACAAAGCATACAGAAATCACACTCACTCTGCAATAAGCATCTTCACTACACACACGATATGATCATCACACATAAATGTACTCCACACACAACCTGAATACTCATCACGCTAACTATATCCTCATAACACAACACATGCACGTATTACACATACTATTCTCACCGCACTCACTACAAGCTCATCACACTCACGATAAACTCATGACACAAACTATATACTCATCACACAACCCGTATACTCATCACACAAACTATTGTCATCACACTCACTATATACTAATCACACATCTATGTATTAAAATCTCTCTGGACCCATCACTCACATTCTGTGCTCACCACTGTCACACTGTGCTCACAGCAACACAGCCCTGTGCATAAGCTTAGCAGAGCATCACTACAGGAAAAGATGCAACCAACACAACTAATGGTGCCAGCAGGGAGCCACCACTCCACATCGTCACAGGCAATCGGAATAACAACAGAAGCACACACTCACAGGGCACACACTACAAGTACATCCGTCTGTGATGATCTGATTGCACATCGATGCTAATGCATGTGCAGTCACAGAGATCCAACACATCATGGGAGTTGGGGGGAAGGGGGCAGGAAGTGAGTGGTAGCATTTATGCATGCTGATGGGATATTAGGCTGCTAGGATGCATACTGTTTCAGCCCAAAGTTCTCATAATAGAGCAAGCATTAGACATTTTCAAAGGAATGCCAGTTCTGTACTCTCCTAGCCAAAATGATGTGCATAGCAGCACAGCATGAGTAAATATGAGGTCCTCAAGGGAGGGTAGCTGCCACAGCCTGTTTCCCAGTTCAGCGGTAGAGGCTTGGAAAGCATCACAGAGCAGAATGTGGGCGCTGACTCTGTGTCAGTGTGTGTTCTGGCACATGCAAGCATGGAAAGTGAAAACCCTTTAGTGATTGGGCAGTGGAGTGTGTATTCCCTGCCTCCACAAAATGCAATTCTGAACATACGATTCAACCTTGAACTGGGCAGGTGGGATTTACAGGGCAGCTGTAATTAATTTTTACAGACACTGGGATGTACGTCGTCGATGTTCTCATTTCATAACTATGAAGTCAATAACCAATAAAAAACTGACAGTAATCAAGGTCTCATTAGAACATTAATGATTTTTTTCTACAAGCGGCGGAAGTCTCCTTTTCAGTGACACCGCTATCTTTGGCATCTTTTGCAAAACGATAACTGACACTGTTGACACATTGTAATCTTTAGCAATAGTGCTATGACATGCCACTAGATTTGGTAGCATTTTGAGTTTTTATCAATGGAAAGTGTTACTCGTTTCCATTTAATGCTCACCTTTTGCATCTGTGATAATGGAGCTTGATCAGGGGAATGCTTGATTACATATATGCTGTGTGTTATCCCTGAGGTTAGGTTCTTATCTCCGAGATTCAACTGTCATATACAGTATGTCACTATATATACACTACCGGTCAAAAGTTTTAGAACACCTCCATTTTCCCGTTTTTACTGAAATTTAAGCAGTTCAAGTCCAGTGAATAACCTGAAATGGTACAAAGGTAAGCGGTAAACTGCCAGAGGTAAAAAAAAAAAATTAAAAAAAAGTTTAGAAAAATAATGTACATTTTTTGGCAGTGAGTAGTTTCCTACACCATCAAAAGGCACATGGAAACTGGAGGGAACTCTGACTGGAAGAGGTCTGGCAGACCCTAAAGCCACAACAAAATCAGAAGACAAGTTTCTGAGAGTCAACAGCTTGCGTCATAGGCAGCTCACAGGGCAACAGCTTCAAGCACAGCTTAACACTGGTCAAAGTAAGGAAGTCTCAGTTTCAACTGTGAAGAGAAGATTTCGAGTTACAGGTTTGACAGATTGAGTGGCAGTAAGAAAGCCATTGCTAAGATGGCAAAATAAGAAAAAGAGGCTTGCCTGGGCCATGAAGCACCGCCAGTGGACTACTGAAGACTGGAAGAAGACTGGCCAACTAGCCAGATATATTTCTGAGTAAGTTAGAAAACAATTCCACTACGTTATTGCAATCTTTTTAAGCTAAGCAAACAAGTCATTTTGCTTTAGCAAACTCAGGAAAACAAAGGCTCAGGCTACACAGGCTTTCTGATCTATGGTCTGGACATTAATTTACATAACTTGATAATCGCTGTGTCCGTTTTAATTTGGAATCCTGATCTTACAAATGAGAAGAAGTTCCAACGGTGAAGTAACGTTAATCTTTGTTTATACAGCATGTGTGTTTGGGTGAATATGGAACTTGTTATGGAAATGAGAACTGTCTGACTGTCAGCCAATCAGAATCAAGCTTTCTTCCATGCCATGGTATAAATACATATATATTCATATAAACATTATTATCCATTTGGAGCTTGAAATCGATCTGAGTAAATGGAGTCAAGGTCAGAGATCAATAGGAAGGCCCAAGCACAAAACTATTACATGACTACTGTACATTTGAAACCCCTGATCAATACAGATAAGTGGGGAATTATTTAAAGCTCAACAATTTTTTTTCATGTTCATAAGTTTGCAAGTTAGTAACTCTGGGGCAATCAATAGGGACAGATTTTTGTGGCTTCTCCTAGAAGCTGCGGCTTTGGCCCAACCACTGGGATGGCGTTTATATTGTAAGAATTTGGCAGCAGTAGCAGTGCAGTATAGATCTTAACTGTGAACCACACTCACAGAGCTCTCAGCACAAGGGCCTGGGGGTCTGGCTCTCATTCAACCTTCATTATTTGAATGAATCATTCATTGCACAGTTGAGACTGACCCTTTTAAGTAGCCTTGGATCATCAATCTATTTGGTGAGTAACTTCATTCTTCGGGAGGTCTTGTGACCGAAAAGGAGAGAGTTGGACGTTGATGACTTGGGTGGTATGACTGGAGTGGCGGAATGGATGAATTGATTGTGTGGACAGTTGGGTGGGTGGAGAAGGTTGGGGTGGAGGTGTGTATTACTTTGCGGGGCGGGGGGGCAGGGGTGTCGGGTGGGGCAGGCTGCCGAGGTCTCGGGCCTGTGGATCAGCACCATGTCCGTCGGCACAGCTGCTGACCTGGTCCCCACCCTTTTCCCCACCCGTCACACCTCTCGCTAATTTACCGCCAACATATCCATGCTCGCCAATATCCTATCTCAACAGCACCGCAGGGCCCTCTCCTAGTCCCCTCCTCGGCGATCAGCCAGGCTGAGCTATTTTAAATAACTGCAACTCAGCTGATTCCATGTCAAATATTCCACTACAACCTCTGCCCACAGAGACCCCCCGGGCCGGGCTTAGGATCCAGAAGCCTTCAGAGTTATTGGAACACAAAGAGCAGAGTGAAGCCACAGCGGTCTGAGGGGAGGGAAAGCAGCGCGGTACAAAGAGATCGAGTTTCCATCGAATGCAGCATTAGCCAAATGCACGATGCACCCCTATCCAATTGCTCCAACCACTTAAAGACCCTCAAAGACCAGAGTGCTGTGCGGGAAAATAATATACGAACACTGCGTTTGGTGTTACTGAAATATGTGAGACTAATGACCGCCGTGTTTGATCAGACGCATGTCGCATATCTGAATGCCATTGAAGCAATATTTGAAAAGGGACAAAGGCTGGCACAGTTTCAAAAGCAACAATGAGCCGCATGGAGTTCCGTCCTGCGGAGGAATGCCACGGAGCTCTTTCTGGACGTGCGTCTGCTCCGTGTGACATGCTGGGAGGGGCGGAGGGCTAGGGCACAGACCCTCGCTGCTTGGTATGAGGGTGAGCTGAAGAGCCCTGTTTCATGCAGGCTATAATGAATAGGGTGCTGGGAAACCTACCTGGGCTTGCGACTTCATGAAGGGCGCACTGACGTTGCAGAACCTCTCGTCCTTATGGCCCTCCTCGCTGCGACACTCTACCCTGATGTCGGAATTGTCCTGGTAGGGGGATGGAAAATATTTGTACACAGGTGGATCTAAACCAGAGGCTGGCAAATACAGTGTTGAACCGACAATTTAGTTGCCATTGACTTTGAGACTCGTTTATGGCAAAGGCCTGAGCATCAGTTGAAATGATGCAAACATTTAGCAGTGAAGTGTTTTCATCATTAAGCAGAACACCGAATCGAAAAAGACAGTAATGTTAAATCCTACTTTAAAAATCTTGTGTATAGTAATGTTGTGAGGTTTAAGTCGAGCTCCACATTTGGTGTTATAGTATATCTACACCACAGCTCTCCTACACCATTGTGTAGATCATGGTCTCTTGACTATGGTCCTGGTGGCCTACAGGGTCTCATCAACTAAGTGCTGGGTAACAACAAAAACCAGCATACCCACCAGGACCAGAACCCCTGGTTGAGAACCCCTGCTGTAGATGTTGGGGGTCCTACTCCACGTGATACCTTGACAATGAGACTGGAGAACTGGAGGTTTGAGGTGTAGGAGATATCGAGGCGGGCGCTGTAGGCGTTCTCTCCGCGGTTTTCCAGACGTCCGTCCACCACCATCCTCCTCCTCGACCCCTCCATTATTCGCTCCGACTCCTCAGCTGCCTCCTGCTGCCGGCAGACCCCCACCCCAGAGTGCACGGACTGCGCACAGAACTGTCTGAGGGGGGGAGGGTGGAGAGAGGCCAGATCAGAGATCAAATTGTTTCTGAGTCACATCGTGGAATCGAACGCTGAAAGCTGTACCTGCTTCTTATCATGGAAATGAACCTGTAAAAACAATGTGGAATTTATATCAAGGACTTCAGAGCAGTTGGCAGTTAAAATATTTGTTTTTAAATGGAAAACGATTATGAACAAGATTCTCTGTGGTCTAGGCCTCCCGGGTGGTCTAGCGGTTACAATGTTCGACACTGGCCACTGCGACTGGGGTTAGATTCCATCGGCCATGCCAGTATTGGCTCAGGCTGGGAGTGCCACTAGGGGGTGGCAATTGGCTGTCTGCCCCAGGGAAGGGGGAGGGAAGTGCCGAAAGTGATACTTTGCCTTTGCCACTGCCGGTCTCAGGGCTACGGCAGCAAACTCACAATACGAGGAGGGGATTGCCATGAAAAGAGAGGGTGTAATTGGCTACTAAATTGGGAGAAAATCTGAAATCTTTAAAAATATATATATATATGCCAGTGTGTGCGTATATATATATATATACATACAGTATACACTCAGTGGCCACTTTATTAGGTACACCTTTCTAGTACTGGGTAGGACCCCCCTTTGCCCCCAGAACAGCCTGAATTCTTTGTGGCATGGATTCAGTAAGGTGCTGGAAACATTCCTCAGAGATTCTGGTCCATGTTGACATGATAGCATAACGCAGTTGCTGCAGATTTGTCAGCTGCACATTCATGTTGCGAATCTCCCGTTCCATCACATCCCAAAGGTGCTCTATTGGACTGAGATTTGGAGACTGTGGAGGCCATTGGAGCACACTGAAATCATTGTCATGTTCGTGGAACCAGCTTGAGATGACGTGTGCTTTGTGACATGGCACATTATCCTGCTGGAAGTAGCCATTAGAAGATGGGTAGACTGTGGCCATAAAGGGATGCACATGGTCAGCAACAAGACTCAGGTAGTCTGTGGCATTTAAACGATGCTCAATTGGTATTAAGGGGCCTAATGTTTGCCAAGAAAACATTCCCCACTCCATTACACCACCACCACCACCAGCCTGAACTGTTGACACAAGGCAGGATGGATGCATGGATTCATGTTGTTTACGCCAAATTCTGCCCCTACCATCTGCATGTCACAGCAGAAAACAAGATTCGTCAAACAAAGCGACATTTTTCCAATCTTTAACTGTCAAATTTTCGTGAGCCAGTGCCCACTGTAGCCTCACATTCCTGTTCTTAGCTGACAGGAGTGGAACCCGGTGTGGTCTTCTGCTGCTGTAGCCTATCCACTTCAAGGTTCGACGTGTTGTGTGCTCAGAGATGCTCTTCTGCATACCTTCTGCATAACGCGTGGTTATTTGAGTTACTTTTGCCTTCCTGTCAGCTTGAACCAGTCTGGCCATTCTTCTCTAACCTCTCTCATTAACAAGAGAATGCGTTTTCGCCCACAGAACTTTCGCTCACTGGATGTTTTTTGTTGTGTGTGAAAATCCCATGATTTCCCACCAACAATCATTCCACGGTCAAAGTCACAAAGTCATCTTCCCGAACAACTGAACCTCTTGACCATGTCCGCATGCTTTTATGCACTGAGTTGCTGCCACATGATTGGCTGATTAGATCATTGCATTAACAAGCAGGTGTACAGGTGTACCTAATAAAGTGGCCACTTAGTGTATATATATATACACATATGTGTGTGTGTGTGTGTGTGTGTGTGTGTGTGTGTTTGTGTGTTTGTGTGCATTTGTGCATGTGATTATGACTATGAGAGAGTGTGTCAGAATGTCTGTGTGTGTGTGTGTGTCAGAATGTGTGTCAGAATGTCTGTTTGTGTGTGTGTGTGTTTGTGTGCATTTGCGTGTGTACGTGTGTGTGAGAATGTGTGTCAGAATGTCTGTGTGCGTGTGTGTTCATAAGCGTTTGTGTGTGTGTGAGAAAGTGTGTGTCGTAGCGCGACTGTGTGTGTGTGTGTGTGTGTGTGTTTGTATGTGTGCTGTGACTGAGCACACTTACTTGCGGTCCAGAAGGTCAGAGCGGCTCTGCAGCACCAGGTCAGGCATGCAGTGGTCATCTTCATCACAGCCATTCCAGAAGGGCAGCTGGAGAGAGAGGTATAACATTAAGACGAGTATCAACCCATCACTCCACACTGTCACAATGACTCCACACTGTTACAACTACTTCACACTGTCACAGTCACTCCACACTATTACTATTGCTACATAAATGTACACCATAATAATAGCCACACAGAATAAAATGAATACATGTGTGCAATGACATATTTATGGATTCAGATCAGTTTTGGACTCTATTTGGAGTTTATTACTGTGTTTTTGATATCTAGACAGGAAAGCAGAAGAGATGGAAGAGCATAGATATGTGCTGCTTCTTAGCACTGGGCTGAGTGGCCATCACTGGGAGTGGACAGCGACGGGCAGGAGGGGCGTTTCTCACCTCGGTCCTGACACTGGTGGGCCAGCCATCGTCCAGCATGGGACCCTCATCCAGATCCTGCAGTGCCACCTCCACAGTGAAGGGGATGGGCCGGCCATAGTCATTGGTGTCCTTTAGGGGTCATCAATGAGGGGGTAATCAATGCTTAAACATGAAACACATTGCAATGAATCCAATCCTCCGACAATCCTCATTGACCCTTGCTATTTCTGGCTACACAATGTTTCTCGGTTGTCTCCTGTCTGGCATTAATCTCTACAGCATCCTGTACCCAAACACAGGCCTTTTGCATGTGTTTGATGGCGATATGCGTGTCATCCATATGAGCAGCTGGCGACACAAGCACCGTCTTAATGAGCCCACCGGGCCTGCATACACACCAGGACGTGGAAGTAGACATGCTCACAGGACTCCTCCCCCGGCAGTAAGCTCATGTTGCGGGGCTGCTGTCTGTCACCGTCGTCCAGCATGGCTCGGGGGGTGTAGCGGCGCTCGTCGATGAAAGCGCTGTACCTCAGGGCTAGAGTGTGAGGGCGAGGGAGAGGGAGAGAGTATGGCGTCAGCGTGCACCACAGCACAACGACCCACCAGCAGCAATGCTCCTAACACAAGTGCTTCATCTGCTGTCACCTCCTGCCAAGAGAGCTAACTTAAAAAAGTGTAGGTGTAGGATTTACATGTGTACATCCACAGAGATCCATGGAAGCTAATGGCCCAATCTATTACTTAAACTCAGTCAGTGTTCAAGCACAGCGTGGATTTCACTGATAAATGAAGGGAGCCAGCAAATAACCAGTGTCTGAATGAGTGAGGTTTGCAGGCGTCTGAACTTCTGCAGGCCCCAGCTGTCGATACGCCAGATTCACACCCCCATCTAGAAGCTGCAGGTCACCCCCCGTGTCTGTTTTTAGTCATGTGCTATTCAGGGCTCCTCACTTTTATTGGTTTGGCACACTTTAAAGGCAAAAGCGACAGGAGGAAGAGGAGAAGAAATAAATGGAAATTTACGCCGCGCCCGTCAAATTTTCCTTATAAAAGTCTAGAGAGAATCTGGCCAGGGCAATGCCATGAGTCATGAAACTCTGCTCCAAAGGGTCACTGGCAAGCTTCTGCCAGGTCCAGCTTTGGTGCATCTGCTATGGTTTGATAGGAACCAGATTAGAGGAAGCACCAGGGGAGGACTGCTATGGTTAATGAGGGGATTTATTCATCATCTTCACCTTGAACTTGTATAACGGTTCCCAAACCGGACCTATAATAAAAAGTTGGGAAGGCCCTAAGGCTTAGCCTTTTAGGAAAAGGTTTCCATCATAAAAAGGGTTGATCAGTGCAAACTCACAACCTCGGACCGTCAAAACGGGAAGCCCAGAGAGACACGGGGATGAGAATACGCAATAAATAAATATATTGGTCTGTTTACCGCCACAGACCAATATCTCCCTCTTAAACCTCTCAGACGGATCGCCGAAAAGGGGATGAGATCGCTCCCCAAAAACCTCTCCCTGTCTGAAATGTGTGACGCGTTTTTCTAAAGGTGAATTGAGGTTAACCCAAAGCACTCATGCCACCCCCCACGTCACCCCCCACCCCAATGCTGAGGTGGAAACCTAACACTGCGGTGCACCTATTTAAAAACAAACGATGATCGTGAGGTCGTGTGCAATGCCCTCTCAGCGCCATGGTAACCGAGCTGGTCCCCAGCAGGCCTTGGGCTCAGGGCGGCTGGGTATAGATCCCTTCCCCCTGCTGTGTTCACTTACTGCAGCCTGACAACTGGCAGCGCTCCTGGGTCTACTGCAGCAACGAATACTTACAATGGTGGTCCCCGCTGTAAAGCCCTTATGCTTTCAAATTTTCTGGAAATACTCCGTTGCAGTCTTTACTGAAGGTCTTCAGCTAATCACGTTACTCATATCAATGTGCCACCACGCCACTTATAATTATTAAAGGTTGAGCATGACTCAACATAAAATAGTGTCTGTATTTACCCTAAAATATCATACATAACAAGAGTGCTGGCATATGGAGACAAAGCGTCCCTCAGTGCCCGCAACACATACTCCCTGCCAGCAACAGTGGTTTTTAAAAGGCCTCATAATATGTATAAAGCTAGTGTGTGTTTCTACCATCCTCACCCATCTGTTTGGTGGGCTCCTCAAGATGGTATACGTGGTGATGCTGGTTTTGGAAATCTTTACATTCTTAGGCTAAAGCACATGGCTCTTTCACAGATGACCCAGGCAGATTGAGCCAGCACCTGGACAGGGTATTATAGGCTAATTTCACATGCTGTATGCCCACAGTATTCGACTGCGGCTTCGCATGGGCTCCGCAGTATACCAATACTGGGGCTGATGAGAAAGCTGAGCAAATGGGAAGCATTAGATAGCTACCATCTCCTGTTTTAGAAACAAATTATGTCATAAACAAGGCCTGTGCAGGAAGTAGTCTGCCCTCCTTGCAGCAGGTTGCGATGTCACATTTGTGACCCACTAATAGAGGATGCAGCTTCTCTGATTAACATATTTCTGTGGTTTCAATGCTACTCAGTTTTCCTGTTTATTACCCTCAGTAGCAATGTCTTACTGTTACAAAAATACAAACTTTTGTGTTGGAAAAGATAGGTAAAGAGCTATGCTTATTTGCTGGTAAGCTATGGATATTTTTACAGTATCCAATGGTTCATTAAAAAGATGCATAGATTTTTTTACTCATATATTTCTGAACTACAGCTCCTCACATACAGTATAACATTAGCTTGTGATTGTCCAGGTACGTGGAACAGAGCATGTCTAAAGCATAATAATAATAATCTTCTGTCAGTGGCCTTATTTCCTCGACAGAAAATAAAGTTATACAATTTCAGTAAAATCATTTTTTTTTAAACATTATTAAAAAATGAAGAACACACAAACATTATAGTTATATCATGAATGTTGTGAATTATGAGTAGCATATTTGCATGTTTGATTCTTCCATTCAAGAACTATGTCAGGTATCTTTGGTGCATAAAACTAAAAAGAAAAATCTAAATCTCTTTCAACTAACATGAACCCAAGCAAATTTCTCACACCTCATTTTGCATCTAGGTGACACGTCAGAAGTTGACAGGCTTGACCTGGTGGTTCCTCTGAGGTTTGCTGTCCAGACAATATCTCACAAGGCCCCATTTTCAGGGCCCAGTATTACAAAAACAACTAATGGTAAGGAAAAGTTACTGCGCTTTAAATATTGTTTTAAAGCTCCAGCCAAATCTTGGAAACTTTGGATGAACTGCGCCTGGCGGACAGTCCTACTGGAATATTAGATGTGCAGAAAAGTTACGAAACTTCATTCTGGAAATGCAGGCCCTCCTGAAGCAGGCGAGATACGCAGCCTGAGGCCGAACCAGACCCTTTTAATGAAAGTGAGCTAAAGCAGTGCTTATTAGAGCCCCCTTCTGTTCCAGCGACTGTAATGAGGCTCGCTGGCTTCACTGAGCATTTAGCCTTTCATTATGGTTTCTAAATCTGGGGCCCTTCCTCCGGGGCAATGCGTCGTCACCCTACTTTACTAACAGTCTCTGTACTGCTAGAAATGAGGCTTTCTACATTGTCAGGAGGCCTAGTCTTCGCACTGTTTCAAGCAATGCGCCACCTCTCTGAGAACATCTCGCACATCTCCACATCTCTTCGACCGGGGGTGTCAAACTTGGAGGGCTGGAGGGCCGCAGTGTCTGCAGGTTTTTGTGGTTGCCTCTCAACCAGCAGCCAATCTAGGCCCTGGAAAGAAAGTGTGTGGACTCCTTAGCCAATCACGGACTTAAATTAAGAAACTAAGTGCTGAGACACACCAAAAAACCAGCAGGCACTGCATCCCTTTGGGACAGGAATGTGACACCATTGTATTAGGCCATAGCTGAGCCCAGTGGTTCTCCACCCGTGAACTTGCAGGCCGATCTGCAAACCAGTGAAGCCCATTTTTTCTCCCCCTGTCAGTGCAAAAAGAAGAAGGAAATTATGGCCTTAATGGTAGCTGTTGCACTGTCATCCAATTTCTGCAAGGTTTTTTTCATTGGCAGGACAATAAAAGGCTTTATTGGGCTGTAATTCGGGCCACACAATTTAGGCCGCAGGTTGAGAACTACTAGCTTAGCACTTGCTTGGACACTTGATGAGTTTACCACGACAGGACAGTTGATTATGCAAACAGTATAGTTGATGATTCTAGAGCTAGTTGTTGCACTGGTACTGGTTTTAGTAGTGGTACTATAATTGTCTGTTGATACTGTTGCTCTTGTAATCCTAGTGTAGGCACTTACTGTATGTATTTCACTCTGGATAAGTGAGTGTCTGACAAATGAAAGAATGTCATGTAAAGTAATGTTACATGGCTGAAGGCAAATACGTAGGTGGCCATGCTTAAAAGGTCATTAAAGGTTTTAAAAAAAGAGCTTTCTTATCAAGTGGAGTCACACTCCTCTGCTCCAAGTAGATGCCTGGGAACTCAAACTGTGCCATCATTTTTAAACCCATACCCAAGATTAATCAAAGCCCTGGTGAGAACAGCCAATGCCTGGAGCTTACCCACTTCCTGTGTGGCGTGGATGGGGGTCATGGCGGTAATGTTGAGGCACACGGTGGCAGCCATGCAGGTGACGTCCTTCCCCCCCCTGCGGCAGTCCTTGTTGAAGATGTTGACCTTTCTGGGCTCAAATCTGACATTGATGTGGATGTGGATGACACTGCGAGACCTGGGGAAGCAGACAGCACAGAGGAAAAACATTTGACTCAATACCAAAGCACCATTAATACAATTCTAGAAAAGCTGTACAGCTCTACAGCATGTTCTCTAATTAATCTATATGATCTATATTGATATTCATACTTTATCGAGCAGCTCTGGACAATCTTGCAGGACAGGCAACATTAGATGGTGTATGAGGGTCCATAAACTACACACTTTATGGAGTGTGTGTGTGTGTGTGTATATCTATTGAGGTCTGTAGGTAGTTGTCTATAAGGGCAGGGGTAAGTGAGGGTTCCCACACCAGAGGAGTACAGCTGAACCCAGGGAGCCAACCGCGAGGTCCACCAGATCGTCCTCATTCAGATCCATCTCTCCATGGACACTGCGGCCAAAATATTGCAGGTCAGGAGACAAGTCTGCTGCACCAATCCTCTGAGAAAAAGAAAGAGTGAGAGAGGGAGAGAGAGAGAGCGAGAGAGAGTGCCACACCTTGGTTCATTTACACAAATTATGAATAAGATACCCTTTGGGAAACTGGGCTGTAAGAGACAGCAATGCACGTTGCATTACCTGTTTGTACTTTCGCTGTAACCCGTCATGCTGGCCATAGAAGAGGTAGATCGCCCCCCGGTGGTCATCCTCTAGAGGTGCACCCACAACCACCTCTCTGTAGGTGTCACCATTGATGTCAGGGATGGGGGCCAACGATGAGCCGAAGCGAGAGTTCTGTCCATGGTCCGAAATCTCTAGCGCCCCCTCCAGGACAAACTGGCTCTGGGGACAGAGACCGAACTTGTCAGTCAGGAGTATCTTTTTTCGGTAAAGGCATACATCACACACGCACAGGACATCGTGCTGACCTCACCGGAATCAGTCAGAATCATCCAAAAATTGACAAAATTATGAAACAAAATTACCTTTGCCCAAGGCAGAGCCATGCAACCAGGGATACTCCAGTACTTCTGTGAACTGGCCATGAGCTCTAATAGCAAATGGCCACTAATCCATTTGTTTACACTGGGCAGAATGAGACCCGGTGAGACGGGTACATTTCCTTGCTTTCCAGGGGGTTTGTTTATTCTTTGAACTACTTGAAATTCCTCATGAAAACAAAATGAAAAGAAAGTGATATTCACTTAATAAAATAATTACTATACCCCCACCGCCCCACACCACCGCCCCACACCACCACCCCAAGATCAAAACCTCATGCTTAAATGTTGTCTTCTTCCAGAAACATACCCACAGAGGTAATTTGATTTCAACGGTTTGTCAATGTAAAGAACGCATGCTGTATCATGATCAGAGAAAAGTACAGCTTCTGTTTTTTATTTAATTTATTTAATTCCTTTTTTTGGAGGGGAGTTAAGTCTGCCATAAACTGTGCACAATAGTATGAGATTAGTTGGACAACATCCATTCCTAACGTCCTGGAAAGCAGCTTTTTGAGACGTGGAAAGAATTAGAGGATTTTGAAACAAAACAGAAATGCATGATTTTTCTATTTTTTTCTACATTATGAAATGTCACAATCCAAACGTATCTTTGTCTCTTGTCTCTCCAAGCTGTGTGGGATGAACAAAAATAAGAGATTTATTCCATTTCCGTGGCTTCTGAAGGAAGAGGAGCAGCATTGGGGGGGGTTGTTTCTATGTCTCACACACTTCCCGCAAGACACAGAGCTCAAAACCTGCTAGATATTAAAAATGAAAAAACCCCTTGGACAGGCAGGTTTATAAATATAATAGTTATTAACTAGTGGGACTCTCTCACTCTGGACGTTCCATGAGCAGGGGTGGAACACCGGGGGATACAGGCCATTGTGGCCTGGGCAGCAGGCACTCCACAGTTGTAGCAGTGGGGGGGCGTTCTAACCAACCCCCGGCCCACAGATTCACTCTCTGCTGTGCTGTCGGGGAACGACCAATAAAAATCTCCGGAGAGGGGGGCCTGGCCGCTTGCATCGTCTCGCGGCCGCCAGGAATTTCTGATCTCCTCTCTCTCCGGCAATTTCCACCTATTAAGGGCTTCTATCCAGGGCCCTGCGGCGGATGGCTTTTGAAGGGCTAAACGACTTCTCGCCGAGTTCAGCAGGCACTTCAGTATCTAATGAAGGCGCTCTGCTGGGGCATACGCATTCTCATTTGATCTGCATGACAACAGGTGCCCTAAGTCTGTCTGCGCTCAGCAGTGTGGTTAATTAGTGCCCGTATGGAGAACACGGTGGAGCTAATGAGACCCCGTATATAAAGCACGATAGATAAGGAGGGCAGTATGGTGGAGGGGGGGGTTGGGCAGCATGCCAGGGTTAGGTAATTGTCCCAGGGCAGAAATTGAGTTTTCCAGTTGTGTTGTAAATCAAATGTGAGAGAGTGAGATGTGCAGATGAGTCCATGTCTGTCTCCTATGGGTGATATGTGTGGGCATATGTATGTATTTTTGTGAGAGAGTGCGTGAGTATTTGTGTGTATGTTTATTTGTATTTAAATGAGTGTGTGTGTGTGTGCGTGCATGCTGCTGACCTGCTCTGTCACCCTGTAGATGTAGACCTTGCCCTTCTCCCAGCCACCACTGAAGAACATGGGAGCAGCGACCAGGAGGTTGTCCGTTATTCCGTCCCCGTCGATATCGAGCGGGGCAATCTCGCTGCCGTAGTAGGAGCCGATCTGCAAAATTGGGCAAAATGTAGCCGTCAGCACAGTGTCCCTCTGCCACACGCACATGCTGGGCTGAATCAGAAACGCTGTTTCACTTCCCTTTGAAGGCTCCATTTCTCTGTGACTTATTTTTAGCTTAGTCTCTATTTTTAAAGTTCCTGAGCTCATGAAACAAAAGGATCTGCAGTGTGACTGCAAAGAGGAGACTCATTTCAGCCTTTCCTGGCTGCCGGGTACAGACAACGGCTCTGGCCTTTTGGCCTCACATGAATAGTTAAGCTGATCCTTTGAGAAAAAAGTGCTAATTTTCCTAAGGAATGCTTGGATTCACCCCCTTGCCCCCAAAACCGTTATTAGGTCAGACGTTGTTTTTCCCCTTTCAGGTCGAGTCTTCCCCCGGAGGTGGTTGTGTTTGCCTGGTATCCCTGTTCTCATTTAGGGGCAGAGATGAGAAGCACATGGGCCATGCGATGGAAGCCATGTGGATGTGGGCGTGGAGTCTAGACCGTCATGGCATCTCTCGCGTGCATCGTGCGTGTTGGGGCGGACTCAGGACAACTCGCGAGGAAAGCACTTCAATTAGTCTCACACTGTTCCTGTTTACAAGCTCTGCTAAATACCTTTACGTTCTGATTGGCTGTTGGTCTCTTATATGCACTTGCGGCCACAAACAGAGGAAAACAAATGTAACCGTTCTTCAGGAATGGCAAATAGGAATGTTGTTTTCAAGTGTCTGGAATGCAATCAAGTGAACTGTTTCTGCTTCCCTTACTATAAACACCATATTACTGAACAGGCAACAGACGAGCTCAGCTAAATCCAGGTATCAAAACTTTTTGATTACTCCATAAATACAACTTTAAAAAGCTCTAATTTAGCACATAAACCAGTCATGTGTACACGTGCTTGTGTCTATGTGCTTGTGTATGTTTGCCTGTGTAAGCAAATATTTTTGTATGTGTGTGTGTGCGTGTGTGCGTGTGTGCATGTGTGTGTGTGTGTGTGTGTGTGTGTATGTGTGTGTGTGTGTGTGTGTGTGTATGTGTGTATGTGTTTGTGTGCACGTGTGTGTGTATGTATGTGTGTGTATGTGTGTCACATTAGGTGTGGCCAAATCAACTATTTGGTATATTCTTAAAAAGAAAGAACTGGAAGACCACGTAAAACAACTGTGGTGGATGACAGAATAATTATTTCCCTGGTGAAGAAAAACCCCTTCAAAACAGTTGGCCAGATCAAGAACACCCTCCAGGAGGTAGGCGTATCTGTGTCAAAGTCAACAGAGTAAATACAGAGGGTTTACTACAATATGTAAACCATTGGTAAGCCTCAAAAACAGGAAGACCAGATTAGAGTTTGCCAAAAAACATATAAAAAAGCCTGTACAGTTCTGGAACAACATCCTATGGACAGATGAGACAAAGATCAACTTGTACCAGAATGATGGGAAGATAAGAGTATGGAGAAGGGAAGGAACTGCTCATGATTCAAGCATACCACCTCACATGTGAAGCATAGTGGAGGTAGTGTTATGGCGTGGGCATGTATGGCTGCCAATGGCACTGGTTCCCTTGTATTTATTGATGATCTGACTGCTGACAAAAGTAGCAGGATGAATTCTGAAGTGTATAGGGCTATATTATCTGCTCAGATTCAGCCAAATGCTTAAAAACTCATTGGACGGCACTTGACAGTGCAGATGGGGAAAAAAACAAGACTTTTTAAGGCAAAGAAGTGGAGTGTTCTGTAATGGCCAAGTCAATCACCTGACCTGAATCCAATTGAGCATGGATTTCAGTTGCTGAAGGCAAAACGCCCCAAGAACAAGCAGGAACTGAAGACAGTGGCAGTAAAGGCCTGGCAGAGCATCACCAGGGAAGAAACCCAGCATCTGGTGATGTCTATGGGTTCCAGACTTCAGGCAGTCATTGACTGCAAAGAATTTGCAACCAAGTATTAAAAATGTCAATTTAATTTATGATTATGTTCATAATTGGGGGGGGCTATGTATAAAAATGGTTGTAATTCCTACACAGTTCATACAATATTTTTTTTAATTAAAGCTGAAAGTCTACACTTAAAACACATCTTGATTGTTTCATTTCAAATCCATTGTGCTGGCGTACAGAGCCAAATGATGAAAATTGTGTCACTGTCCAAATACTTATGGACCTGACAACATGTGTGTGTGCACTGCACCTGTTGTCCTTTGATTGAGAGCAGGATGGTCAGGTTGCCATCGTTCTTCAGGGTGAAGATGATGACTTTTCCCGTGTGGTTGAAGCGCGGAGCTCCGGCCACATAAAGCCTGCCGCTCTTGGCTGACACCACGGACGTCACTGTGTAACCTGCAGGGACACAAACACACTGTCACACAGCCTTACACCAGAGTCTCACTGACTCCGACGCCTGCTCCACACCTTTAACTCCATCGGCCAATCACAGGTTTGTGCCTGGGCTATTAGCATTATCAGACATTATCAGGCATTAGCAGACTATGGCTGGGGGTTCACAGTGGTGGGACACATTTGACTTTATCATGCCAGGGGTGGGGTGGGTTTAAGTTGGCTGAGGTTCCTTGGGTTACTGCTGCACTAACTCCTTCCAGTGATGCAATGTGGTTCGCCTGTCCTCCGACTGCTGCTAGCTGTCTTTTAGAATGCTGCGTGGCTTGAAGTGTGGAAAACAGTCACTGGCTTATGGGTGATAGCATCGCTTTCCTACGTGTTCCTATACTTTAACATGGCACTCTACAACTTTTTCCATCAAGGGCAAATATCCTGCTCCTTATATATAATGTCTTGGATGAATGTTGACTTTCACTGTCCTATTATAGAACACTAACATCGTATACCACGGCCAGTGAACCCATTTTTAAACACGGAATGTTTTGATGTTAGCTCGGAATGAACACACTGCCAGCCCCGGCAAACAAGGCGGGGCTACGGAGGCGACAGCGGTGGTCTGTTGGACTCGTGTACGTAGCCGCCAAGGCAGCGCAGATGGAATTTGTGTCTATTTGCTGAACCGTGATCAGCCCCTTTCCCGGCCTGGGCTGGCATTGGCCCATCTCTCCCCCTCGCTCTGTGCACTGCCAGCCCATACGTCTTCCCTCCCCGGCTCTAATGAGGCTGGAACCACGTCCACCTCAGCGCTGTCATGGGAAAACCAGTCCATGATGGCAGGGACCGCAGCGGTAAACCATAGGGCCGCAAGGCCCAACCGTAGTTGCGGAACGCCGCAGGGAAAACGTGACCTCAGCCATGGAACACAGACCCGCATTACGGCCGCCGCTCCTTTGGAACATGCATGCGGCATACACCACACTTCCAGTGCAGCATCCAAATTTTACATGCTATTGTCAGATAATGGCCTTACGATGTTGTATTGCATTTGCCAGTCGAGAACTTCTGGGGTGAATTTGATGAATGGTAAAGTAATTGTTTTGGCACTGAGTTTCTTGTGTTCTTGCTCACCCAGGTCTACCTCACTCACCCAGGTATGCTCCATGATTTTTCAACTCCTCTGGGAACTCCTCCAGGTAGGAAGATTTGGGCGGGATGATCTTTCCTTGACGAGTCTCCTTTAGCACCGCCCCATTCCAGTCATATGCCCCCACCGCCCCCACCAGTATTCCATCCTGTGGAAACAGACAGAAACACACACACTGGCACTGATGCCCACAGACCACAGCAGACTCCTGTTAAAACCCACTCCGTAATGTGGTCAGAGCGTTGGTCCCATGCATTGTGGTAGAGCAGACACTGAATAGGCTGTCTGTGGAATGTATTGGACACCTGGGCTCTGACATCACGCACAGCATGAAGCTTGGGCACTGACATCTTTCAAATCACCTTGTTTTTTTAGTTTTTTATTTGTTTCAGATTTTTCCACAGTTTTTCTCCCAATTTGGTGGGCAATTGTACCCTCTATTGATCCAGCTATCCTCCTTCAACAAGTCCGCCGCCTGCAGGTACGGGACCAGCCACTACTCTGGGATTGGCGGTGGCAGGGACGGTGAACGGCCTCCTTCGAGGCTTTCTGTGCATGCGGTGAGATCATGCTGGCTTCCCTCCCCCCTCCTTCTGGGGCGGACAGCCAATTGCTGCCCCAAAACAGGACTCCTGGCCAGAGTCAGGCTGGCGCAGTTGGGAAATGTAATCCCAGCCGCAGAGGGCAACCTGCACTCTGGGCAAGTGCCTTTACCGGTTGTGCCAAATCACCTTTTTTAAAGACATTTCTATGAGCTTTTTTTCTGCCAACATTTAATAGAAGGGACATAAATAAGCAGATGAAGACTTTCATCTTTAATCTTTTCTATTCATCGTTTTTTTTAATGTGGCTTTTAAAGCATTTGGGATGTTTCAATGGAAAATGCTTTCCATACAGGGCACTGCAATTGCTTTCACCTGAGATCATTATAGCTCACAGCTCACAAACACAGGGACCTCAGTGGACAAACTTACATCATTAACCAATGCACAGAGCAGCCCTTCTTCCTTCAAGTTCATTGCAGTAGAATTTCACTGTATTGTGCTTCTCTACTGGCTAGCAATATGAGGGTTAGGCTTTGAAATCTGTGATAAACACCATATGGATATATGGGGGGACTCCAACAATATGCAGGAGAGTCATGCCAAATGGCAGGGGGGGGATGCTGCCAAGTCTCTGTGCTGTGGTCAACATTTACCAATTCAAATCTGGACAGACAGCAGTGCCATCGATGTCTACCTCAGCTGGCTGTCTGGTACGGTACTCGCACGTTTTTTGTTTTTGAAGTCTGGCACAACGTGGACCACCCCAGGTTGGCGGTTCCTATAAAGACCTGGACCAGTCAATGCGTCGCGTAATTTATTCATATGCTGACCCCGAGCGGCTTTCAATCACATCACACAATTTCCCCATCGAAGTCTGTTTTTGATGTGCTCAGTTTCCATAGCGATCGGCACCAAACACCCCCCTCGCCCGAGTGGAGACCAGTGGAGCTAGTGACCTATTTTTTTCCTCGCTTTTTGTGTGCAGGCAGTCACGTAAGGACAAGTCTACATCGCTCCGTCCTCGACGATAAAGCGAACTATTCCTTTGTGAGCGGCCAGGGGGACTAATCAACTCCAGAGCCCTTCACACCAGCTGCAATCAACCAGCCAAACAAACAACGCTGGCACATGCTTCTCCTCTGCTCCACAAAATCAGAAATAAATATCCTTTAATTTAATGCAAGGGAGGGCGAGAAGAAGTCCAACGGAGGCCACAGAAGGGGCAGCGGGTACCTAACTGGCACATGCAAATCAGCGTCGGGACACCATACACCAATCCTGAGCCAGCACAGCAGTGAACTCTAAATCAAGACTCCCCTGTATTTCCATGCTTCTCAATAGCCAAACATTTGCTTGCAAACTGTACTCGTGGATGGCCATACGTCTAAAAGCTGCAACGGATTCACTAGATGATGTGTCCTGCTGTGGGTGTGACTTGGCACTTTTTAATGGGTTGGTTGAGGGTCCTATCGATTCCTATGAGGGAAATGTCTCATCCAAACGAATTGAAATCCTACAGTAGCCTGTTTTTAAGCGCTACAAGGGAATAGTAATGTGTGCAAAACAGAAAAAATACATTCCTGGGCTTTCTGGACTGCTTGGGAAATCAGAAAGTCTCACTGACTTTGCACGACAAGACAGTGAAATAAGCAGTCCTTCCAGCTGCCAAATAATTCATCTGTGTCCCCCCCCCCCGATCAGAAGTTTCCAAGCCGTTATCCACGCTCGATCTGCCCTTACCCAGCAAGTCCCAGCATTTCAGCACTCTGTGGCACTGACATTTCCATTCAGTCCTGTTACCATCTGCAGCTGATTCATTCATTTATTTATTTATTTATATTTGGGGTTTTTTTAAAAGGGAGGATTTATATAACTTATTCCCTGGGCAGGTTGTGATTTGGATGGTGGAGTAAAGCTGAAATATCAAGGTTACTGCATCAGCAGTCATGAATCTGAGAGGCAAGGAGATAGAGAGGGAGAGGGAGAGAGAGAGAGAGAGAGAGAGAGAGAGAGAGAGAGAGAGAGAGAGAGAGAGAGAGAGAGAGAGAGAGAGAGAGAGAGAGAGAGAGAGAGAGAGAGAGAGAGAGAGAGAGAGAGAGAGAGAGAGAGAAAGAGAGAGATGAACAGACAGACAGAGCTGTAAAAATAAATGTGGACGACTAATCGCCGGACAGCCAATAGCCCCAGTGAGATTGACATTCGATGCTAATAAACGCCAAAAAACAGAGAGAGAGAAAAGGGAAAAAAATATTTTTCAAAGCGAGCCTAATCCCTTCACTTCTCGCTGCCATACTCCTCCCAGAAGAATAAGCTGTCTTCTCGCTCACGTCTTTTTGGAACAGAAAATGGAAATAAAAGCAGTGTCTACCTTGATGGGGGTAAAAGGAGGGGAAGGAATGGAGGAGGCCTCAGCTCAATCCCAGGCCCGGGGGGGGGGAGTGAGAGGCGGAGGGGTGGATATTTGTTGGAGGACATGGAGCAGGGGAGAGACCGTGGTGTGAGAGAGACGACGGCACTGAGACTCACCTCCACGATGTGTGAGGAGAAGCCCGCCTGAGACATCTGGAGGCCAAATGATGTCTCGTTCTTATTGGTTCCTGCCAGAGAACCAGAGGAGCTCAGTGAGAAAGACAAATCAGCAAAGAGCATCATGAGTATAATCCATCACGCCTATATGTGAGGATTTCATTTCTTACGTTGAATGCGGTGCAATGAGAAAGTAGTACAGTGATATAATAACAGATGTAATTGCTGAAAACTTATGTTGCTGCATTCTTGGCCAGGGCTCCCTTGTAAAAGAGATGCAAATCTCAACGGGACTCACCTGGTTAAATAAAGGAGAAATAAAATAAAAATAAAAATATAGTAACATACTGTACACAGTGTTATTAATGCAATGCAGTGTATCGCAGTATGAGTGTGTCCAGTGCACTACAATGCAGTGTGCTAACATACAGTACAGTGTAGTGTAGTGTGATAATCTGTCGTACTGCACAGTGGTGTGTGATAACATATAGCGCAGTATAAGGCAATGTGAGAATGTACAGCACAGTGTGGTTTGATAATGTGCAATCCAATATGGTAACATGCATTGAAGTGTATTGCAGTGTGGTAGTATGCAGGGCATTGTGCTAATATGTATTGCAATGTGGTAATATGCAGTTTAGTGTGCTAATATGCAGTGAAGTAAAGTGCTGTTTGATAACATAAAGCATAACCCCCAACAGTGCGATGCAGTACCTTCCAGGCTGAAGATCCTCTCTCCCAGCGCATCAACAATGTCCTTCAGGGCAGACTCATCCCTCACGTTGAAGAAGTGCTTGTCGTCAGGGTCGCTGGCGATGAACTTGATCTCATTCAGGAAGGCTTCAGGGTTGATCCCTCGTCTGTTGTAGTAACCTAGGACCTGGGGGAGGGGGCGCCATGGAGCCATCAGCCCTCAGGCCCTGCCTCAGCACCAATCCAAACATGAACAGCTCAGTGATGGAAGGTCTGGACTGGACCAGTGACATCACCCTGGCACCAGCATGTGTCCCAGTAGACACGGACTGTGCCATAGCAGATCCTGGGTGAGATTAACCATGCCCTGCCAAACCCAGCCTGGCACCAGCCAAAGTCTGAACCTGATAGTCATTACCACCCCTTAGTTGTACAACAAGAGTCGGGTAAAATGAGGTAGAGTGGGTCCTGGCTGGGAACAGTGCTAGCTGATTCATGCACTCCAAGTGTGACTTAATTATTACCTAATTAGAGGTGTACAGTAAACCACGTGAGAACAGCTAATGAGGGAACAGCCAGCCAACCTGGAACCAGGAAATCTGGAATCATTGCACAGTACTTTGGGAAAATAAAAAAAACTGTTCAGGTGTTGGCTGGTCTCCTGGCTGTGAGTTCTCTACAGTCTCACAGTAAGTAGAATGCTTTAACAGGAAGTAGAATGCTCTAACTGTGCCAAAGACAGCAGCAGGTGAGAAAGAGAGAGATGGGACTCACAGCAATGGCATAGCGGGTTATCTCATCCTTCTCACTGTCCTCAATGACCTTCTGCAGATCAGGGCTGTCATGTGACTCTCCGTCGGTGATCACGATCATCACCTTCTTGGCGCCGCGGCGGCCTCCCCTCTTAAACGCCTGTGACCTGTGGGGGCACAGACACATGGGAGCCAATGGCACCGCTGCCACGTCTCACGCAGTCCGCCATGGCTCTGCACACACATGCGTGGCGCCTGACTGTGAAGACGGATGTTTCCATGGTGGTGACACTCAGTGGGCGGAGCTGACCGTGCCACGTTGATGCCGAGCGCCGTCCTTGTCTCCTCCCCTCCGCGCTGGTTGATATTGCGAGCCGCCTCCACCACCTCCTCCACCGAGCGATAATCATTTAGGTGGAACTCGTGGACCACCGTCTCCCCATATTGTACTATGCCCACCTGAGAAACAACAAATACAGTTTAACACACAGTACCACTGTGACCTTCGCAACAACACATATCATCTTCCCACACTGCTGAAGGAACAACACACACTGTAACCACACGCTGTGACCTGAGTAAATAGCAAACAGTGTAATAACAAAAAGTACTGTAACTATCACACCACTCTGCACCAACTTTCTACTGCACCACAGAAACACTGGACACCCTCATGGAAAATGATTTAAAAAATAGAGCACTCAAATGCAGTCCCACACCGCAGTGCAGATGGTATGATTGTAGGACAGACACAGAAGCAGAAAGAAAGCACGGCAAACATACTGTCTCCCCACCCACTGTGTCGAGAGTTACATAAGAGATGCCAGTGAGTCCCTGGCAGAGCTGTCATTCACACAGAAGGATCCCATTTCCAGACCAGACTCACCTGTATCTGGCCCGGCCCAATGTAGAACTTCTGCAGGATGTTGATGAGGAAGTTCTGTACCTCAAACCAGGGGTAGATGGAGTTGGAACCATCCAGGACAATTACAATGTCCATGTAGGTCTCACACCCTGTCAGAAACAATATCAGAATGACAACCATGACACTAAAATAGCCCATACAAGACAGGGACAGTTGAAATAGCAAATTCAACACTTTCTTAGACTTTGTCACACAACTTGTCATTTATAGCAACTCTGATAGTTTAAATTTTAGAGCATTTTGTACACTGTTACTGTTAAAGTAAGAGTGTCAGACAGAATAAAGGGCTGTTATTACTCTGGAAGGCTGGTGCGATGGTGCGGGAGAACTTGAATTGAGCGTTGATTCTGGAGCAAAGGCCAGTGCTGTAGTAGGAGCTGCCGCACTCATAAGACCAAAGAGGACCACAGGCCTGAAAAGACAGCAGAAATCCCACAGTGCATTCAGCACAGAGACACACACACATACATACACACACATACGCAAATATTCACATCCACACGCACACATACACAAACACAGGTGCAAGCGTGTAGTATATACGCACACAGGCACATACACATATATGCAGTATATATACCTAAACATGCATATGCATACACATGTACATGCACAAACACATACGCACACATGTGCACACACAAACATACATACACAAGCCAGATCAAAGAGCAGTCCATATATCCAAACCTTTAGCTTGGAGAATTAATATGTTTCTGACCCCTCACACCTGCCCAATTAGTCAATATGGCCCCTAAAGCCTGCCCAATCAGCAAATCAATGCTCCCCCCCACACACTCACCACAAAGCTGCTGTCTTTTGGGTTGGAGTTCAGTGTCATTCCCAGCCTCATATTGTTCTTACGCTCTGATACATTGGACAAGGATATCCTTCCTTGAAGAAAAAAAAAACATGAATAAAGAGGGAAACAGTTAAGAAGCTATCTCTAAAAAAAGAAAGAAAAAGAAAAAGCTCCCACTTGGACATGATTCACAGCAATGTTTCTCTTTTGAAGACTGGAGCACCTGCACTCAAACCAATGGGCAGGTTACTCTGTGTAAAGAGTTTAACAGCTAGCCTCTGGCTATGATGTTTAATCATGCTGCACAGCCAGGCCTGGCTACATGGTGTGTGTGTGTGTGTGTCTATGACATGATATAGTGCCCACACTGCTGTGTCTGTGTCTGTGTCCACAGCACAAGGCAGATGTCTCTCCTCTGACAGATCATGTGTGACACCGGGGAGAGCACATATGTGGAATTGAATGTAAACTGTACAATACGTGGTGTTCTAATGCCTGTGTATCGAATTTATGGGGCCAGTGCATTGCAGGCTCGTAAGAATGTACTTTTCTTCTTTTTACCTTTTATCAGTGGCTCCCCGCAGGGATATGTGTGCACAGACTTCTACCATCTGCAGAGTCACAAATCACTCAAAAAGCTGTGTGTCACTAAAGGCTCACAGAGCCGCAAGCTTATGGATTTCCCGCATGACTTCTTGAACGGCAGGTACAGTACACCTTTGCAAGGTGAGCTGTGATTCTGAAACATGCCGATAGTGTCTTGCAATTGAGGAGGACGGTACCTAGGTTGAGCCTTGTGCAGTTGCCATTAGAATTGCCATTCAGAGGGCATCTGTAGACATCACCAGTCTGCTGTTGGCCGCTGGTCTCAAAGGGAGCTCCAACAAGTAACCTGAGGAGACCAAAAATTGATCAATTTACCGGTGGAGAAAATCTAAAATGACATAAAGAAAGAAAGGGGACAAAATGGAGTGAAAGAGCCTTTTCCTTTATCACAGAAGAGGCTTACACTCACCTAGCTATGAGCAGGGGTGCATACAAATGTCTTTTTTTTTCATATATATGGTATGTGTGTGTGTGTGTGTGTTCAAACCCTAAATTGTGTGTGTGTGTGTGAGTGTTTATTTAAATCTTAAACTGAATCAATGCCAACAGCAACCCTGGCTGTTGAGAGTAGTTGAGGTGAAGTGCTGGTGTGGGGTTTATGTGTCCCTGACCTGCAGGGGCAGGCTGGGTCTATTCGCATGTCCTCTGCATGCATTAGGCATTGTGGGAGACCGGGGAAGGGGTTGGACAGGGGTTGCGTTCCTGAGTGGGAGAGGACCATGGAAGAATAAACTCCAGGGAGCACAGATTTCTACCGTCTGAAGTCGGGGGCAGGAGAGGAGCGCCCACGCTTCGATTATACAAGGAACTTATCAGGTGCCTTTACATTTTTCTTTCAGGCAGAATGTTTGTTATGTTCGGCAGGAAGTACATTAGATATGATAAAATATGCAACTCTTAGACTAAAAAAATCAGGTGGCAGGTCAGATGTCTCACTAACGTAAACCATCATAGTGTTTAATATGCAGAATGCATTCCGTGAAAAGACTCAGAGTTGCTTCACCAGCTGGTCCATTATAACATACATTTTTGTGCCAAAACACAGCCCTCAAGATATGCACAATATATAATATAAATATGTATTTAAACAATAGTTGATACAGAAAGAAGCAAAACAAAATGCACAATGAGAATTCAATATTACAATATATTACATATTTATTTAATGGATTTAATCCTTTTTTGCACACTGAAAAGATACATGTAACTGCCAAAATAATGGCAACACTTTGGTAACCTGGGCGGCCCGCATCCCATTTTGGCGGGGGGGAGGGCTCATTGAAAAGGGGAGGTCCCGGGCCTATCTGAATTGACCCAATGGACACTCGAGGTACTACACCCATTGAAAGGATCCTTCATTTACTCAAGTGTTGCCTTTATTTTGGCAGTTACCTGTATGTTCCACTCTATCTATACACCAAATTTGCCACTGATTGGCCAACAGGGAATTCAATTGACATATTACATGTAAACTCCAGAAATCTGATTGGCTTATGGTGTCCATGTCATTTCAATTAAATAACTGCAAATCTTTCTGAGAGTCTTTTCGTTTTTTTGCATACAGTTGGTGGTTAAAGTCGATCTGTTGCTTTTGTTAAAATTATTATATTTCAAAATTGTGGGTAACCCAATATGGTAGACCAAGCTAAGACAAATTGAAAAAATGTGTAAATTTTCATGACAAATGGATAACATTTCTGACCTCAGTGACCAACTAGTGATTTTTTATGTTTGGCAGGACCCGGCCTGCCTACAAAATTTGGTGAATTTTAGCCATCCTGTGTGGGAGAGTGGTGGAAGAATTATGTAGGGAGAAGCTGCTTTACAAGACTCATCTTTCTTGAGCTCAGTTTTGTAGTGTAAATCAATGGAACCATTTGAATTGTGACATAACATTTGAATGAACATTTTTCCACTGCACTGTGAGGCTGTGAGCTGTGTGCATGTGGGAAAAGCTAGTGTTGGGGGCGTGTGCCTTCTAGGCTTATTGTATGTGTGTGAGTCTGAATACTCCTCTCATTATTCAGCCTCACAGCTGTTGCTGTATTTTTAAAACTAGTTTTTATCCCGTATTTATCCCTTTGTTTCAGCCTAATTTGGAATCCCCAAACGTATTGGTGGACACATCATCACCGTAACGTCCTCCATCAATTTGTTGAGAGTAGACAAATGTATATGTCAGTGGACAGTTCCAGGCAATTTAATTGAGGAGGACCTGCTAAAACACTCAACGGCAAGTTCATTAAAGCCAAGCAGTGGCCAGTGGGACTACAGCACAGACGGGGTGACGGTGTTAAATAAAACAACCGTAGCATGACGCAAGGCCTTGGCAAACCTGCCTCCGATGGTCTCGGGGAAGAGCTGGAATCAGATTTGTGGGAAAGCTAAACCAAAGCCGTGCATTTTCACGTGCTAATGTGTTTCACATTCGGTCAAACCGCAGCCCGAACCCTCGGTTGGTAAAACGAGCCTTCCTGCCTCTTCAGGGATGCTGTCTCTGCTCACATTCCGGTCACATCCGTGAGATCTGTATTCCATGTACACATGGAATTCACATGTATTCCAGCATGGTAGTCCTTAAACCAAAAAGACTGTCTGATCATCCCCGGAGCATCGTAATCCGACACGTTGTTTGATCTGCCCAGCGAACATTAATCCAATAATCTGTGGGAACGGGCTGAGTCAAAGGTGACATTTTTTCATGTCAACATTGTGGGTTTATTGGTTCAACCTGATTGGGCTGGTGGCGATTGATTAGTTTACCATTATGGTTCCGGCTTTGTTTCAAACAGCAGGCCCCTTCCAGACATCAGCCCCAGCAGTCAATGCCGCCCACAGCCGCCCCGTAATGTGATGTGCTCCAGCACCCCCAGCCCAGAGGTCAGCTCCACAGGGGAACGGTAAAGATGACAACCAGAGAAACTCAGGGAAACAACCAGGCCACTCTGTGTGAGTTATGTGGAACAAATTACATTTCCCTGCTGCATCCCACAGTGCACTGCGGTTGTGCTGGACCAGAGTACCGGGTCCCATCTCCGCTCGGCCAGACTGCAACGAAAACCACACCATCTTGGGTCTGGCAAAAAAACTCACATTGTGAGAGCGCTTTCCTGGTCCGCTACAGCATCTCCTCAGAACAGCGTTCAGCTGCCGCATCACAATGAGCGCTTTAGAATACGTCTGTCTCCAAAAGATGAAAGGCTATTGTTCCACAGAACCCGAATGCATTGTCTAGAAATGTGTGACTAATAAAAGTCCAAGGAAAGGATGCCACAAATGCTACTCATAAGTTGAGTTTTTTGTCTGATCCACAAATGACAAATGCCTTCACTCTGACTTTTCTGGGAAACCAGGGGTCCTTAAGAAAAGCCAAGCGTTCCTAGCATTAGCAGAATAATTTCAAATCCCATCCTGACCTTTTTGTTCTGCTTTTGTGCCGTGCCACTATTTCTATCGGAATGCTAATAGTCACTGTTAGTAAAATCAGGCCTCAGGGATAGATGAGGGGAAAACTCTACTGAGCTATTCTACTGAGCAATAACATCTGGCACAGTCACACATTTCGTCAGCCAGATATCTGTTCCTGTGAGTGAAGTCAGTAACCATTTACATTTAAATTCCTCATGGAAAAAGAAATTCTCCAAAGTCAAATTCCTCGAAAAAACTGTTTTAATACAAATCAAATGTGTCTTAAATTACCTAAGAAGCAGATGGCCTTGCGTGCTTGCAATATTAATTCATTGTTTTATTCAAAAACCCATACGGCAATTAACTTTGTAATGAAGCTCTATATAGGGCTAAGAGTTGGATTTTTTTTCCAGATGTTGAAAATTGGAACCAAAATCATTTTCAAAAGGGAATTGAAATGCCCTTCAAACAAGCAAAACAAACAAATGAATTCTTACAAATGAGCCCTGGAAATTCTTAAGTCCGGACAGCTACTGTAGAACAACAAACATTGTTTAGCCCTTCTAATTTGGACTATGATAAGATGCACAGATGGGAGCTAGAGAATCGCATAACAACACAACCTTTCCAAAGACAACGGGAACGACGAGACTAGTAAACAAGTCGTTAAGCATGCGTGGGTATTGTCCACTTACCTGTAGTTTGTAATGCCAAAACGCAACCCAGGCAGACTACTGAAATTCCTGGACCACCACAACACAGTAATCACTTCTGATAAATCCTGATTTTCACAACAGGAAGAGTAAGAAGGGGGAAATGTGTGTGTTATAGTCTTCGTCCCCTTCCTGTTGTTGAATTTAGGATTTATCATAAGCAATTACTGTGATGTCACACTGGGTCTGGCTTTCAGTTTTACGAGGGGCTGTTGAGTCTGGCAGGTGTAGCAGACAGTTAGTCATAGTCCATGGGGAAGAGGAGTGCTGACGGACCAGCGCAGCAGAGCCCACCCCCTGCTTCTTTGCCCTGTGGTGGGTTTTAGCTCGGGACAACTCACCCCACCTCACTCAAATTCAAAATGGCCACATCTGAGTGGAAAGATATATGACGCGTGTAATATCGTGCGGGGAAGAGGCAGTTTTCACACTTTAGCTGGAACATAACTCATCAAGCCTTACGTTAGCAATGGCACACTGAACTGAGTGCGTGTGTGAGAAAGAGAGAGAGAGAGAGAGAGAGAGAGAGAGAGAGAGAGAGAGAGAGAGAAGAGAGAGAGAGAGAGAGAGAGAGAGAGAGAGAGAGTCATAATTCTTTGACCAGTATCAGTCAAACCACTAGGGGACTGGAGATAAATTAAAAATGATTCCTTCTGCCCTCCGGTAACCCCTATTGGCTGAGGAGAAAACTACTCACCAGGTATCTGACGGAGAGTGGGCAGGAATATCTGTGCCAGTGTTGGAGTAAAGGAGGGGGAGAGGGTTTTTGTTCATGCTGCTCTTAAAGAAAGGGATTGCTCTGGATTTTTTCTTGGATCAATTTATTTTCCGCCTTCTGAGCCTAAATGCCTTGGCAACACAATTGTACTTATTGTCATGCCAATAAATCTCCACTCGAGTTTGAATTGGAATTTCACAGAGAGGGAAACAGAGAGAGAGAGAGAGAGAGAGAGAGAGAGAGAGAGATGACAGACAGGGCTGTAAAAATAAATGTGGACAACTAACCACCTGACAGCCAATAGCCCCAGTGAGATTGACTTAGAGAGAGTCTGCAAACGCCCCTCAGATCAATGGACTCCTTGGCTTCACACAGTGAGCATGGCCAACTACTGTTGCCAGTACCCCCACCATCCACCCCTTCCCGGCTCCTCCACCAATAAACAGTCCCTGCACCTCTGAAACTCATTTAGAGTTTATATAAATGATGTAACGAACCTAATGGTGTTATAACAACTCTTGTGTTATTTTGTATTTCAGAAGCAATGTATATGTGTGTGTGTTGATGTGTTTTCTCTGTGCTCAACTCAGGTCTACCCTGCACTTAAGGAGCAGTGAGGACAATAGCAACATTAAGGCACAGTCAGAGAGAAACACGTTCTTTTGTTACATTTGTGCCAGTGCATGCCATAGATTTAATCAACTTTTTAGTTTGTAATGGCAATTAAGGTCCTCCGCTTGCCAGGTTAGAGTGTGCTCTTCATGGCAGATATTCTGGATGTTCTGACTAACTTTCTGAAGCATCTTTCAGGCACTCGGTCATATAAATTAGGTCACTCAGGGAGCCAAGCCTGGATTGTATTCCTTCACCACGGAGACCAGTCAACCACTATTTCCTCAGCAGAACCTCTGGGAGTGCAGTGTGTCTGCTCTGCGCTCGGCAGTAGCACTTCCTCCCCATGAGCGATGGTGAACCCACACACTTCCAGCCCCGTCCACTGAACACACATCCAGCCCCATCCACTGCACACAGAGGTCAACGGCAGCCACAGCTGTCAGACTATGGCCAGCCATTACTCTCCTGAGCCTGCAGTTGGCCTGTTATTCAACACACACATAATACACACGCATACAGTTAACTGCTAAAATAAAGGAAACACCTGAGTAAATGAAGGGTTTTGGCTGCTCTGTTATGGTGTGGGGTGCATTTTCCTGGTCCACTCAATCCCTTAGAGGGGAAGGTACATGCCAATAAATACAAAACCTTTCTGAGTGATCACCTTCATCCTATGGTGAAGCATTTCTATTTATATCCACTCGGTCTCTTCCAGGATGACAATTCCTCGTCTAAAGGGCATGACTGAGCACCAAATGGTTTGATGAGCATGAAAATTATGTAAACAATATGCCATGACCGCCTCAGTCCCCAGATCTCAAGATTGAACACTTATGGGAGATTCTGGAGCAGTGCCTGTGATAGTGTTTCCCACCACCATCAAAAAAACACGAAATGATGGAAGTTCTCATGGAAGAATGCATCTCCCCAATAGAGTTCCAGACACGTGGAGAATGTATGTATCTGCAATTCCTTGCTGGCAGGCCTACCGGCCTGTGCCATCAAGCCGTTGCAACTAGTCCAGAATGCTGCCGCACTTCTGGTGTTCAATCCACCCAAGTTCACCCACGTCATCCCGCTACTCTCCCCTTTGCACTGGCTCTGCATCGCAGCACGCATCAGATTCAAATCACTGGTGCTTGCATTTCAGGCGGCTAGAGGAACTGCTCCCCCTTACCTCCAGGCACTCATCACACCCTACACCCCAGCCAGACCCCTCCACTCAGCCTCCTCTGGCAAACTGACTGTCCTATCCCTCCGGGCGCCCGGCAGCCGCTCCTCGCGGTCAACGCCTCTTCTCTGTCCTGACCTCTCGGTGGTGGAACAACCTTCCGCCATCGGTCAGGACCGCGGAATTACTTGCGATCTTCTGCAAGAGACTCAAAACCCACCTTTTCAGACTCCACTACCAGGCTGAATTCTGTACATCTAGCCTATTGTCATCACCACTGCCGACTTGCTCAACACTTCTTGCATATGCATCCCTGCCTTCTCATTTAATAATAAAAAATAAAAAATACTAACCTTTTCCTTCCCAGTGTTATAGGTATGGTATTCAGCTGCCTACAACAATGTCTATCACTGCATTACTGCACTGACCTTGTGTGCAAACTATGATTGTTCCTACCATGTATTAATGCACATCTTGTAAGTCGCTCTGGATAAGAACGTCTGCTGAATGCTTAAAAAAATGTAAATGTATGCTTCGGTGCACTGAAGCTGTTCAGGTGACTTGGGAAAAGGGCCCAATGCCCTTTTATGACACTTTATGTTGGTGGTGATGGCTTTTATTTTGTCAGTTACCTGTACATATGCACACTTATATGCTTACACACTTACATCCATCCATGTACACACTCACGAGCATAGACAAATACACACACCCCATCATGCACACAGACCCGCAAACAGGCATGTGCACACACACATATGCACATACACACAGACACACATGTGCATGCAGACAATACAAGAGTAGTGAGAGAGTGCATATACGATTTCCATCTCTCTCTCCTCACGGGGTTCCACGCACGGCCTCTGTCAGATTAGCTGCAAAGAAATACTTTCACATAAGCATGGCTCTGCTCTGAACCCTGACCCTAGACACAGGCCTCTATCTATCTTTCTGGAAGAAGATACTGTACCTGTCCTAGGACAGGCTGACAGCAGCTATTACACACAGGAGGAGTGAATCACAGGCTGTCTGATGCATGCCATCTCCTCAGAGTGGTGGACACGTGTAGATCATACCATGTGGGATGGGGGTGTGTCTGCTGAAAAAGCTATTCTGCTCCTGGTCAGGGGTAGGCAGGGGGTATGAGGTAGGCAATGGCTTGCATAGTCCCTGTAGCTCCTGAGAGCACTCAGACTGAAACAGCACATGGTCCTTCTCAACATGCACTCAAATAAAGGAGTGTCTAGTGCCATTTCAGGTGAGAACAACAGTTTATTGACTGAAATAACCCTACCAAATCATATTTATTGTTATGGCAATCTTAATAATGAATAAAGGAGGAAAACATACCTATATGAACAAGCAAATCAATCTGGCAAAGAAATGAAGTCTATGAAAAGAATGGAAAATATTCTTCCATGAGTTTTGGTGTGAGGAGCAGAAATCAGGTCTCTGCTCATTAAACTGTTGGCATGAGACTGTTACTCAGGCATTGCTCTATTCATCCACTCCAGAGGCTAATTCACAAAATCCCCAGAGAAACCTGATTGGGAACTGTACCTCTACAGAGCTACTGGCAGAGCGTCTTGGTGAAACAGCATAATTTATCATTTTATAGTCATTGGGCCAATCTGGGCCTGTATTGTCAATATTTGTATGGGAATTCTGAGGTATGCAGTAGTGTGTCCACTGACATTTCACCATTCAGGAATGCAAAGATTGGCAGATTGTGCCTCATGGATATGTGGTGTGGGGTATGGGAAGGGAAACAAGCCAAAATCCAGATAGCCACAGTGCTGAAATGGGACTATTTGGCCCAAAAGCCTGAAAGCCACAGAGCTGTAATGGAAATTAACTGGCCGATGTACAATACAACTGGGTCCAGATTTCACCAGTGTGGGAGAGAGAGAGTGAGCAAGAGAATGAGTATGTGATGGAATCAAAGAGAGAGTGCGTGAAATATTGTGTTAGTGGATGCAAGAGCATAGACTTCATATGAGCATTGAGGGGGACACTGTTACCTGCCACAACCCACCCATGCTTTCTCAACCTTGAGGGGGACTGGACCCCCCAACACCCCCAGAATCTGTAAGTGGATGAATGGGTGAGTGAGTGAGTGAATAAGTATATAAGTGGGTGAGTTAATAATTGTGTGAATGAGCAAATTCTTATATAACTGAGTGAGTTAGTGATTGAATTTGTGAGTGATAAAGGGAATATAGTGATATTGTGTTAGTGGATGAATGGTTGAGGATGTGAGTGATTAATCGTGAGAGTGAGTAAGTGAGTGGCTGTATGAGTATGCGAGTTAGTGAGTGAGTTAGTGAGTGGGTGAGTGTGAAAGTGAGAGTGAGAAAGTGAATGAGTGAGTGAGTGAGTGAGTGTTAATGAGTGAATGAGATGTGAGTGAGTCTGAGACGGATTGAGTATGAGAGCGATGAGAGTGAATGAGTCAGTGGGGGGGTAGGGGTCTTTGGTGAGGGACAGGCAGGACTCCAGACAGACATGCCAGGGATGCCAGAGAGGGGAGCCAAACCCCAGCGAGACGGACTGCGCTGTGAGAGAGGAATAGCTATGAGGTAATATGATGGATGGCCCATCCCCCCTTTTCTCTTCAAATCCCATTTTTGAAAATTGCATTTTGAGCCCAGATTATTGTAAATATTTTCCCAGGTCCCTCAGCAAATAGAAGATTCCTCCAGATGGGAATGGAAATCTGCTGAGAAACAGTTCAGCACATTGCTGTTTGGATCTCTGAGCTCTGATCTGTTGACAAGGCTGTGATACAGTGTTCAATTCCCTTAGCGAGAAGGCACTCAAGAAAACCACCTTGCTACCCATCCACATCAAAAAGAATTCAGGTGAAACAGCTGATGAAAAGTACATCATTAATATCAAGCAGAACCACTTGACCACACAGTTCTCTGCCAGGTTTTGATAAGAGAGATTGGTGATCAGCTCAGAATCAGATAGACTATTCCAGCGATGTCACTACTCAGTATCACTATGCGGCCACGGTATGGATGTGCTCTTCTGCAACTCTACATGACTCACTCTACATGAGTTGATGACTCCAACAGATCCAAATGAAAAATGTCAACTCTTTAAAGTGCATCCAGACTATTTCTCCAGCTTAGCTGACCCCATTATTATGATCTAACATGCCTTTGTTTAAAACACATTATTGCTTTACCTTATTTTCACAGGTTCCCTGGAACAGTCATTTCCTGATACTGTGCTTATCTGGAAATGAAACCCAGTGGAGGCATTTAGTTGGAGATCAGTGGGAGAGTCCCAAACTCAGGGCCAGGTGGATGATTCTATGTGCACAACCAGGCAGTTCTCTGAACTTTATTTTCCTTCATTTCAAAACTCAGGGTGCCCCTTAAGTGGGACTCTCTTCTGCACAAGGTTCAGGAAAGGGCTGTCTGAGACTGAGTAGGTGTAAAGGGGTCTCTTACCACTTCTGTCCGCCAGCCATGTGCTGCTGCACAGTGTACCCAAACTGGGCGTCTATGGAGCCATAGATGATCTTGTGGTTCTTGGTATCGATGTTGAAACAGTCGCAGAGCCCTGGAGACAGACATAATGAGTCAAACGCAGAGCAACAGCTTATTAAACGATAGTGCCGGGGCCATAAAAGCTGCTTTCAAAAACCAAACCCTCCTCTATTATCATCCAGAACGAACATAATTATTTCAATATCAAACTGAATCTTTGAAATAGACAGCACATTTCTCAAATCATGATCCTGTTTAACGGCAGACAAAGCTGTTCTCTGAAACATGATTGTCACCTTACCTTACAATTATCATCTTAGATGTGTTTCAAATTGGAACTTTGAAGTTTATTTTACATTTTCAGGAGGAAATAAGCCCTGGAAAATAAAGCCCTGGAGAAGTATTCAGTTGTATGTACCAAGGACAGTTGTATGTGCCAAGCACACACCAGGCAACACACAGGACACTCAATTCTATGATGCCAAAGCTGATTTATAAATGTCCAACCAATGTCACTTTCCCTGAGTTTTATTTCCCTATACGCTTGGACCACCATAGGAGCCTTTGGGAGGTGACCTGTAGAGTCAGCTGTATAATCTGGCAGCAGCTCTGATGTGACCCCAGCCCCTGTGGAAGACGGAGGTGGTTGTCAGCAGCCAATTGGAGTCATTGTGTGTGTGGTGAGGCACGTGAAGGAAGGGTGCATGGGGGGGTTTGTTTGCGTTCACACCGCACGCTACCGCTGTGCTGATGGACAGGATTTCATCCACATTTCCACAGGGCCACGATACCTGGCTCACCCTGCACGCCTTAGAGCAACAAACACTCTGAGGGGGTCTCCCGATGGGGCTTTCCTTGGCCCTGACCCTACTGCCTTCCCCCAGGCCTCCTGCCATTCTGTAAACAGACCGAGGATACGTGCTCCAGCAGGGTCAGAGTTAAACAATTGAGCTGTCTGTCAAGGCTGTGGGAGCTGTCTGTCTGTGGGAGCTTACAGGTACGAGGACATGCGAGACACTGCTGGCTTTCTATGAGGACCAGATCTGGCCACCCCAAAGCCACAGCTTCTGACTACATCATGGAAGAGACTGGAATGTGACCCACAAAGAGGTGCACAGGCAAAATGCCTCCCCCCAGGCTCTCCAGAGGTGAGTGTTTACAAATCTACTATACGCACTAGCAATGAGGAGCATTAATATGCGTGACCAAGACCACTTCGGGTCTGTTTACTTGCGATAAAACCAAGCTAGTGTGTCATTAATCAGTGTGGAGGGAACCCTGATTAAAGCATGTGGTGATGCTGTTAGAGTATGCGCGTGGAGTTCATCAAAGGAGAAACAGTACAAAAGCAGCTGTGAAAAAATTGATCAAAGGCCAGATTTTCTGCCGCCGAGCTTGATTCTCTTTGTCTTCCTCCATCGGTTCAGGACAGACAAGCAAACAAGCAGCGCACCAGCATGGCAGCACCCTCTGCTTTCAGTGTAAACGTTTATTAGGAAAGGCCTTTGCGGAGGAAAAATAACTTTTGCTACTGCCAAGCTGGTCGGGGGGGAAAAAAAACAACGTCACAATAATTAGGTCATTTGGCTCCATCAAAGTTCATTTCTAACGCAGGAGTCGAATGCATCAAAGGAGAGATGGAGTCAGATGTAAAAGACATTCCCCTTGGCAAGGGAAAATGAGTCTGGCTTAATCCTCCACAGTCAGGCTTCCTCTAAATCCATCTCTCCCCGTCTATCTTCTCCTCATCTTCCATTGTCCATCATCCTCTCTCTTCCGCGGTTCTTTGTCTTGGCTAATCTGTGTGGTGTCACGGCTTCTGCAAAAATCACTGACCCCTGCTAAAAAATAGGACAGTGGTGGTTGCCAGTGATACACTCCAGCTGTTTTCACTGAGTGGTGTTTCTATTGCTTTATTTGCAGGAACAGACTGTTACCATCTCTCAATAAAGGCTGCTGATGGTAAAATCATGAGGTTGGTCCTCTCTAGGAGGGGGGAAAGAGAGAGGGAGAGAGAGAGAGAGAGAGAGAGGGAGAGAACAGCAGCTTTAAAAGCCATCAGACTTAATCAGACACAGAGTCTTCCCAGTCTGTCAGGAGTGGTGTATCATTTCTCTAGAAAAATATTTTTCACATTCGCATCGCTTCCAGTGACCTGGCACGGTGCAGCCCGTTTGGTTTAAAGGGAACAAAACACGCCCCTCCCCACTACCCCCCACCCCTACCCCACCACGTCCAGCTCCTTTCCTGGCACAGACCCAGAGAAAGCGACTCATTCCACAGCTGAGATGAGAGAAAGTTGGGCTCTCCGCTCTCTCTAGACCACTCTTCCAGACTATCTCTGTGGCCGAGTGCCTGGAGTGGGGCCTGCAGCCGAGCAGGGAGGACAGGTGGCTTTCCTGACACCAATCCCAAACCTCAGCTCCGCCTGCCGCAACTCGTATGTGACAGCCGCGCAATCGTTGTGTACCGTTCTCGTAATGGCATCGTCTAGCGCGTATGGCTTTAGGAAGCTGGCCTGCGGGTTGGGACGCTGCTACTTGTGGATTCCTACACTGGTTAGTTAGGGAATCGTGGTTGACGAGACTGGAATCCCACCAAGATATTGCACATGAGGGAGAATATCACATAGAGGCAGCAGGGGCAATCTTTTAACACTGCGAAAATTGCCCAATGATGTAGAAAGCATGTGACCCCCCCCTTTCCCCCAATCTCTCTAATGAGAAGAACAGAAGCTAGAAAGATGTTGAAGGTAGAGAGAAGCAGGGGACTGATAATACTGCACAGGCAATGATTCAATGCGCTTAGCTAACAAGTTAGCTCAGAATTACTGTACGCTTCCGCTTTGTAAAATAGCAGAGGAGGCAGTGGACGTCATTGGTCCGGGTCAGAGCCGGAGGCTTGGCGTGGGAGGACATGGCGGTCCACAGTGTTCGGATCAGTGAGGACTCCTCTCTAACTTTCAGACTGAGCAGCGCAACAGAGGGGCACCCAGGGGTCAGGGTCGATTCCCACGCCAATAAACACAAACTTGCCACAAACTTCTGTAATGAAGCGCATAATTGTGAATTTGCATTTCTTTTTAGTCTTCCTTCCTCCTCTCTCCATTTTTATACTTTCATAGCCTTTTCTGAATTAGTGTGAAGAAATGCAGAGCTTTGGGGCACAATGAGTCAATTGATTGGTATGTAGCATATTTGTTATTGCTTTAAAGAGAACACCATAACCACCGCCACCACTCATCATTCACCACATGTTTTTAACAACAAATTAATGGCAGCCCCTTCTCAATCACCAAGCTATAGAGCCCCACCCCCCCTTCTTTAACCCTCAACAACAGTATTCATGTATAAAAAACACAATAAAAGTTGGCCATACAAGGCACAGACCCAAGTCTTACAAGACAAGATTTATCAGCCTTTGGTAGTGCAAGTGAACATGTTCCCTGGGTTTTATTGAAGGGTGCACATTGTTGTTGTCAGTGCTATGCACTTGCTCCTCAGCACACCATATTCTTTTCCATCATTGCTTTATAAAGTGTGAATTACATACAGTAACGTGTAACTGACCCTGGAATCGATTCTCAGAATCACTGAAAAAAACCTCACATGGATTAGACGGACATTTTTAAAATAAACAAGAAACTTCTAGTTCTGTAATTAGACCTTTTATAGTGTTTCTTGCAGCCTTGTTAAATTAATTCCAGCAACTACATGTGTACCATTGTCTCTTTTGTTTTTTCATTTGTTGTTGTATGAATGGTTCAAAATGTTCAGCTGGTCTTTGAACTTACTTATTAATATTCTCCTGGGGAGCGGAGAAAGTTACATAAAAAACTTAAAAGGAAAGACCAGAGCTGTTTTCTCTTATAAGCAAAATAAGTGACCACTTAGGGCCCCACGGCCACTAGGGGGCCCTTGATTTGGCAGAAATTGCCCCCAAGTGTTGATCTAGAAGCACGCTCTGTACACGTTTAGCTCATAACACTTAAAATGTGAAATGTATTTAATGTCTAGGCTAGACATAAATGTTTAGCTGGCAAATATTGATTTATCAAAGATATGAAGCTGTTCTATTAGCATCAGTGTTAGGGCCCATAGTTTTGACAGTTGGTCCCATAGAGTATGTGGGCAAAGAGAGTAAACTAACGTTAGATAGCTAGCCTCTCAGTTTTGTGTAAGGACCAATTAAAATTTGCTCAATTAACATCACTTTCACCTGCTTCTCAACAACACATGAACTCCCACTAAGATGACAATTAAATAATATCTGCCTCTGATGAAGACATAATGGCAATTTTAAGCATTTTATAGCACAACGTTAGCTATAAAATATACATTAAATCTCCAATGTTGCTAGAAAATGGATGGCAGATATTTAATAAAGACTGTGAATGACCAGAATAAGATTTGAAAATATTATTAGTTTATCTCTTATTTTTATGGTGCTCTTGATTTAGGTTTTCTTATTTATAACGCTTAATATCTTGGCTTGTAAATATATTCTTAACAATGCTAATTTTGTTTCTAACAATAAAATATGTATTTAGTTGAAAATTTTGCTTTTGGTCTCATTTGTGCACAGGTGTTTTAATGCAGATCTGGTGAGTACTCAGGGTGGGGGCTGAGCTAGGGAGACAAACAAGATCTTGCTTAGGGGCCCCAAAAAAGCTATAAACGGCCTGGGGATAGCCCCTTTCTAATAAGTCATCAAAAACACTAAGCTGAAGAATTTTAAAAAAGGTTTCTAAGTTCAAGACAGGGAGTAAAGATCCCAAATAGTTAACTCTCCTTTTTTTCTTTCTGCGCCCATTTGAAATCTTTCCCATGTGTGTTTTTATCATTTTTCCGATTCCCGTCTTAAGCGCACATAAACAGGAATGACTCACTGGCCGAAGCCTTGATCATTTTCTGTGCTCGTTAGACAAAGCAAAACTGCCCCAGATAGCATCAGAGCACAGCTCTGCTTTATTTTCAAGCTGAAGGACAAAAAGAAGGAGAACAGAAAACGACAGAAGAAAGAGAGAGAGAGAGCAAGAGAAAGAGGGAAGGGAGAGGGATCCAGTTTCCATTTAAACCCTAGCGTTGCAGAGAAATTGAATTATCCCGATGATATTGGCAGCTCCTGAATCTGGGCTGAGATTGGTTATCCCTTGCCCAGGTAAATAAACCCAGGCCCAGTGGCTGCTGGTGCACTGCGGCCAATATGGGGCTGCGCCACCATTGGCCCAGCTTCGGGTTGCAGGAGCTTCATCATGGCAACGCTGACAGATAGCAGGCTTTCCATTTAGGTGGGGAATGACCGCTTTGCCCTGGAAGGGATGAGAGGCTCACTGAGGCTCAAAGACAGTTCAGGTGAGGGGTCTGAGACATACCCCTTTGTGTACGCACCTGCACCATAAACAGCCATTTCTCCCCTCCTTTGGAAGTCTCGCATGCACGCTAATAAGCAGGTCTGGTACCCACCAGCAAGGATTATTGTGCTAACAGATTGACTTTTAATAAATTTCACATGATGTGAGTGCCAATCTTAGCTATTACTCTGAAATGTTACTGCATGCCCAGTTTCAGGTTTATACACCTATGTTCAATGGGCTGATATTTAATAGAAAAAATATCTGAATATTGTACGATATGCAGCTCAGCCCTGCTGATCAAAGACAGTCCATATTTTATCGTTTTGGCAGCAGGAGTCCATGCTTTAATTTGAAATGATGTGCCCTCCGAAGCAGCTGGGCACATTTTTACCAAGCTCTGAGTCTCCCCTGCCAAACAAAATTACCCCCCAGTGCTAGTGGGATATGAGGGATTTTCTGAGCCAGCATCCCTGCATATCGTTTGCCATGCTGGAGACTAACAGCCTCCGCTACATCACGCCAAAACTGCAGCCCAACCACAGGGCTGTTATCTGTACAGAGGGGATTTATGTTGGCACTACAGAGATTTACTACAGATAATAATAATAATAACAATAATAATAATAATAATAATAATTAATCCATTAAAAAAGTTAAAAAAATTGAGAGTAGTGACTTGGACCCATATATCTAATTTCATGGCACCTGGATTCGCACAGCTCCACTGCGGAGGCACACCTGCTTTCCTGTCAGAGCACCTCCCACTTCTTCAAAACAGGACCTCTGTCAGCACATTGTGAGTCGCAGGTGATGGAATCCCTCCTAGTGTGTCAGCACACTCCCCTTCTATCCCACAATGCCTCAGGTGACAAGGACCCGGGCTCTCTCTCTCTCACCCGGGCCTGATTGACTTCCACAGCCCCCGTGAAGAGTATGGTGCATTTGAATGCACAGGGCCTGCCTGCCCCCAGGTCTGATAAATAGAACCGTACTCGTGTCTCTGCCAGACTCTGTCTCTTTCGCCATAAAACCCATCTGTATTCACAACATTGAGCGGGGTTGGGCACAGTTAAAAAAATGACCCAAACGTGGTTCCAGTAGTGAATTACAATGAGAGACCGAACTCTTGGATATTTCTTCCACTCAAGTCATGCATCATCTAGCCCTGCCCCATTTAAAAAGCTTAAAAAAAAAAATGCAAAACCCATGGAGCAACACCACTTTCCGACTACAAAGTTAGCCGCAATCCTCAAGCCCATATCTGATAGCAGATAGCCGATGCTGAAGAGTGTGTGTAAGAATCTTAAGTGTAGCTCATTACTGCTCCTGGCACGCGACAACTGGGTCACCACATGTGCTGTGCACCGACCAAGCCGACGTGCAGCGCTGGCAGAAAATACAGACTGCGCTCGCGGACACCTGCTCATTTGCACGACAGTGAGAAATGCACCGCAATGCTATAGCTGTGACCTAAAGCGGCATGAACGCACAGGCAGATGTGACTCCTGTCACAGGGGGTTACATTGAGATGAGCACTCATTAGATCATATTACTGCCATTGTGGAGCTCTAATGAGGGCTGATTAGGGGCCATGCATGACACAATGAGGCATTAAACCGCTTGGAAAAATATGGAGCAACACGAACACTCACAAGCGCCGGCTGGTACAAAGTGAACCGTATCACAATTCCGATGGCTTCTGCGACCCAAGTAAACCTCGGATCTTCCATCTCTTAGAAACCAATCATTAACACAACAATTAATGTTGCATTTGTTTAACAGATTTGATAGGCAGAACCCCCTCCCCACAATGCCTTTTTCCTGTCCTGTTATAATCAGTGTGAGGCCAGCGGGATCTCACTGATAACTGACCCCAGATCTGGTCCGCAGACCAGCTCTCCTCCAGACAGTGGAAACTCTGAGCGCTCGATTCTGTTCAAGTAACTTCACCTCCCGTGACAAAGTCAGACAAGGTGCCTCCAAAACGAGAGACAGTGCGCTCCCCGTCCTGCCAGATCCTTCCGTCATACCTTCCAGCTCAGCATCCCTGACATGACAGCTTCGGGACACAACACTTCGTACCCTCACCTTTTCCTACACTGTCACTGTGACAATGAGATAGATTCCTGAAACTGATAACTTCTTGAAAGTTTGCCTGGAAACATTCCCTCTCAGATTTGAGAGCCTCTCTGTCCACTGGCATTTCCAGACGGATGCTTTCCCTTCCAGCAAAAGCAGAACATAATTAAAAACTGATGCTGCCTCTGTCAAACTGGGGAGAGAGCATCCCAGACTATACCATGGCTCAGAACTGTCTATCAGTCTCTCAAACACCAACACTCAAATACACACACCTTCACATTCTCCAGCACTAACACCCACTCTCACTCACTCACACACCTTCTTACAATTGAACACACTCACAGTCACTCAAACATACATACGCTCTCACACTATCACAGTATAATGCACATACACCTTGACACTCTAAATTGCACTCTCACATTTCACACACACACACACACACACACATCACACACTCTCACATACTCTAACAAAAATGTACACACACACACACACACACACACATACACTTTCTCTCTCAAACAACTTTTTACTCTAACACTTCACACTTACACACACTCACTCACACACATAAACACACACTAACTAAATACACAAACAAATACACACACAAACACACTATAACACACACTCACATTTTCTCTTGGTCTCTCTCAAAAACACACACACACATGCACAGCAGAAGATACCCTCTCTTCTCTCACCCGTCAGCAGACTGCAGGTCCACAGCAGTAGGGTGCAGCAGTACTCCATGTGCCAGTGTGTGAGGGGTCAGAGGCACAGAGCCAGTCCCAGCAGCAGTCGCTTTAAAGATTCTGCTCTTATTGACTCCTGCGCTACTCTAAAAGCTCACTATATCAGGGGGAAGTAGGAGGGGACTGTGGCCGGCCTGAAAGGAGGTGCACATGGAGCCAGCAGACAAGTCTCCGCTCACTCACACACTCACCCAGCTGCACTCACTCTACAGCATGCACACACACTCACTAAGAGGAACGCACATGCACACACACTCACCAACTCACACACACACACACACACACACACACACACACACACACACACACACTCACCAATTCACCCACACACTCACACACTCACTAATACAAGCACGCACACACACACACTCACCAACTCACACACACGTGCACAAACACATGCACACACACACCCACACTCACCAACTCGCACACACACAAACGCACACACATGCATACACGAACACTTACACACACACACACACACACACACACACATACATTCACTAACACACAGCTATGCATGCATGCACTCAAAAATATACACAGGTACACATACATAGTCCTTAAAACGTTTAACACATCTCAGATGGGGGGGAGTTCGGATCCGTCATTCTATAGTCTTTAAAGTTAGTTTTATAGACCAATGACACTTTCCCCCTGCTGCCTATAATGCCGTGGCAAGTTTACAGCGGTTTATGTTTACTATGTATGTAAAGCATTTTCTTTGTTCTCTTTTTTTGTTACATTACTTCACACTCGACATAAGTGGCATCATAGTCCAGGCATGGTACAGCGCACAGCACTGGAGAGTGCGAGAGAGAGAGGGGGGGGGGCACACAGTCAGTGGCACTATAAAGTATATTCTAGAACATGCTGTAACATTCTAGTTCATTCTAATTGATTACATCATAAAGGGCTGCTAGTGGAATCCTTGAAGAACTGTGAAATTCCAAAATAGAACACTGTGTTGGTAACTATGTGATGTCTGAAATAGTGGAAACTGTCACTCCCCCCACTCTGAAAACGCACTGTGGTAAAAAGTGCTTAAAAAAATGTATAGTCTTAATTAAATTTAAACATTTCACGTTTATTATTATTATTTATTACAATTTTTTAAATGAATACTAACATCCTTATCGGGTACTTGAGCACTCATGCCCATCTCTACTGTGTACCCACCATTGCTCCCTCCTCACAAACTCAACACCACTGTACAACAACAACAACAAGGCAAAAAAATAATTCCTTAAAAATTGGAAATCACACCTAAAAAACAAAAAAAAAAAGCAGGTGAACACATTTTTCACTGGCCCTACCAAACCCCAACCTGCATGCATTCACTGTACACAGTGACTACAAAGGCCCTAACCAGTGGACATTGCTTCAGAAGAGATGGAGATGTTGAAGCCCACATGGTAAGCCGTGCATAAATATATCATGGGTCACGGATATGTTCACATTACCGCTGTGGAGATGTTTTCTTGAAACACTGGTCAATAGTTTCTCTCGTATTTCACTTGACGAAAGATGGAGATCTTGTTACATGCCAATTACACAGGCGTACCAGACATAGATAAGTGAAGAACACACACACACATGCACACAGCAAGATGACTGAGAGTAGCTAGAACCACCAAGGCCAGCAGTGCTGCATGCAGACAGAAGGACGTCCGCCATTCTCTTGTATCAGAAGCCGAGGCAGCGACAGCTCCGACCCTTGGACAGTTGCTGTCCGTCACGTCCGCACTCACATCAGTGACCCTGTTCGTCAGGCAGAACGCAGGAGGGACAGAGGAATGAGGCGACTGAGAGGTCCATAAACATCTGCACTGATCCAGGCGAACGCTCCATTTCATGTCATCAAGAGCACTTAAAAACCCATTCCGGCCTCCCATTTCTCATCAAAGGACACCCCCCCCCATCATACCCAATGTACCCCACATACAGCCAGACCCCCACACTTTCCCCCATCAATGGTGACTGTGTTCGCCACACGGCTGGTCTGAATTTCACATGAATCCCGGGGATTGGTCACCCTTTCTGCAGAAATCCACTGGAATCCAGTACGCAAACAAACACTGCGGACACGCACAGACCACAAGCAAACTGTTCCATGCAAGGGATGATAAACTGTTCCATACTAGATATGATACAGAGTCAAGCTTTTTTTTAAATCACCCCTGGTTAGTTGTTTTATGGACACCACATTACAAAAACACATAAACTTCAGTGGGAACCTAGCAGCTTAGTTTCTAAAGTCTAAAGTCTAACATAAATTCAATATAAAAAGAGCCCTTTAGTCAATGCATGTCCCTGCATCTGCAGCCGCTCAACAAAATGTACTTACCTTTTATGATGTTAGTATATTAAAGCAGCAGCAGGTAATAGCAGCTAACAAATCTTATAAATCATGTAATAAATAAGCATATTCTACAGCTCAACGTTGTGTCTGATTTCAATAATTTTGTTAGACAGTATTTCAGGTACAAACTTGTAGTTATCTGTCTGGAAGATTTACTTTCTAAGATGCCTGAAAAACATAATCCAGTCAAACCTCAATGAAGTGCTTTCTCTAGCCATATAAAAGCTCAGTAAATCTATTTTATTATAGTTACATGTGTTGAGTTGAGTATATATGTTGAGGATATATGACTGGTGGCGCTCTAGTATATAAGCAGAAGCTGAAATCAAATAAAGTGTATAGAATAATTTCTCCTGTCACTGCTATTCAATGAACAAGGATCTTGAACAAGAATATCAACACCAATATGTCAACATTGGTGTGTATTAAATTAGAGACCTTTTGGAAAAAAAATAAACAGAAATGTTGTCAGGTGGGGAGGTGTGGTTAACAAGTAAATATCATAAATCATAGTATTACATTTTTGCATTGTCTTTGGGTGATTAGTTGTATTTTAGAACAAATTTCATTTTTAGCATTCATTAGCACGATTTTTGCCTGAGGAGAGGTTCACTAGTAACACAGAGTGACAAGAGTGTGATCAGTTGAGCTGTGTGGTAAACTGTGCTTTTATCAAGCATATTGTTTTATCTAACAATATAATATATGTTATGTAACAATTTTGAAGAGTTAGATTTGACTTGTTACACAGGAAGTAGCTGAAAACAATAAATGGTTGTGAATGTGCAGGAACTGAACAGATATGGGGAAACAAGTATATATATACGATCAGCTTCACTACCACTCCATAGCACATCACATGTTTACAAAGACAGTAATGGAGCCAGATGTATTGGTATGGCAGATTTAATGATTATTCCTTAACAGAATCTCACAGTCTGTTCGTTTTGGTGTCCAGTTTTGATGTCAGGCTAAAAACCTTTTAATGTACTAAAAGTTATGGTATGTTAAAAGGTTAACATTATCTTAAATGACACAGTCGGGACACATATATCTATCTGTCTGTTGGTGTGCTTGTCTCTGTCTGTCAGAATATTTGCAGGTAACTTACAAAATAAAGGAAACACTTGACTCTGTTATGGTGTGGGGTGCATTTTCTTGACATGGTTTTGATCTACTCAACCCCAATAAATACAAAGGGAAAGGTAAACGCCAATAAATACAAAGCCATCACCTTCATCCTATCAATCAATCAATCAATCAAATTTTATTTATATAGCACATTTAACATGACGCTCGTCAACCAAAGTGCTTTACAATACAGGTAGACTAAGGGTAAAAATAAATAAACAGAAAATAAACAACCAACAGACATACAAAGGAACAGAACAACACGTCAAAACAAACAAGGCAGGAGTCAGTGTGAGTTGGGGAACGCTAAGGAATATAAGTGAGTTTTGAGCTTAGATTTAAAGGACTCGATGGAGGGGGCAAATCTGATGGACATGGGGATGCTGTTCCAGAGGTCAGTTCTTATCAGCAGATCTGAGGGCCCTGACGTTGGTATAGGGGGTGAGGAGGTCTGCTAGGTAGGAGGGGGCCTTACCTATGGTGAAGCATTTCTATCCTGATGGGAGTGGCCTCTTCCAGGATGACAATGCCTCCATCCACAGGGCACAGCAGCAGATACCCAGATACCACAAGTGGTCACTTAATGGTTTGATGAGAAAAAAAGCAATGTCAACTATATACCATGACCGTCTCAGCCACCAGATCTCAACCCAATTGAAAACATGTGGGAGATTCTGAGCGGCACCTGAGACAGTGTTTTCCACCATCATCAACAAAACACCCAATGGCTTATTAAGACACTTGTATGTTGGTGTTTCCTTTAATTTGGAAGTTACCTGTATATCAAATCTCTGTATAAATAAATACATTGTCAGAATCCTGTTTTGTTTGAGGCTTGCCCTTTTTTGTACAGAACAGAAGCAGTAGTATATGTGTGGTTGAATTACATTTTTGCGGGTGACATTCCATTGCCTGTGCTCGGGCTCCGCTCTGAATTGTGTAACCAAGCTGATGAACAAACCAGGTGAATCACTGAATATATTTCCAGAAGCTGGGTTCCCAAAACAGGGAGTAACTAACCTACATCGGAAACAGGACTGATAAATGCAGTATGTCGCAAGAAGAATTAAGTTTCTCAGAACAAAATAATTGTATCACACACACTGAGGATGGATGGGGTGGGGGGGTTTCGTAACTATTACGATACTGCATATGGCAGCTTTTTATATATCAGGGTTTTGGGTTTTGGGTTGTTGCTCATGGCTCAATGATCTCCTGAACTTGGTCTGTGAGAGGACGAAATTAGGACACAACTGATAAATTAGAGCGAAGCCTATAATTAAAATGATCGTGTTTTTTTCACTGGACGGGGGCAGAGGGCCAAGGCAGCACAGTGCGGGAGTCTGATTGCCACTGTCAGTGTTTCCACGCAGAAGTGCTGCTCCCAAGATGCTGCTCCCCTGGCCAAATTTAGAGATCTTTTACTCACTGAACAATTCAGCAGCCAGAAAAAAAGGGGGGAAATTCTCCAGGGTGTGAGAAGTTTGCTTTAGGAAACTTGAGTCTTTTCCCTACGGGAGTGGAGGAGGTCAAAGAGCCCCGCAGAGGAGGCGCAGTCTGGTATCAATACTCCCCAAAACAGGAGCTTCTGCAACTCCACAACCTCAGGGCTTCCCAACACCGCAGAGCAACTGAAAACAATTACCCTCTCTGCTCCTGCTTTACCTATAGAATGGCAGGCTGTGTTGAGACAGACAGGAGCTGCAACTGGTGAGGTCCAGCCTCATGTCCTTCTGGATATCAGTGCAATGCAAGCACCCACCAGAATCCCTTTAGCAATCAAGGCCCTGGGTTCCGCATGCTGAACACTTCACTGGCACTGATCACTTCCACTGATCTCCACCACTGATCACAGCTACTGGTCACTGCCATTTGGTGGTGGCTATATAAAGGAAACACAGCAGTGTTGCAACAGTGAAGAGTCCTTTTGGCTCTGTAATGGTGCGAAGAGGAACATTTTCCTGGCATAATTTGGGTGCACTCATAACCTTGGAAAGAAAGGTTGATAGAATAGAATAGAATACTTAATATTCACAAAATATTCAATCATTTCTTTCCTGCAGAGAGAGGGGTTGTCTCAAAATGATTTATTACAATGTCCTGTCCTTAGAGCACAAGGAGTCACTGAATGGTTTGAAGAGGATGACATGAAGGCTGCATCACTGTCTGGTATGGCCAGTCCACCGTGCAGGACCGCACAGACTTACAAAACATTGTCAGAACCGCACCAAAATCACTGGCAAAAATCTCCCATCCATTAAGAGTACAGTATTTACATCAGCCACCGTAGCAGCAAAGCCTTCAGCATCATCAAAGACCCCACTCACCCAGCACACGGACTGTTCTTACCCCTGCCATCAAGCAGGCGGAACCGCAGTATCAAGACTCGTACCACTAGGTTCAAAGACAGATTTTTTGCATACTAAATGGCCATTGAAACGTTGCACTTATGGTAAGCCTACTTTAAATCATCCCGACGTGCTGTGTTGTGTCTACTTATGTGTCTTACTATGCTGACGCTACATGTGGTGTAATGTGAGTAATGTTATGTTGTTGTTTTGTCTATATGTTATATTGTTGCACTACTGCCGCCATGTCTATGTTGCACTGTCACTTATGCGAGATGGCTGCTTGCGAATAAGCATTTCATTGTTTAATAACTGCTGCTTTTAAACATATGACAAATAAACTTAAACTTGAACTTGAACTTGAGGCATTCATGGTCTTCTCAGTTACCAGATCTGAACCCAATCAGCATTTATTGCATATTCTGGTGAAATTCATTACGCCTGAAACAGTATTTTCCACTTCCATCTACTAAGAATGAGTTGATTATCTTTCTCAAAGAGTGGTGTCATATTCCTCCTGCAGAATTCCAGATGTTATGCGACTCTATGCCACAATGCACACAGGCTGTACTGGCCACATGTGCTGGCCCAACACCATATTAAGTCACTATGAATAGGTATTTCCTTTTGTTCACTACCCATACCATATCATGATAACTGCTGCTGAGCTCAACCACTGATCACAACTACTGTGCACTGTCTCTGATCTCTGCCACTGATCACAGTAACTGATCAAACCCACTGATTGCAGTCACTGACCACTGCCATTTACAAGAGCCACCTATGATCAGTGGCTGATCAAAACCATTACTCACAACTTCATTACGCCCCATCGGGACCCGTAACTCTGTAATTCTGTCTGACTGGAACGAGGTGAATTCTTTCTCCTGGAAGCATGCAGGCCTGCATCATCTAGTAGAATTCCTGGCCAGGCGAAAGGAGATGCAACGTCAGTGACGTCCTCCTCGCGATTCATCCAGCGGTCAGAGTTATTCCAGGCATCGGTAGAGCTGAGCACTGATTAAGAACCACAGGGACAAGTGTGCGCTGCTCTCCGCCAGGCACACAGAGAACCCCCCCCCACACACACACATCACATCACATCACACATAACCCCACAAACAAGAAATAAACCACTGAAAGATTTGCTTGCCAATAAAAGAGCGATAAAAATTTAATTAAAGAAAGGAATGTGTTCACAAGGAATGAGGAAGACAAAGCACCAAAATGGAAGTGGCTTCAGCAAGATATTTATGATACAGTGTGAACTCCAAATATTGCATTGCCCCCCACCCCTTTCCACAAATTACTGTCAAGAAAGTGGAAGCAGCACTAATGATTCACAGAGTGAGGCACACATTAAACCCTCTAAGGAAACCCTAGATTTGGACCTCCATCGACTCTTGTTAAACACAGAGAGGCATTTCAAAAAACACCTTTTGGCTTGGGTTTCTCGGTTGCTTTCCAGACAATTAAAATCTTTAGTTGCACTCTTTGAATGACCTTGTAAAATCTTGATGAGGTTGCGCTGGGCAGTGGTGAGGTACAGACAGTGAACTCGAGATGGCAATGTGTTCCAAATATTTTATTATAATGATGACCCCTGGTTTGTATGCAAGAATAGAAAATAATACAATGAAGTAGAACAGCTCGGCACAATGAACCTCACTGGGCTCCTTGTGCACATGCACACTCTTAATGGTGGAGTAGTTGTTCCTGGCAGGTCCATGACACAAAGCAGAATAGAATGGAATAGCAATTGAATTGGTGGAAACTTTTCTTTGGTTTCAAGGAAACGCGGGAGAAATTCACTTAAAACATTAAAGATATCCTATCCAATGACCATTAAAATGTATCCATATAAAGCACCCCCCCTTCCCCCAACAACTCATTAGTAACATAGGTAAGTATTTCCAAAAATGCATTTGATTGTACAAAACACCCATTGAGTCGATGGTCCTTACAAAGCTTATTTATACACACTTGATATGTGCAACCAAACACTGTCCCTGCATTTCATTTTTTCATGCAACAAACGTATACGTTTTAATTGAAAGGTTACCTTACAGTATAAATCAGTTGTTTACATATTTCATTACTGAAGTCGTAACTGGTTATGGAGACTGTACTGTACATGTGGTTTTGAAACCAAACCCCTGGTGCTCTTCAAAGGGAGGTGAAGGAGAAATGTGGTTCAATAAGGTTCATTCTGAAAAGTAGGGTTAGAGTTACCTTTGAGACTGCCATTGACTTGGCACTGAAATGCATTATTTTGATGTGATCACAGAATGTTTTAATTACCTCTAAAAGAGGTCAGAGAACAAAACCACAAATGAACACTTAACAATGAAATATGCTGGTCAGCCACAAGGTTCCCCAAGGAACGCTAGACTTTTAGGAGTGTATACTGAAGCCCATTAAGCCAGATATAGTCTAGAACCTCTCATTCACTCTCAATGGACCTATTACAATTTTTTTTACAGAACCCATCCTTTACTGGCCATAGTGGTATATGGTATAAAGCTGATTTCCTCCTGCTTATGCCTGTGAAAGCTTAACTTATAGACTGCAGTGTGAAAAGAAGTGGCGGCTGACATCACGTGTTGGAGCAGAGTGTGTGCCTGTCTACAATCTCCCAAATTGACAATGGGGGTTGGAGTGAGCCCAGCTTAGAATACGACTGGATATTCAAAATTGGGAGAAAAGGGGCAAAGAAGCATTAAATAAAAACATAAATAAAAGAATACTCACGCTGTGTCAGGACCACGGCTTAATGTTTTGCCCGAAAGGATGGCACCTTCCACAGCACAGTGCCTCCATCACTGCTTTGGGGCATTGTATTTGACTTGGTGCAGAGGGAAGAGGGCCCCCTACTGACCCAGCAGCAAGCTGTTTATCACAGATGTCCTATCCAAGTAGTAACCAAGTCCAATCCCACAATGCTTTAGCTGTCTAAGACCACATGCTGGTATGGCTGATGGCACATGAGTCACGCTGGCTGCACATGGTCTACTACTTCACAAAATAAAAGGCAATGGACAAGAGCTGAACAATGGGGCAAGATATTGTGGGTGCTTTCTGATTACTGAAAGTTTGGCTGCTGCTTGGCTGCTGCTCATAATGGCATCCTGCCTTCCTGTCTGTCTTATTGATCATCCGTTTACAGCAGTTTACACTTTCTGCTTCATTAACCAATGAGAAAATCAAGCTTTTATAGCAGTAATATTTTCAAGATGCTGTACGAATCTTTGATGATGCCACACACTTGACTCCAGACGTTACACACACTTGACAGCACAGCAGCATAAACCTCAATGGGTAGTGCATTAAAAATGGTCAATTAAACTAATTTTGACAGTTTGTCTCACTGCCTGGCATACTGAGAAATGTGGCCATTGCCAGTAAGGTATGACATTAATTACAATTTGTTAAGAAAGGCATAAACTATCATGTGGCTCTTTGAGACTCTTAACCTTTCTAAACGACGGGTTTATCATTTGTATTTTGACATACCATGAACATCAAATATAATGACAATCTTAAATGTTAAATGTACATTTGAGCACACCCACAGCACAAGACACAATTTCACTGGTTTGTGTTCTAGTGGACCAGCCTGCTGGCCCCAGGAAGCAGTGGCTGTTATTTGGTCTTCTCCTTTAAGAAACTGGGGGGTAGACAAAACAAAGGAAACACCAAATGAAAAAGTACTCCAATTGCAATTAAAAGGAGTCTACATATGTGTTTCATATTAGTGCAAATACTAATTACCAATATTTTTCTGCAATAAAAGATTAAAATCAACACTTTTATATGTGAGTTTCTAAAGCAAGATGAGAGATTTAAGATTTTGAAAGAGGTCAAATAGTCGGTGCCTGAATTGCAGGTGCGGTAGTCACAGAAAAGGCAAACGCAAAATTATTATATTATGTGTCGAAAATCATGATGCCATATACTAAACAAGGTAAAACTACATCAGGAAAGAGGAACAGTGGTCACAAGTTGAAGCGCACTGACAGGGATAGATGGGCACTTAACAGGATAGTCTCAAAAATGACAACAGAACTGAATTTACACCTCAAAGCTGATATTTATGGTAGGGCTACCATTTTAAAACCACTTGTCACCACAGCCAATGCGTAACAATGCATAACCTGGTATAATGAGCACAAAACCTGGACTTCTCAGCAGTGGAAGAAAGTAATATGATCTGATGAGTCATCTTTTACTCTTTCTCCAACATCTGGATGGGTTAATGTTTGGAGAAAGTCAAAGGAAGCCTTCAACCCACATTGTCTGTTCCCGACTGTTAAACATGGTAGTGGATTTGTTAGGGTACGGGCGGCCATCTCGTGGGCGCCATTGGGTCCGAATATTACTGTGCATGGTAGAATTACGGCCAAGGAATAACAAAGCCATTTTAGGTCCACCAGGTGCACCCTATGGTGTAAATTGTTTCCTAAAGATGTTTTCATATTCCCAGACAATAATGCCCCCATATACACTCCTGAATGGATTCGATTTGGTTTCAGGAACACCAGGATGAAGTCACCTTCAATGTCCTCCTCAATCACCGAATCTAAACATCTTTGAACCTGGATGGTAAGACTCCTTATTAGTTAATACATGTTCATATATTGTTTTGTGTTTCCATTATTTTGTGTACCCCCTGTATGTTAACAATGTAAAACAGGCCTGCTTGTCTGTTTTGAAATAGAAAGCGGCTCACATGAATTTGGTCCTCTAATGTTCTCAATGTACACTACACCAGGTCCTGCAATAAACTGGCTAAAACTCAACCCACAAAGGATCATCCACATACCATTAGACACCTGGCCAAACGTTCAAAAAGTAACACAGCAGCATAAGTATTCGGAAATGTGGATTTACGAGGCGATGAAAATACTTCTCCACATGATGTAATCCACCGCTATTAAACAGAGTCAAATATTGTGCATAAACAAAGAAACACCTATTTTCCCCTTTCCCCAAATCCCACTGAAGAGGAAAAACTCTCAACATAGCCGCTCATTTAAATCGATGCACCCTTCAGGGAAAGAAAACACAAGATAGATACCATATTCTCCTCTAAGGACTGTCTCTGCTCTATTATGGAGGAGACGTCATTCGTACAGCTTTGCCAGTTCACTGCAGTAAGCTACATTGAGATGTATGCTTTATGACAACGTTGCACATAAGCCACATTTAATGGGGCAACTGTTTTTAATGATTGCATAGTTATGCATTAAAAGACTTTGACATATAACAATGATGTGCCTTCTGGATGACAACCCTTATATCTATCAAGGGCTGTCTGAAGATGGTAAAGATACATTGTAGGAGCCTATGTATACATGCAAACCATAATTGGCTCAACTTTGGCATTACTTATGAATACAAGAAGAAAAACATAATGGAGGTTAGAAGGTTGAACTGCTTGTTGTTTAGGTTGTTTATTTTACTTATATTTGTGACGTTGATATGTATTTGCACCGTATGCCAAGGGCTTAAATCTTTTAAACCTTAACAACGTAAACTGAGAATATTTTCAAAAATGGTTTTCGTGACCAAGATAGCTTAAGCAGCAACTGCACTAATCCGCCAGTGCTACATTGTTTGTCCAAATTATGAGAGTGCCATCGTTTAAACTGCATGAAATCATCCAGCTGGAATAAGCTGAGCTGATCAACACACACTGGAGAGTATCATTTAATGGCTCAAGAAACAAGTCGTGTGCTTGGATGGACTTGGGCCCTGGTTTCAGTATGACCCTGTGCTGGTCTAGGGGAATGCCATGGTTGCAGGACAGATGAGCTTCGCCTCTCTCTTCCCAGCACCTCCCAGTTCTCAGGGACATGCCCATACATGCCCAGGTAGAGCACAACTCTTTGGCTACCACACAGATATTTTACTCAACCTGGTCTGTTTGCAGTTTTGTGGATCGGTTGGAGCTTTCAGAGAAGATGTTTGCAGTAGTGAGTCTCTAGCACTGAACCCTCAGACTGCTCAGAACTGGAGCCCAGTTATATCATGACAGAAATGGAGGCATGCCCGTTTAGCCATGTGGGAGCAACTTGTCTTTGTGATTAGTAGAAATTCAATTCACATTTTCATTGCGAAAGTGTGAACTGATATCCATCAAATTTGACAGATATGGTTGTGTAATTGAGCAATAATAGTAATTCAAACTCGAAAGTAAACAGTGATACACTGGTATTTAACTTGTGTGTGCTAAAATAAAGAACAGCAGTTTTTCAATAGTTTCCATAAGCAGAGATTGGGTCGGGGAAGGTTGGGGCATTATCCACCAACACTGTATCATGATGTAGATGTTCTTTAGATTAGGACATGATGAGCCAAGATGGGCCGAACGGCCCATTCTCATCATTATGTATTCTTATGTTCTTATGTTCTTATGATATAATGAATGGATGAAGAATTTAAACTGTTAGAATAAGTGATACTGTGTTGTCTGGGTGGATGAAAATGTGTTGAGCCCCTGATTTATGCTCACATAAGTGTGGTCCTCCAGCCTGAAGGGGGCGATGCTGTGGCTCTGCTTAATCCAAACCCTAGCAGAGAGCCAGGCAAAAGTCTGCAAAAGTCATTACTCAGCATGCAGTCTGGCAACACCAAGCACGGCACAACACAATGCAAGAAAGGAGAGGAACGCTTTCCAGTGTTATGCACGCTTTCCCACAAACCTCCCTGTTTGCTCGTAGCACCTCTGACTTGCTGATACTTGCTGACGGAGGCAGTAGAGCAAGCGCGTCTGTTCTCGCCACCTCTGCCTTTCCTTCACCTCCCACTCACTCTGTTCTTATCCTTCTCTTCAGATATTGTGAAGTACAAGGTGAAGAGATTGAGTCAATAGCTCTTTACAATTGTAACTCTGCCTTAATGGAGGCTATGACTCTCTGATCCATTGTGAAAGAGCAGGCACAAGCACAACCATGGCGGTCCTCTACTACAGAGGGCATGTAGAGGGCATACTCACAGAAGACCAATCAGAACTCAGCAAACCGGCACACATTTACAATGCAACTGGGAGTACTAGCAGCTCAGGTTATGACTCGTAAAACTGGCCTTCCTCAAACCCGCAGCATACGGCTGGGCAGTCTGCATTAGTTCCATTTGGTCATTTTTGTCGTAATAAGGAATCTGCAATGCTTGTTGCACTGCACAGACAAGCATTGTAAAAGAGAACAAAAGGGTTAGCATTTAGTTTCTTTTTTTCTTTCTGTTTCTTATACACAATATATGGCCCACACTTGACAAGTTATTAATTCCATAACATTTGTGTCAAGCTGATATGAATGACAGAGACAATAAAAGCAGAAGGAAAAAAGAAAAACAGAAAATTTCCCAGAGTTATAGTCCCAGTAAGGTACTAGAAAAGTAAGCACCCAGAAAAATACTTGGTGTATCTGGCTGGTAGTGAGAAGAGTTGAGGTGAGAGGGTGAAGCAGGGTACTGGACCTAGGGTGTTGGATGTCTCGGTATCTGGCAATGGGGTCTGGGGAGGACCATGTCCTGACCTGATGGAACATTGTTCCCTTTTTGCGGAGCTGCAGAAGAAAGGGTGGAGATGGGGAGGAGCGGAGATGCATATTGAACGCAGGCTAGTTTGTGTATTATATTTGTAGTGATAGGTAAGTGGGTGGAGCTATGTCAGTGTGGTCCTGCCTTCCGTACCTCAGCTACCCATCTCAGCTACCCGTACCTCAGCTACCCAGCAAACCAGTGCTAGTGGAGAACCTCACAGTTATGTAAACAATAGAGGAGGTATTGAATATGGATACGAAATGTGCAGGAATTAATCCAGTCCGAGCCATGAGTCATACTGGCTTTTCCAGATATCTGGCATAGGATCTGGCTGGCTGAGTGAGCCAGGAGCAAGGCAGAGCGATAAAGTAAGCCACACACCACAGACCAACAACAGCGCACAATTCACAAGACACAAGTCACAGAGTTCTCACAGTACTGATACAACACCAAGCATAGGCAGTATGCATATACACACACACAACACAGACACAGATACACACACATGGTTCTGTGTGGCTCAATATGTAGAGCATGGCGCAGACAACTCTTAGATTGTGGGTTCAATTCCCATGGGGACCACGTATACTAAAAAATCTATGCATTCACTACTGTAAGTCGCTTTGGATAAAAATGTCTGCTAAATGGCATATATATATATATATATATATACTGTATATACACACACTTCTGTACCTCTGTAAATTCTGCACCAACAATTAATTCTGTAACAATGATGTAAGAAAAACATGAACACCTACAGACACACATAACAACTACAGAGACATACTGTACATGAAACTCCTACAGATACAGACAATACCAGCACATACCAACGACAAAACAGACACACACACATACAGGTAACTGCCAAAATAAAGGAAACACTCAAAGGGTGAAGAATTCTGCTCTGTTATGGTGTGGGGCTCATTTTCCTGGCATGGTTTAGGTCCACTCAACCCCTTAGAAGGTAAAGTAAATGCTAATAAATACAAAGCCAACACCTTCATCCTGTGGTGAAGCATTTCTATCCTGATGGGAGTGGTTTCTTCCAGAATGCCAAAGCCCCTATCCACAGTGGTCATTGAATGGTTTGATGAGCATGACAATGATGTAAACCATGTGCCATGGCCATTTATTTACCAGATTTCAACCCAATTGAACACTTATGGGGGATTCTGGAGTGGTGCTGAGACAGTGTTTTCCACCACAATCAACAAAACACTAAATTATGGAATTTCTCATGGAAGAATAATGTTGCATCCCTCCAATAAAGTTACAGACACTTGCAGATTCTATGCAATGGCGCATTAAAGCTGTTCTGCTGGCTCGTGGTGGCAAACATAACATATACACAACAGACACACATACATAACTTTTACAGACATGTACCCAACACTTTAAACACCAAAACACATATACAACAACTACAGAAATGTACAGACACAACACCTAAAGACACAAAAACACAACAGCAACAGAAAAACACACACCTACAGAGACACAGAACAACTATAGACACATGTGCACAACAAATACAGACACAAAAACACAACAGCAACATAAACACACACCACCTACAGAGACACAGATACTCAGCCCCTTCAGATATGCATGTATGCAAAATCTACACACACACACACACACACACACATAACACCTACAGAGACAAAGACACACACCACCTCCTGAGTCATGGACACACACCTAACGGTTCAGACAGTACAGACTCTCTTATATGGACTATGTGCCCATCATCTATGTTCTTCAAACATATTTTCTTAGGACTTGGTCCAGTCATAGCAAATATACTCACCGCCCTGTTAGAGGACATTTTGTACCGGATTACAACCCCCTAAAATGACATATTTGGAGGTGATTAAGAACAAACAGTCAGTGTGTGATGTTAACTCCATCGACCTCTCAAAGATAACTCATGCCCACCCAGTACATGTGACCCAGCTGGCCTAATGTTGACCTGATGTCATTTTTAGCAGTGGGTCAACGTTATGTTTGCTCGTTGGCAAGCCAAAGGGCCATAGAGAGAGCGCTCCTACATTGGCCCAACAAATATGACCCAATTTGGTTCTTATTGTGGTTTTGCCTTTAGTCCAGAGCCTGACTTTGAAAACCCCTTGCTCATGTTTATAAGCCCCACCTCTTCCCTGCATTCACACACGTAAAGTCAATCACATCTGAGCCACAGGCCACAGTCTCCCACTGCCTCTATAAACCAACCGTATGTGGCTGTAGGTGGCAGGCACTGCGCTGCCTTATTAGGTCATAATGTAGTATTGAGTCTAGCCTTCTGGCATCATGTCCGGCCACCGAAGCAGAAGAAAACACATTCCCAAGCACGGCGACGGGGACACTGGGCCGCAGGTCATTTAAGATCACACGGCGCTTAATGCAAAGAGGAGGGGTGTTCCTCAGCTCTGATATAAGTCCTCAAATTGGACATCAATTAAAAAACATAAGGGCTGCTGTGTCAGACAGGTATGTATAATCAGCCACAGTACAATTAAGTGTTGAAGGTGCTATATAACATTATTATTATCAGTAGTAGTAGTGGTGATAGTGGTAGTGGTAGTAGCAGCAGTAGTAATAGTAGCAGTAGTGGTAGTGGTAAGTGGTTGTTGTAGCAGTAGCAGTAGCAGTATAGTAGCAGTAGTGGTAGTGGTTGATGTAGCAGTAGCAGTAGCAGCAGTAGTAATAGTAGTATAGTAGTAGTTGCAGTGGCAGTAGTAGTAATAGTAGCTGTAGCAGTAGTAGTTGCAGTGGCAGTAGTAGCGTTAGAAGTTGCAATAATACAGCTTGAGTGTTGAAGGGGAGCCTCCTCTTGTTTTGTCGACATTTTTGTTATGCTCTTTCGGAGACACATGAAAAAAATGTAAGGGGGAAAAAGCGACATTTTACATATGACAGCCTTTTTCCCCCAGATCTTTATGGAAAACATATATCTGTGTGATTTTATGTGTGTTAATTATTAGGTTTCCAGAGACTTAAGCTTAATTATTTATTCCAGGCTGACCACTCAGGCTCCAAACTGAGCCTCTCCGGGAGGGGGGTGGGGGCGTTAAATGTGCTCCATATGGCTGCACCTCAGGACAGAATGTATGGCTTCTCTGTGGTGGGGCCCTTCATGAAAGCAACATATTATGGTGGATTTCCTCTCTGAAGACTACTGTTTGGAGCTCGGGTTTAGGGCTTTCTGTTTATTTTCACACTAGTCCTGGCCGGGACAGCGGGACAGTCTGGCCAGGCTAATTATGGATAACCTTAATTGTTAGTGGGAAACAGAATGTTAAATAAAGTCTGCTCTTGGGCCAGTTGCATGACTTAGATGTCAGACTTAGATTCGTCATTTCATTTGAAGGAACTTCACACTACTAGTGTTGAATAACTTAAGATTAGGAGGGCATGAAATTCCCATATCCAAAAACGACTGTTCTCAGCCAATCCAAACCAAGAAATGATGCATATTACCCCAACTACTAACCCTCCAGCATTAGTTCCCACTCAAACACCAGAGAAGTCAAAAGTAGGTCCAAGCCATATAAAGTCCTACTTCCTTTAAAATGTTTGCCAATGGCAACAGGACAGTATACATATTATACACTTGAACATATTTTTAATGTACAATAATAAAGGCACATTTTTATGAGACAGAGACAGAGAGATCATGTTACGTAAAGAACCGTCATTCAGAAGCCAGCCATGGAAGCAAAATGGCCAAGAGAGACAACAGCAAGGAATGGTTACTATAAAAGAGTATCTTCCTGCACCTAAGTTGGTGATACCACAAATACGGGAAATATGTGAGGAATACCATAAAAATAACCCTAATGCGGCCGAAATAAGGAATGATTCGCTTCCTGTTCAGAGAAGACGGAGAGAAAAAAATGTACTTGGAAACAAATCATAGGCACCTTTACAAAAAAACAGGGGCTAGAAATATTTCTTCCAGAGCCGGCTGGCCCCTTGTCTGGTCCAGCCAAACAGCTGGTGGGCCTGGAGTGGGCTTGTTTAGCTGGAAATACCAACCCAGACACTGACAGTAAACTTCCACATTGCTCCTGCTGTGTGGAGATTTAGGAGCCAGGGGTCACGTCGGGAGCTACCACACGCCCCCCCAAACCCCATCCTCCCCTTCCCCTGGTTGAGTCTTGAAGGTAAACACTTTCTCTGAGGGACCTGGTGGAAGTCTGGTAATGCCAGTCTGGCTCACTCTTTGTGTGCAGATAGAGAGCTGTATCTTGTTGAGAGATGGTCAGCCTAAAGCAGTCTGACCTTTATTGCAGAGTGCAGGACCCACTGATGGAGACGGCACTTGGTCTTGAATATACCAGGGGTTCCAATATTAGGGTCCATGGAAATAAAATATTCTACATATTTTATGTTTCACTAAGAAGCCTGGCTTTCCCAGGGACTTCTCAGCAACATGTAAAATATGTAGAATATTTTATTTATGTTTTGTAAATGATATGTTTCATACTGTCAGATCTAATAAAGCTTATCTGGTTTGCACATCCACTGTGACCATTGTAATTATTAAATATTTATATTGTACTAAATGGCTACATGTAGACATACTATCATGTACTGGCATGTTAAATAGCCACTGCATTGCAGCCTGTGGTGGGTGTTGAATAATCAATAGCTGATTATTTTATTCACCGTGTGTCTTCTGCCACATGGTGGCCATTTTAGGGAGCCTTGAGATAAGAAAACTGTGGAAACCCCTGATATAACAATAAACAGTAGGGATTCTACCTCAGTGTCAGTGGTAACCTAAAGAGCACATATACATGGGGCCTCAGGTGTTGTAACGGTAAAAGCATTCAGATGGCCCACTGCGCTAGCTCCCTGGCCGGGAGCCCCAATTGGGGCGATTGGGTGCACAAGCTTGCCGAGGAGCCCGGAGGACTTCCCTGAGGGCCAAATAAATAGGCGAGTTCCATCTCGGAGGAATATGTTCATTGCCGTCCTCGGGGTAGTGGCTTGTCCCGCAGATGTGGGCAACGGGCTTGTGGGGGAGGGTGAATTGAAAAAAATAGAGTGTATAACTGGCCACCAAATTGGGAGAAAAACGGGGAAAATATCAGAAATAAAATTTATTTTAAAAAAGAGTACATTGAACACACTGACTCCCATTCATGGACTCCAATGCCTGCCAGTGTTTACACAAACAGGGTATTATAACCAGAACACTAAAGGGTTTAGCTCTTAGGTTGGGCACTGGCACTGCTCTGCTGTTATGCCCCTGATAAAGGCACTTATCCTGAAAACCGAAAGGAAGTTCACTGTGCACAGGAGTGGCTCTGTAGTAACGGAGTTATGGTCGACAGCCTAGCGAGTGCCGTCTCGGAGGAGATGATACTTCGCCTTTGTCACTGCTGGTCACAGGGCTAAGCAGTGAACTCACAATACGAGGCGGGGATTGACATGAAAAATAGAGGATGTAATTGGCTACTAAATTGGAAGAAAATGGGATAAAATCAGAAACAAATTATTTAAAAAAATGTAAAACAAAAAAGGTAAGCTGTGGAAGTCACCCTGGATAAGGCATCTGCCAAGCTAGTAAATACTAATAGAGTTTTTTTATGATTGCTTTGACTCATTTTGCACAACAGAGTTTCAATGTGCAAAACTCTTAATACAGAATGCCATACTGCTCATTTTGGGTTCAAAATCTACTATAGCAGGTAAAATAAAAATACGGTGTCAAATGAGAGAATATTATATATATTAAAGTTTATCATAGCACCAGAACATTAAATATTTTCAACAGTGAAGATAAATCATTGCTGCATTTTCAATATACAGCAGTCATCATCAAACAATGCTGCCAAACACAAAATCCTTCTAATCTAAGTACACCCCTTCATGGCAACGGTATTCCCTGATGGCAGTGGCCTCTTTCAGCAGGATAATGCGCCCTGCCAGACTGCAATTTTGTTGTTCATTGTTCAGGAATGGTTTGAGGAACATGACAAAGAGTTCAAGGTGTTGACTTGGCCTCCAAATTCCCCAGATCTCAATCCGATTGAGCATCTGTGGGATGTGCTGGACCAACAAGTCCGATCCATGGAGGCATCACCTCACAACTTACAGGACTTACTTACATTACTACGCATTGAAATTGCATGCATGAGAGCACTCTCAAAAGATTCCTCTGAAATGAGGGTGGGAGGAGCAACTCAAAAGTGCATAAATGGTGTTTAGGACCTTGAGATATTGAGGATGTCAATATTGCCATGACTGTCCACATGTGGGAGAAGACAGCATACAGTGCTAAGAATGAACGCAGACGGCTGGAGATGTCACAAAGTATTGCGTTGCATTTTGATCTGGGATGGCCTGGCTTAGCGAAAAGAACAAACTTCCTGCTGCAGCTGCTTTTGATAAGAGCCTCCCTGGAAAATCAGGTCACTGCTGATCACTCCAGGCCCATGTGTACAGTACACGTATGCAGCCTGAATCAGAGAGGCTGTGTAACTATGTCATACACTGGGCCACTCTGACACACTCTCCCAGCTCAGGGCCAGTACAGGGTTCTGGCCCAAACACGCTGTAGGGAGTGTGGGGGTGTTTGTGTGTACGATACGTGTGTTTGTGTGTGTAAAGTATGTGTGTGTTTGTGTGTCTACGATGTGTCTGTCTGTGTATGGTACGTGTGTGTTTGTGTGTGTACGGTGTGTCTGTTTTTGTGTGTATGGTATGTCTGTATTTATGTGTGTATGATATGTCTGTGTTTGTGTGTGTATGGTATGTCTGTGTTTGTGTGTGTATGATATGTCTGTGTTTGTGTGTGTATTGTGTGTCTGTGTTTGTGTGTGTATGGTATGTGTGTGTTTGGTATGTGTGTGTATGATATGTCTGTGTTTGTGTGTGTATGATATGTGTGTGTACGGTGTGTCTGTGTTTGTGTGTGTATGCTATGTGTGTGTTTGTGTGTGTATGGTATGTCTGTGTTCGTGTGTATGATATGTGTGTGTATGGTATGTCTGTGTGTGTATGATATGTGTGTGTTTGTGTGTGTATGTATGTCTGTGTTTGTGTCTGTGTTATGTGTGTTTGTGTGTGTATGATATGTCTGTGTTTGTGTGTGTATGATATGTGTGTGTTTGTGTGTGTATGGTATGTCTGTGTTTGTGTGTATGCTATGTGTGTGTTTGTGTGTGTATGGTATGTCTGTGTTTGTGTGTATATGATATGTCTGTGTATGGTATGTTTGCGTTTGTGTGTATATGATATGTCTGTGTTTGTGTGTGTATGATATGTATGTGTTTGTGTGTGTATATGTGTGTGTTTGTGTGTGTACGGTGTGTCTGTGTTTGTGTGTGTATGCTATGTGTGTGTTTGTGTGTGTATGGTATGTCTGTGTTTGTGTGTATATGATATGTGTGTGTTTGAGAGGAGGTGAGAGATAAAGGGTGTCAATGAGCGAGAGAGACACAGACACAGAAAGGAGAGTTGATGAGTAGCGGTGTTTAATTATTGGTGCATAAATGCATCTGTTGCTGTCATGAGTTAGTGGAACCCTGCTGATAATGGTGCATACGTGTGAGTGTATATGTGTGTGTGTGTACATGTGTGTGTCATACAACGTACGGTTGTATATGTCAGTGCAAGGAGAGTGACTGGCAAGCTATATACCTGATATGCTGTAATACTTCCAGGTAGGTAGAACCCAGGTGTGATTGGTTAAATCAATGACAGTTTTCGTGTGTAGAGAATTTGTTTTGTACAGAGGAGAATTTGGGAGGGTGCTCTGGGGGGGCACGGATCAGGAGAGAGTTTATGGCTTTTATGGGTTTCTGTGGAATTCTAGGGCTTGTGAGTATCCAAACCTGAGACAGAGGTATGAGCTATGTAAGCACAAGGAGATTCAGCCCTAATGGAGGCAAGCGCAGAGGGCTTAGCACAGCCCCTCTTTCCACATGACTCTGGAGTGGCAGACAGGCCACACACACTCAGAGACAGTACGCACTGTTCAAGAGTCAAGTCAGGCAAGGCACCATGGGGCATTTTGAAGTCTGAGAAGGGTCTTTGAATTCAACCCCATCCCCTACACAAACACACACACACCACACAAACACACACACATATATGCACAGGGCACTGGTCTTAATTCACCCTTAGTAGAAAAAATCTAAGTAACATTCAAATCCCGTTTACAACTTGTTTGCATTAAGTGTTAAGCCTGAAGAACAAAGGACAGATTTTTTACAGTTTTTTGCAATCACTTTGGTGCTAATTTCACAAGTTTTGCTAAATGTTCAAAACCTTAGACACAACGCTCAAAACGGTCAGCACTTGAAACACAGCCTGTCCTATGTTCAAAACCTTGCATTGTGCATTCATATCTTTGAAGAAGTCTTGCACTTCAGAATCATTAGTTCAAATCACTCATTTATCATGAAATACTGTAGGAACATTAGTTTAGATCACCCACACAGACAGATCGATACCGATAGCCTCACTGTTTAGTTGTTTTTACAATCCTTTAATATTGCAGTAAAAAATACTTGATACATGTTTCAATATGGTTCTTTTTGTGGTTCTAAATAAAGGGAACAATTACAACATAGGTTTGTTTGAATCACAGCAACAACAAAAAAACATCAACTGCAGTGAAAAGCAAAATTAAATAATGACATTCATTGGTTAGTTCTTTCCATCAAGCCTATCTTGTGGATTTGTTCTCATCTCATTTTCAATTGCCATACATTGGGGAGAAAACCTTCTGGCATGGCGAATCCAGGCTTGACATTGGTCTGCTGTGATGTCATTGCATGCATCATCCATGGCCTGGAGGAGGGTGGCACGTTTGTGAGGGCGACGATCATACACCTTCCACCTCCATGTTGAGAGGAATTCCTCAATTGGGTTGAGGAAAGGAGAGTATGGGGGCAAGTACAGGGTTGTAAAACTGCAGATGGTCCTGAAACCATGTCTGCACTATTTCAGCATGGTGGAACCTAACATTGTCCCACACTATCACATAAGTCACTCCATCAGCTTGACAGACCTGCTGTAGCCCATGAAGGAAATTCACAAGAAGAGCTGCATTATAGGATCCCATAAGAGGTTTGCGTCCCACCACACCAACCTCCGATGTTGCAGCACACATGGTGATGTTGCCCCCACGTTGTGCAGGTACTTGGATGGTTGCCCGCTGGCCAATGAAGTTCTGACCTCTCCGCCTTGTTTTGGCCAGGTTGAAGCCTGCCTCATCCACACACAGGAATGTGTGGTGGTTCTCTTCAGCATCCAGCTCCATCACCCTCTAAAAAGAAATTGAAAGAAAATTACCCTACAGAATAATGTAGATCAAACTTGAATCTTTCACAACAGGAATCTTGAAACTGAACATTCCTGAATATACTCAGTCTGCAGTTGCTTCACCCAATCTGCATTTCTATCTATTTTAGAGGCCTTGTCTGAATTCTTCAGGGAAATCAAAGAACACATTCAGTTACAACACCTACTGTGTGGTATGCAGTGGCATGCAATATACAGTAATTTGACAATTGAGAGTAATGGCGGAAAGTTCTGATGATTGAGGCCACGGATTGAGTTTTGGCTGAATCATTGTAGCTTCCTCAGCCATTGTTATGCCACAATTTATGACATAGTCCACAACTATTGCTCAGATTTCATTGGACACTCTTTGCTGTTGCTGCCACTGTCTTGGTCCATGGCCTTGTCCTCTACCACGCCCCCACCTCTCAAACGAGGCCCATGGCCACCTCTCTGATGAGGCCTAAGCCCTACTCCAAGACAAGGCCCACGGCCACATCTCTTAAGGGGTACTTGTCCTCTGCCATTCCCTTGACCACCTACTCCTCCTCCCCCTCCTCCTCCTCCTCCTCCTCCTCCTCCTCTCACTACTTGACCTCTATTCTGACATGGATCATCTGTCTGCTCCATGTTGTCAATATGTTGTTTCAGGTGGATACAAACCTTTTATACTCTTACCGCAATGTGAAATCAATCATCAGTAATGACTTGTCATTATTGGTGTCAATAGATTTTTTTATCTTCAAACATTTATGATCTATACATGGAATTTTGTTCATCAGTTTCCAACCTGGTGAAAACTATGCATTAGGAGTAATGCTACAATGACTTATAATTTTGAGCAGTTGGATTAATTAATAGTTGCATTGTAATTAAATGAAAAGACAGTGGTATCATATGTAATGTGTGTATTGCATTTCGAAATGCTAATACTTTGATGTTAAGTTTTGTCATTGTGAACAAGTGATTTGGTTCAGCGAACAAATGATTTTAGGTTTATGTGTATTGTATTCAGGCAATTGAAAAAAGTGATTAGAGTTTTGAAAAAATTCCATTTTGATTATCCGTTTTGATACGCCTAATGGCATATCCTAATTATGGAGTAATGGTATGATTCTCCAATTCTGTTGAAAGCAAGAAGCTAAGCAACATCCAGATTCATGTTTTTTCATCTTTTTACTTCTGTTTTGGACTAACAATATATGTCTCCTAACTGCTACCACATGTGCCTTTGCAGAGTGGTTTGTTAAAGTGACCGTGTTGTTTTTTGTATTGGGTGTGTGCATGTGTGTAGGAGAATGAGCGTGTGTCTGTACATCTAGCTAATTGTCATCACCACTGCCTACTTGTTCAACACTATATACCCCTGCTTACTCCATTTAATAAAAAAAAATAAAAATTACTAACCTTTTCCTTCCCAGTGTTACAGGTATGGTATGCAGCTGCCTGCAATGATGTCTATCGCTGTATTACTGCACTGATCTCTTGCGCTAACTATGATTGTTCCTAACATGTATTTATGCACATCTGTAAGTTGCTCTGGATAAGAGCGTCTGCTAAATGCTTAAAATGTAATGTTTTTGCACGTGTGTATTTGTGCGTAATGATGACTCTCCTAAAACTGGGGGGCTGGAATGGGGATCCCTGAAATAGCGCCACAGAACAAAGATCAGGAGCAGAACCTCCACCGTGGTCTTCTCTGGAATTCTGCCAGTACCATGTGCTAGTAAAGGGAAGCAAACTTTTATATGTTGATTTAACACATGGCTACAAACCTGGTGTAGGAAAGAGGGGTACAGGTTTATTGGGCACCGGGAGTCCTTTTGGAACAGGAGTGACCTGTACAAGTGTGATGGGTTACAGCTGCATTGGGCCAACATATGCTTAGGGTAGCAGAGGTATAGTTAAACTAGGGACTGGGAGGGCAGGGAGGGAAAATCGTATTCGTATTAAGGATAGGGAGGCACAGACAGCCCAGATGGAAGATAACAGTTCAAAGTATAATAATACCTGTGAGGAACTATTTAGTAATTCATTATACACTGCCCGTACAAAAAAAAAGTCACACACTGTAATATTTAGTTGGACCGCCTTTAGCTTTGATTACGGCATGCATTCGCCGTGGCATCATTTCGATAAGCTTCTGCAATGTCACAACATTTATTTCCGTCCAGAGTTGCATACATTTTTCGCCAAGATCTTGTATTGATGATGGGAGAGTCGGACGGCTGCACAAAGTCTTCTCCAGCACATCCCAAAGATTCTCAATGGGGTTAAGGTCTGGACTCTGTGGTGGCCAATCCATGTGTGAAAATGATGTCTCATGCTCCCTGAACCACTCTTTCACAATTTGAGCCCGATGAATCATGGCATTGTCATCTTGAATATGCCCGTGCCATCAGGGAAGAAAAAATCCATTGATGGAAAAACCTGGTCATTCAGTATATTCAGGTAGTCAGCTGACCTCATTCTTTGGGTACATAACGTTGCTGAACCTAGACCTGACCAACTGCAGCAACCCCAGATCATAACACTGCCCCCACAGGCTTGTACGGTAGGCACTAGGCATGATGGGTGCATCACTTCATCCGCCTCTCTTCTTACCCTGATGCGCCCATCACTCTGGAACAGGGTAAATCTGGACTCATCAGACGACCTTACCTTCTTCCATTGCTCCAGAGTCCAATCTTTATGCTCCCTAGCAAATTGAAGCCTTTTTTCCGATTAGCCTCACTGACAAGTGGTTTTCTTAAGGCTACACAGCTGTTTAGTCCCAATCCCTTGAGTTCCCTTTGCGTTGTGCATGTGGAAATGCTCTTACTTTCACTATTAAACATAGCCGTGAGTTCTACTGTTGATTTTTTACGATATGATTTCACCAAACGTTTAAGTGATCGCCGATCACGATCATTCAAGATTTTCCGAGCACATTTCTTCCTCGAAGATGATGGTTCACCTAGTGGTTCTTCCAGGTTTTAATAATGCGTTGGACAGTTCTTAACCCAATTTTAGTAGTTTCAGCAATCTCCTTAGTTGTTTTCTTTGCTTGATGCAGGCCAATCAGATTAACATCTTTTCCACGACCACAGGATATGTCTTCCGACATGGTTGTTTAAGAAATGAGAAGCTACTCACTGCATCAGTTAGGGTTAAATAACTTGTTGCCAGCTAAAACATATTAATCACTGCAGTAACTATCCAATGGAAGGCTCTTACCTATTTGCTTAGTTAAATCCAGGTGGTGACTTTTTTTGGGGCCAGGCAGTGTAATAAAGACATTTTAGAGCATAATATTAATAGGGGTGGTTTAGCACAGTTAGGTGTAGAGGTGGAAGAGAATAAAGGTACAAGTAATACTCTGAAGTTCCTGTGTTTAAATGCTAGAAGCATAAAAACAGTTGGGAAAAAAATTGAACTGTTATGTTCAATGGGGGTTATGGCATTGTTGGGATTACAGAGACATGGCTTGGTGCAGTGGACGGGGATGAATATAATGTGGAGGGGTACACATTCTTTAGGAAGGATAGAAGAAATAAAAGAGGTGTGTGTATTGCCATTTATGTAAAATAAAGTCTTAATGTGCAGGAAATTCCAGGGATAAACTCATTCCATAAACTTTAATTCCTTGTGAGGACATCTGGGTTAGACTACTGAGAGATCATGAGAAGGGCCTTAATATAGAGTACCAGCTTCAGACAGCAACATAAATACTATGCTCTATGGAAACATGAAACAAACCTGTGCAGAAGGAGAGATGTTAATAATGGGCGACTTCAATTACCACTCTATTAATTGGGAAGTAGTGTCAGGCCAGCGTAAATGTGAAGAGGAGTTTTTAGATGTGGTTAATTTTGAGAGGGAAATCAATACTGGATCTGGTTTTCAGTAATAATCCTGACATACTTTGCAGCTCAGTGGTAGTGGAACCACTAGGGACGAGTGATCATGGTCACTTTTTATATTTTTTGTCAAGTTAAGACCGCTTCCTCTAACTCAGATAAGCTGACTTTAATAAAAATGAGAGATAATTTATAGTAATATAGATTGAGCAAAACGTCTAGATTGCAAAACTGCGATCAAATGTACTAAATATTGTGAGGGTCTGCCACTAGATGTCGTTATTTGTTACCTTTTTAGTAAACTCATTGAGTTTATTGTCCCGTGATTTGTTAATTGTTTATTGATTCATTGTTTTAGTGTTTCTATCTGTGCCTCGTTGTCCCTGATTGTTTTGGTTATTAGTTTCAGTAATGTCACCTGTGTCTGGTTAGTTCCCCCCTACATAAGTTGTGTGTTTCCTTGTTTCAGTGCTCAGTCTTGAGATTGTTCTCACCTAGTTTCCTGAATTGTTATGCGCAAGTATTTCTCTAGTCTCATTGTTCCTCGTTTTGTTTGGTTTCTTTGTGCTACATTTTCTAGTTTGTTTTTGAGTTTGTACTTGTTCAGTTCGTTTTTTGGAGCCTTGTCTCCCGGTTATGTTCTCTGTGTTCTATTTGTTCTTCAGTGTTTTGTTGTTTTATTGTTCTCATCACTAGTAAAGATCCATCATTGTTACCAAACCATCTTTGCCTCCATCTCATTCTCTGCACTCAGTCCACCTCCTAACAAATATAAAACAATTTATGATTGATGCACTGTGTAAATTCATCCCAAAAGTAAGGAAAATAACATGAAAAAGCATGGGACTTAATGCAGTACCGAATTTTTCCCCCATTTTTCTCCAAATGCCCCGCCCGATTGGGGCTAATGGCCAGGGCCGGTCTGGCACAGACGGGTTTAGAACCACGTCCGTGATAGGCAGCTCACACTCTTACTGGTCCAGCCAAAATACAGGTGCATTAGACCGCTATGCTATCCGCCAGCCCAGTACTGGATATTTTTTTGTCAGAAATGATGAGTCTAGATGGGCTGAATGACCTATTCTTTTATGTATTATGTCTATTATTAAGAAGGTGGTATATAATAAATAATACAGGTAATGATCTATATTGTATGCTCAACATATATTATTTTATACTAATACAATTGCTAAAAAAAAAAGACTTTAGGAAGTGCATCCCGCCCTCACGCACAGTGAGGTAGATGTTTGGGAGGCAAAAAATTCAAGGGCCACAGTTGAAGATCTACAAAACTTGGTTGCTTCTTGGGGTCTTCAAGTCTACCATCAGATGCCACCTCCATGCCAATAGACTTTTTGGAAGTGATGCCAGAAAAAAGTCTTTATTTAGGGCAATCAACAAAAATAAGCAACCGAGTTTGCTAAACGGTTTGGTGCTGTCTCTATCACTGGTAGGTGAAATAATAGAGGAGAGAGAAGAGAAGAATGACCTGTGGGTGGGTGGCTGAGGGGGGGCCGGGGTGTTGGGTTCAGGAGGCAAAGAGAGGAAGGAGAGAGACACATCAGGTGAAGCATGAGGAAAATATTTCAGAAATGCTCCAGGCTTCTTTGGCAGGAAGTGGAACAGTTAGTCAGGACATTTGTGTGGAGAGCAAACTGACGGCCAGTCCAGACACAAGCACACACACACACACATGTGCACACAGACACATATACACACAAACACATGTGCACATGCTCACATACACACACACAGATAAGTATGACTGGACTATGACCTTCACAGCACTGATGAACGTCTTTCTCATAATGAAACTCAAAGTGGCAAATCCAGAAACAGTTCATACAAATTTAAAATGAGAAAAATGCACACAAAAATGTATTTATAAGCGCTGAATTGATCCTCTCTCACTCTGCAATCCATTGGAACACTCTGATGTGTTCATGGGAAACTATAACCTCAGACGAGCGTGTTTAAAATTCCAGCAGAGCACCGGTTTTTGTGAGGAGGGATTTTGTGGCTGGCCAAGCTTTGGGCTTGGGGGCTGCTGGGGAAGAGCCATGTGCATGTGTTTATGTACAGAGGACGTCTGGAGACCAGAGACTGCCCCCTGCTGCTGGAGTACGGAACCTGCACGGAAGGCAATTTGTTTCCTCTGTGCAGATAGTCATAAATCCATTAAATAAAAATGTAAAAAAGAGAAAAAATAAATAAATCTACTGTCAATCAAAGGTTGATTTTCTGCTCCACTTCAGTCCACATCTTATCAAACTATAAGGCAAACTCCTGATAATTGTTCAGGGAGTGGTCATACTGTAGATTTATTACCATAGTAATTGTTTTGGTGCAGAATTCCTCCCCAACATTTCTTCCCAAGTTGGGAATGCTCAATTGTGCTTATAGGAAGGGACGCGTTGCTGACATGTCCTCGGTCAGTTCAGGAGGGTGCACACGAGCACACGTGTAATGGTCAGCTGTCGCTTCTTTCCATTCTGCAATCCACAAGCTGAGCCACTGCCATTGCTATGCTGGAGGGCTGTCCAGCTGACAAAGCAGGTACAGACAGATTGCAGGTGCCTGATGGACCAGAGGGGTCGCTACTGAGCAATTAGTTGAGGGACAGCTAGCTGACATGGGACTGCAGGCCACAAAGACAGTCTGTATTTGATCCATGCCCATAATACCTATTCATTAACTGTATTCAGTGGGAATATTGTAAATCATGAGATGTCACATACTGTATGCAAGGTACTTATTCATGGAACTTTGTTGTAAAAAAAATTTAATTGTTGGATTGTAAAAAGAGTTTGTTTGCTTTTAATGAGTGACATGCCTGAAAACGTTAGGTACATCGACTGTATGCTCGTAGTGTATGACTGCAGCAGTAGTCTTTCATTCTGTGCTCTCTGCGGTTCCCAGCGTTCTCTCACAAAGGACCTCAACCGAAAGCACAGGTTTTATAAGAATGGATTAAATTAATTGGCAATATCATTTCAGAATGATGCAAATAAAATAAAATTGACATGATTGGGAAAAAAGTTATCTGCAATTCAGAGAAAGCATTTGAAAAAGCTACAGCAGCCAGAGGTCTTGGGAGGAGATGGGCTAGGGGGAGCTCGTTATCTGAGCCGCTTCCCTGCAGTTTCAACAAGAGTGGAGGAGATCGGATTAATTTAGTTTTGCCCCAATCCCCCGCTTTCAATAACAGAATTTGGCCACACAGGTAATAGAGAGCAATATCTGTATTAATACTTCAAGTCCTTTTGTAGTCAGAAAGTACACACTGAAAGCTCATGAGAACGACAGGCAGACTTTGTAGAGGCTCCATTAACTGAACATCTATAATATAACTGCAAAAGCTAGCAGCTGATTCAAAATATATTACAGTAAGGCATCTTTCCCATTACAATGACCAGGGCCAAAAATAATGGCCAAATGAAAAAGGAGAGATTTTAGCACAGAATTTTTATTTATTTTCATTTTCTTCTCAGTGACACCATCTTCTTTGCACTGTGGCGGTTCCATATTAGTGTGTTCAATGATAAAAACCCAACAAGTGTCCAGAAGCCTTAAGACACTCAGTTGGTGTGGACAGAGTTTGACTCTTACTCAGGGCCCTTACTAAGCCAACACATGTGTGACCATCGTGGCACAAAAACACTGTGGAAAGAAACCAAGTACTACATGAAGAATCCCTTCTATCAGAGAAAATTGAGACATACCTTTTTAATATGCATCTATAATCCAATACAGAGAAACCCCAACAATACAGGAGGGGTCCCCAACCCTGGTCCTAGAGAGCTACAGGGTCTGCTGGTTTTGGTTTTCACCTTAAAATCAGCAACCAATTCAGACCCAAGAAACAAGGTGAGGTGAGTTAATTGTGTAATCAACTGCTTTAATTGGTCAATGACAATAACCAGCACACCCAGTGGCTCTCCTGGACCAGGGTTGGGAACCCCTGCCTTATAGCCTTGGCCTGAGCATCATATACGAGCTCATGGTTTATACTGGCCACAGGAGGGCAGCAGAGGGCTTGCTATGGGCTTGCTGGTTATTGTCCAGAATTAATTAACTCTCACAAACCATAAAATCCTCAGTTTAATTCATGACAAGCATTACAGCAGGTTTGAGGCCACAGAAGAGATTTCAACTTCTTATCAGCCAGCAAGGTCCAGTATAAATTGGGGGTTTCTGGTTTCTGGATATGAAAATAGATTCATTTCAATATAAACAAAATCATGATCAGCATTGAAATACAGACTGTCATAGAGTCCAGGTTTAGGAACACAAGCACTTTGGGAATTAACGCTCTGTACATCTGAAACTATGATCACAGCCGTGCGTGAGCTCATTTACCCGTCTAAACATTATCCATGTGTGTGTAGGTTTACTAGCTGTATTAAGCTAAAGGAAATCTATTAGATTGCATTTTCATCTTTTTGACATTTTTGACATTTTTACATTTTAAGCATTTAGCAGACGCTCTTATCCAGAGCGATACAAGATTTCGATACATGGTAGGAACGAAGGTTGAAAGATGCCAATGTAACCCAGAGCATAAATTAAAATTTTTGCCAGATTTTTTCCCTTTTTTCTCCCAATTTAATAACCAATTACACCTTCTATTTATTTTTCAATTAACACTCACCACTCAAGTCCACTGCTCGTCTCTACGAGGCAAGATCATTCTCAGGGGGCAGTGAACTCCACTTCCTTTGAGACGGAATTTGCCCACCCACGTTCTGGAGACTCCCTTACATGCTTCACGACGGACCTGAGCTGGCTCACCCAACCCCCTCCCCTGGGGCGGACAGGTGAATGTCATCTTAATTCAGTTTTCCCATACCTTGAGAAATGAGTAAATAAACAGCACATGCAGACCCTGTTATGGTAGCATGCTCTGTTATGGTGTGGGGTTCATTTTCCAGGCATGGTTTATATCCACTCAACCCCTTAGAGGGCAAGGTAAATGCTAATAAATACAAAGCTTTTGTAGTGATCACCTTCATTCTATGGTGAACCATTTCTATCCTGGTGGAAGTGATCTCTTCAAGGATGACAAAACCCCCATCCACAGGTCACAAGAATGGTTTGATGAGCATGAAAAGAACGTAAACCATATGCCATGGCCGTCTCAGTCACCAGATATCAACCCAATTGAACATTTATGGGAGATTCTGGAGCAGCGCCTGAGACAGCGTTTTCAACCACCATCAACAACACACTAAATGATGGAATTTGTTGTGAAAGAATGGTGTTGAATCCCTCTAATACAGTTCCAGATGCTGATATTAACATGAAAATGAGACGTTATTTGAGAGGGTAATGGAAAGGCAGGCACATGCACAGATAGGGCCCAAGGGGGGCTTGAGCCCCTGCCCTTTTGCCCTCAGAGTCAAAAAGTGCCCTTTTTTGGCTGGTGTTAATTGTATTTTCTTTTTTCTTTATTTGTTATTAAAATTCTATCAAATATAAAGAGGGAAATGTATAGTATTATCCCCCCCCCACCTTCCAAATGGTTTTGTCTCAATCAATCAATCAACGTCGCATCTTCCGACATTCCGAATACAACTTGCCATGAAAAGCACCGCATCCCCAGCCCCAGTTTGGTTACGGTGAATGATATCACTCAGGTAGGCACTGTTTTACATTTACATTTACATTTTACCATGATTAAACAATCAATACATGGTAGTTTTAATTATGAAACCACGATTAAACAACACTTATTTACTTTTTATGTTATATATCCGTTTACTCCCACGTGGTCCAGTGGTTACAATGTTCGACACTGGCCACGGAGACCGGGGTTCGATCCCCGTCCCGCCAGAGTCGGCTCTGGCCGGGAGTGCCACCACGGGGTGGCGATTGGCTGTCCACCCCAGGGAGGGGGGAGGGAAGCCGACAGGACGTTCGCTGCGCATAAGAGTGGCCCTGTAGTACCGGGTTATGATCGACGGCCTGGTGAGTGCCGCCTCGGAGGAGACGGAGGCCTTCATCACGACCGGTCGCAGGACTACGGCAGTGAACTCACATTACTAGGGGGGTATTGACATAAAATAGCTACTAAATTGGGAGAAAATGGGATAAAATCAGAAACAATTTTTTTTTTAAAACTATTAAGTAGGTCAGTAGGACTTGCCACCTTCATGCTGTAATTTCATCATTACTAGCCTCCGTACTCATGAGCAAGTAAGCTAGTCTAATTATAATTAAAACGACATTATCACCATCATGCAGAGCTGCAGGTTTTGCATAGTTTTGCTAGTTTAGTGTAGTCACCCCCTGTTCTTTATAGCCAGTTTTCTAAAAACGTGATGTTTAAAAGTGTATTATTGTTTGGGCATGTAGCAGTGTGTTTCCCTGTTCAAATAAAAGTTTAAATCAATCAGTCAATCAATCCATTTTGTTTGGGAAATAAGAAGCAGCATAAACACTGCTAGAAGAGGCAAATACACCTTGTCTCCAATGAAAGGCAAAATACTACTCACCTCCCTGACCCTGGATCAATTTTTCAGCCATATGCATAGATGTAACAAATATATAAGAGTGTGTTTAAGTAGTGTGTGTGTGTGTGTGTGTGTGTGTGTGTGTGTGCATGTGTGTGTGTGTGTGTGTGTGTGTGTGTGTGTGCGTGCGTGCGTCCATGCGTGCATTTTTGAATATAATATAATACTGGTTTCTTTTCCTCTCAGTATGATGCTCAAAAACATGTTACTAAAATCAAACTGTAGTTCAGTAGTTGTACCATATGTCTCATTTATAAAATATATGCAGTGTAACAAAATGATACAGAACATGAAAACAGAAGGAAGTTTTGAAACCCCAAATTCAGGGGTCTTATGTATCAAGCATGTCAGAGTAGGACTACTGATCTAGAATCTTATCATTAGTCATTACAACATCGGGGTGGGAATAGTGCGTGTTGGTGGGGTGAGTGCCCTTTTTTTTTTTTGCTTGAGCCCCTGCCCCCAAAATGTCTGTGCACGGCCCTGTGGAAAGGTATGGTAAAACACGCACGCAAGGGAGCACTCTCCTCCCACGGAGTCCGTTCCCTACACCTGTCTCGTCTAAAACATTAGTTCAACAGATTAGTGGTGGTTGAGCTGAGTCTCCCCCTTTCACTGTAAAGGGCTTTGAAATCATGAGATGAAAAGCGCTATATAAATGCGACACATTACCATTATTATTATTGTAGAATCTATGCCAAGGTGCATTGAAGCTGTTCTGAAGGCTAGCGGTGGCCCAACGCCACATTAAAGCACTTCATGTCAGTGTTTCCTTTATTTTGGCAGTTACCTGTAGATCAGACCCACAGACAGACACAAATCGTGCAATATACTTTTGGGTGATAAAGCACTGTAACTTATAACCATGTCTTGCATTTCTACTACATGGCCACTAGATGGTAGTGTCATACATGGTTTGCTCTCATAATCACTCAACCCCAGATTTACTAAAAAATTGACAAACCAAAAGATAATAAGGAACAAGATTATATCATTGTTGTTCTGATTTAATATTTTTGGTCTGATGTTGTTTTTGCTGTGGATATGACAGAAATATTTAAACAAAGGAAAAAAAAATGAACATATTCTTGTGGCTTTTCGAGAAGTCCCATGGAGCTTCAGTGACTGGTATTGCTCAGTGACATGCCTCCTATATTGGCATGAGATAATATTGTCTTTTAGGACAGGAGAGCCCTGCCCTTCATACATTTCTCTGCACAAGAAAAAAGTGCAAAGCTTTGGAACACACTCCTAGAAATGACTGATCTGTGACTTGTGCTCCCTTGATGACAGGAAACCATAGTGTAAGGGATAGCAACATGACCTCACAGCACAGGGACCTCACCCAGCAGAGAGGGGGCGCTAGTGAGACACACAAGAGGCAGACGCAGGAAACGGCTCCTGTTTGCTGGTCTAACCGCAGGTACAAGTGGAGGCTGCTGTGCTTTAAAAAATATTATATTTTTGTATGGTTACCAACCTCATTTTGCATGCCTATGCATGAATTGCAAATTTTGCCCCCTCAAAAAAAGTTGTATGAAAGCATAAGAGGTCACTCAGACTTCAAAGCAATGAGTCATACCACCTGCTGATTCCACGGACCTGATGTCATAGACAGTTTTTTAGAAATGTCCCGCCATCCCTTTGTAGTTTTGTCATTGGCTGATTGGTCAAGCCTTTCCTTTGACTGAATGAGTCTCAGAGATCTGTGGCCCGGGCTGTATTGCGCCGTGTGGGGCAGAGTGCGGCTCTTGTAGTTTTGGGAGTGGGGGGCCGTCACCCATTGTTCCTGACAGGACGCCACGGCCCATTGTCTTAACACCCAGACCCAAATCAGACATCCTGTGCTGAGTGACATGCACGGATAACCCCCCCCCACACACACACACACACACACACACACACACACGCACACAATGTACATGCATGCACACACACCTGCACACATATCACTCACACACACACACACACATATAAGCATACCCAGACAGGCTCAGACACACACACACACAATGCACATGCATGCACACCAGCCTGCACACATATCAGTCACACATACACCTACACATACACACATGCATATACAGACACATCACACATATGTACACACTCACAGACTCACACACACATACTATATGTATGAATACACACACACGCATACACACTCAGACAAAGAGACAGGAAGCGTAATGCATCAGACCCACAGAGGGGGAGTCTCCATGGGTGGAGCGCCCCCTGGCTGCAGGCAGAGGGAGGGCAGTGTCAGAGAGAGGAGCATGCTCAGTGTGTGTCTGAGAGCGTGGGATGGCTGGGGGAGGGGGTTATGTACAGCTGGGCTGACCATACTGGAGGTCAATGGCATGCATTACCACTCTCCAGAGCCCATGTGGAAAAATCTGGGAAAAGCCCAAAGGGGCTACGTTCATTCAGACCCTGAGAGCATAGACTTCCCAAATTCTCCTCGCCAGGAGAAGTGAAGAGAGTCAACACGCTGAAAGCACGCACGTCTGCGTGCCTTTGTGCTCATTTAGCGTAGTGGAAACATTGCCAATGAAGCAACTTTAAAGTGGAGACGTGGATAAGATCGGCTGTTTATTGTACATTGTTTGTTAATGAGCACAACGTCAACTCCTGTGGGGGTCCTTTGCCTGTCTGGCCATAAATGCGTTCCTTTTCATGATGATTTCTGCTCATAAACGGAGCCCTGAGGTGAACCCTGCACTGGAACAGAGCTGCTAAAGCATCAGCGCTTTATATTCATTTGCGAGGCAGAAACCGTCATCCGGAGCCAAGTGCACGCCTTTCATCTGAACTGGATACTTACTGAAGCGATTCAGGTAATTCAACTGGCTCAAGGGTACAAGAGCAGCTCCCTGCCTGGGAATCAAACCTGCAATCTTCTGGTTCCAAGCCTGGCTTCTTCCTATCACCGTGGGGTCCTGTAATTGGGGTACGGCTCTTTATATTGTGGGCTGCACTGAATCATTTACACAAAAGGTTTTTTTCTCAATCAAAGCAAGCACATTTTCAAATAATCTTGTACTTCTAGTGAAATAATGTTCTATTACCAAATGGCAATACTGGAAAACCTGGCAAAAGAATATATGCACTGTATCAATAAATATATCAGTCTGGTCAGACACAGCTGGTGCACCTAGACTTTCACACACACGCGCACACACACACCCACAGCAACTGAAGCGCAGACGCTACGACGTGCGCGACTCTCGCAGGAGGGTACCTCGCTCCTCCCTCCTTCTCTCCGTCCTTCCTTATCGCTCTCTCTCTCTCTCTCTCTCTCTCTCTTTATCCCCCCTCAGCCGCCCACACTCCACAGGACTGCATGCTGATGGCCTCCATTAGGGCTGTCAGTAATCAGATTGCCAGGAGGGGAGGAGTGTGAGAGGAGAGGCAGGAGGAGGAGGAGGAGGAGGAGGAGGAGAGAGAGGGCGGAGGGAGGGAGGGGGGGATCCTGGCTGAGCTCTTCCTGTTGTGGTAACCACGCGCACTTGGTCTCTCACTGCAGCACTTGCTACAGCGGGAGCAGCGGCAGCGATTGGCTCCTTCTGCCTACTGAGAGAGAGTAGCCTACCCTCCCTCCCTCTCGCTCTCTGCCTCTCTCTCTCTCTCTCTCTCTCTCGCTCTCTCTCTATCTATCTCTACCCCTCTCTCTCTGGCTGAAGGACCTGCGGTCAGCACAGCGGCTCACGCTCTCTCTGCGATAAGGGGACATCAGCCGGATCCTCCCTCACTGTCTCTGCATGACTGTCACAAAGGTAAGCGGGGGGAGCAGGGACGGGTCCGTGCCATTTTTGGGGGCTGCGCTGCTCTCGGACGATGGATGATGCTACTGCAGCATGGGACAGGGGAGAGGGGGTTAAGGTGACAGGTGGAGGGGTGGCAATGAGAGGGCTAAGGGCAGGGCAGTCGGGCTGGGTCAGCTTGCAGCTTATTGCCTGCGAGACTGTGACAGCTTCTAGCTGCAGCGCAGTAAGCCCCTGATCCAGGTCGGCCTGGTCCTTTGTACAACTTTTTTTTTTTTTGCTGCATTATGTCCTCTGTGTCCCTGCAGTGCTCTTAGAGGTTAAAACTTGTTGGTTTGCTTGTCGGCGTGCATGGGGGCAGTGCCGGTGCAGGCAGGCTGAGGAAGGGCTCTCCCAGGAGGGATGGCCCTGGGGGAGAGAGGAGGAGGTAGCGCTTGATCCGATGCACAGGACAGCTGCAGTAAGCAGATATTGTCACCTGAGCAGAGAGCGGCTAAGCTGGAACAGGAGCGGGTCGGAGCGGGAGAGCGTGTGCACGCGTGTATTTGTTTTCGTGCGTGCGTGTGTGTGTGTGTGTGTGTGTGTGTGTGTTGCCTGTATGAATTTGAGCTGATGTCAGCAGCAGGCCAAATCTCATTTAATCAGTTAAAGGGCTAGAGGAGTTTCACAGTCATATTAGCATGCTGCTACCATGCTCACAACAGAGAGGGCCCGGTTACAACTTGGACAATCTCCATCGCACACACACACACACACACACACACGAACAAACACAGAGGCACATGCACAAATGTACACATGCACGCGCCCGCGCACACATCCACACAAACACAAACGAATGCACGCACAGCGCATGTGGACACACACAAGCACACACCAAGGGCATGATGGGAGGGAAAAAAACGTCGCCAACGTGAGAATACGTGAGATGGCTGCGGAGGTATGAGGGAGTAAAACGTGTTTTGTAAAGGGATTAGGACCGAGCGCGGCACAATTACTGGTCCTGGGATCCTGTCCCATTTCCCCGGCATAATGGTGTGTAAGTCCAGGACTTAGATTACAGCACAAAGCCAATGGGAGAGCGTCTCTGTGCGCAGAAGCTCAGCGGGTGTGTGGGCATGTGTGCGCCACTGGGCAGCTGTTCTCCGCTGCGTGGGACGAGGGGCGAGGGGCCGTCCAGCTGAAGAAGGGTCCGGTGGGGGAGGCACAGCCAGAAAGGAACGGGAACCACGTGGGAAAGGGAGCGCGTCTCTCTCTCGTGCGGCAGTTTGACATAGATATGATATAGATAATGATGTTATCAATCTATTGCCCAGAGAATGAGGTAGATCTATCTTCTAGATGATGGGGCAAGGAGGAGAGGAGGCGCTGAGGGACAGTGATTGCAGGGCACTCCTTGGGAACGTGGGACAGAGGTCAGCGTTTGCTGACTTAAGGGGATGAGAGTCTGTGGCGCTCTAACATTCTCCCCCTGTGGCGCAGTGAAAGTCAGACGCCACTCAGCCAGTACAGACAGGGGGGTTATGTGTTGTAAGGGGGATGCTCGCTTAGATCATACAGCCAATAATAAAGCAGCATAGTCCCTTTAGCTCCCTGACCCTGTAGGTGTCTTCGTACTGGGACTAGATACTGGTCTAAAGCTAATCCACTAGCAAGCTGATCTTTTCACTCCAATTTCCTTTGCTTAAACCAGAGCTGAAAGGGGTGATAGGCGAGAAGGGCTAGTGTTGGTGAGTGTGCGATCATGCCTTTAGCTGTTCTGGCATGAGACCGGGTCACTGTGGTGTTATACCTAAATAAGTGTTGTAGCAAGAAGCACGCACACACACAAACGCGCACACACACACAAGCGCGCACACGCACACACACGCACGCACACACAAGCACGCACACACACAAACACGTACACACACACACACACACACACAAACACGCACACACACAAACACGCACGCACGGTGAAGTTCATAACAGTAGGAAGATGGGAAGAGGTCTAGATGAAAAGACACGTTGCAGATGAAGATCTCCAACAGGATAACGCATCGATTGAGGGTGGAATACATTCTTGGAGCAGACTACATCGGTGTGCCCGGGGCCCTGGTAAGGCCTCGACACTAAGTGGGAAGTTTTTTTATCTCTGCAATGTTTCTGCTTGTTAAAAAATAAAGTTGGAAGTGAAAAGGCGCTGCAGAGTATGTGTAGAGAGGAGCCTGAGGCTCGAGGTGCTGAGGTGTACAAGCATCTGCATCCTACCCCAGGAAGCGCAGGGAGACACCGTGCTCCACTCATAACTACATAGAGGGGGGCGGCTGTACCTTTCTAACAGAGAGGAGGGGACGGGATGGGTGGTGCTGAGACAGGTGGACAGAGAGGAAAGGAAAGGCATGAGGTCAAAGGGTGGGGTCTTCCTCCCAGGAAAAACGCCAGCGCCTGCCCCGAACACCAGGAAATGGCACAATGACACCACGTTTCCTGGAAATCCAAATTTAACCGGCTGCGGGCTGAGGCATTCAGCAGAAATGGCTACTCCGGTGGAGGAATAACGTGTCAGCTACAGTACGAAACCCAATTCAGACCAGAAAGCCTGGTGAAATGCCCTGCTTGACAGAACCAGACCCTGTCAGCAGGCTGACATACAGAGAGGAAGCAGACTAATGGTGGCAGCGCTGTTTCTGTGAACATCGTGCTGGTCTTATGTGTCAATGCTGCCATACATATGGGGTTATATAATATGTGTGTGTGTGTGTGTGTGTGTGTGTGTGTGTATGTGTGTGCGTGTGTGCGTTTTTGTGACGTTCTTGAGACTGTAAAATTGTTTGAGTGGGAGGGTTGATTTAATGAATGGCTTCATGGCAGGTTGTGTGAAAATGTCTATATGAGCACAGAGTAGTACTGTAGAGGTGTGCATGTAGGAGGTTTCTGCTTTTGGTATGAATAGTACAACTCCAACAATAAATAGTGGCTTGTGTGTGTGTGTGTGTATATGTGTTTGGTGTATATGACTGTGTGTGTGTGGGGGGTGATCTCTCTGTATGTGTGTGCTTTTGGTATGAATAATACAACTGCTCTGCCAACAATAAATAGTAGTTTGTGTGTTTGTCGGGGGTGAGGCGGGGGTATCTTTCTGTATGTGTGTGCTTTTGGTATGAATAGTACAACTCCAACAATAAATAGTAGTTTGTGTATGTGCGAGTGTGTGAGTGTGTGTATGTATTTGTGTGTGTGTGTATGTGTGTGTGCATATGTGTGAGTGTGTGAGTGTATATGTGTTTGTGTATGCGTCTGTGTGTGAGTGTGTGTCTGTCTGTGCATGTGCGTGTTGAAGCACGCTGGCCGGACTCCAGAGAGAGGAAAAGCGCTCATTGTTCAGCCTCGCTTCAGATCAATAACCCACTGAACTCTCTCAAAATCTGCTGGCCAGCCCAAGCAGAGAGCAATAAACGCTGGACTCTTGCTCCTCCACCGTTGCCCACGGCAACCCCGCGGGAACCCTGAGCCAGTGCGGAGTCTCCGCAACTCGGCGATGGGGAGGAAATAAGAGACGCGTCCCAAGAGCTCGCGGCCGAGCGGGACGCGGTCCCTTCCAGAGGTCAGAGGTCACGCAAAGCCAAGGGCTGTCCCCCGGTCAGCGTGGTCGCGGGAGCGCCGGGTTCTGTTCTGCTTGAAATTCAGACCGGCGGCCAAACCAGCAGGCGCACTTATGAAAGGAGTGAAATGTAGAACGCTGCCCTGCATGGGAGAACACCACGGGCGAGCAGAAAAGACACGAAACATTACTCCCCTTCTGTGTCTGCCATTGGGAATATAGCATAAAAGAGCTATGGGTGAGGGATTTGAGCCGAGCCAACTTTTTTTGAAGGGAGCTTTATGGCTGGTTGGCTTTATGGCCATTGGTTAAGAATTGTTTTGCAAAGAGGATCGTGCATCAAAAAGATTGTTCTAGACACGCTTCAGCCCAACTATTGAAAAAGGGGAAGGGGTTTAGTGCTCAACAGCCAGGACAATAATACAGACAAAGTCTCCTTCGGGGAAATTCAAAGGACTAACCTGAAGAAAATGGGGAGCTAGAGTTTTAACGATATTTAGCACACATAATTATTTATTTTACTTATTTGCTTGTATATTTTTCAGGGGCGTGGCAAAATAATTTTTACAATGTTTTCCTTTTTTTATGTTTTAAATGTTTTACTATTATTACAAAATTGACCAGGTTCAGACGAGATTGACGTTTTAGTTTTAGTGTCTCCAACGCCTTCCTCAGACCAGTATCGATGTGTGTTTGTTTATTATGTATGGCGTGCATGTATGTGTCTGCGTGCATGAATGTGTGCGCGTGCAAGTGCAAATGCACGTGTTTATGTTTGTGGTGTGTGCTGTGTCTGGTGTGTGTATGCGTATATGTATCTGGGTGTGTGGACGTGTGAACGTGTGCATGTGTGTGTGTGTGTGCGTGTGTACGAGTGTGTGTGTATGTGTGTGTGCGTGTGCATGTGTGTGCATGTGTGTGTGCGCGTGTGTGTGTGCGTGTGTGAAGTGAAGGTACCTGTACACCGGCTGACAGAAAGCAGTGGCATTGTGAAGACCTACAGTGATGTAGGAGGCTAGGGGGGAGCAGGGCAGCGGTGGAGGCTGTCTGTGTCTCTGCCTTCCGTCATTGTTCCAGGAGAAACCACCCACCAGGGCCTGGAGGCCTGACCCGACGCTTAACGCACTAACTCAGGGGAATCACTCCAGCTGACCTCTGGCCCTCTGCTCCCTGAGGAATAAATTACTGCGAGGAACACACACACGCACACACACACATACAAATGCAAAACCTCTAATGGCAACAGATGACTAATAAATAAACAACGGGAAAAAACACACATTAATAATAATAAAAACTGCCATAGGAGTGAAATCAGTCAGCACATGGGTATTGAGCCAGTATTCTTATAGGGCCGCTCATCCCAGATTATATTGCATCATCTTGCTGATGGATAAGTACACCCTTTGGACAGGACAATCCATCTCTTTTGATGCTGAGCGTCATGCAATGGGGTAACGGCCATCTTTGTTTACAGCCATTGGCCTGGTTCAGCTTGGAATTGATCCCCGCCAAGCTTCCCCAGGGTCAGGGCAGACACTCTCGCCACAGAGTCACTCAACCGCTAGTCAACACACGAGCCACTAAAATCATTCAACACCAGAAGGTTGGTCTGCCGTTAGCGACCTAGCGCCTGCGAAGCTGGAGGGAAGGTTGTGGTCAGATCGAGGGCTGGGAAACCCCTCCCGGTAAGTGTAGTCACTCTGCGGGTGGAGCTGGCTGTCCAAAAGTGATCGGGCTCTGGGCAAAAACAACAGGGCCTGAGGTTTGTGTGTGACTGCGCGGCTCCCACCCTACCCCATCAAGGCCAGATTCTCTGAAAGAAGTCAATCTAAAACAGCCAAAAGGGACAGAATATTCCAGCCATCATAGCTGGTTGCCAACCATCCAGGTACATGGTGTACGTGGTGAAAACCATCCCATGCAAATAAGTGAACATGCATTTTGAGTGACCCGTTCGCTTCTTTGGGCATCAGGGCACATTCATTTGACCGAAGCCATTGGCCACAGTACTCACATACCTCAGTATATCCAGACTCTGCTGGATCTCCAGCACAAGCCTAGCAACCCAAAGCCTCAACGTTCGAATCATCCTAACTGTTGAGCAGAGCCAGCTCCGAACAAATAAGAGATTAAGATTTCTCTTTTTTTCCTTTTTTAAGGGGTGAATAAAAAAAAAAGTTGTAAAGAAGCCACAAAAATGCATTCATTCTCCTGAAAGGACATTCATAGCAGATGAGATCACTACCTACTGCGGGTCTGAAGATCGACTCATAGTACAGAGTGTGTGTGTGTGTTTCTGTACTTTTGAGTGTGTGTGTGTGTGTGTGTGTGTGTGTATGTGTGTGTTATTGTTATTGTGATGTAGTGTTGCGAGTGCATTGCTGTGCTATATATAGCATTTTACCACATCTACTATAATCCATAATCCAGAATACCATAGTCAATAGGAATACAGTCATCCATTCAAGCATGACTATTGGCTCATTCTCCTCTCCGGACTTCAAACTCTGAATGCATTGTGAGGATGTGGGATCGTCGTGGAAACCCATGGGGGGGTGCTAGGGGTGGCAAAAGCCCAAAGGGGAAAAGAAAAGAGAGCGTGTCAGTTATAAATATCATGACATGAAAAAAAAAAAAAAAAAAGGAAAAGATGGAGGAAGAGTGGCACTTTAACCAGCCGTCTGTTACAATGGGGACCGCTTCCTCCTCCGGCAGACATTCCGTGTCGGCGTCGCCATGGAGAGAACATGTCACTGTTCCGAGCCATTCTGCAGCGCCCAGGCCTGGTACTTCCTGTTTGCAGGGGCCTGGGTGATGAATGCCAACATTGACGGCGGGGTGCTGCCTCAAGGCCGTCGCCGTGTGCAAGCCGGTCTCCCTCTGGAACTCAAACTGACATCATCACCACAGCTAGGTAGAGAGGCCCTCTACAGGCAGACCCCTCTCTACAGGCAGGCCCCTCTCTACAGGCAGGCCCCTCTCTGCAGGCAGACTTCTCTCTGCAGGCAGGCCCCTGGTGCAAAGCGGGTGAGCGGCATTCTGCAGGTCTCCGCTGCCAACACGCTGGGAGGTATGTGGGTGGTTACGGTGGGGGAGGGGGGTGGTATTATGTGTACGACTGTGGAGAGGGAGGTGGGGGGGTCTATAGGCTCCAGAATATGAGGAGGGCCTGGACATGGATCTATCCGTGGAAAATCGCATTAGTATTATGCAATCACACAAAGGCAACCGAGAACAAAGCAAAACAGGCACCCCTGCCCTCACGGAAAAGGAATGTACTGCAATACATTGTAAGTATATGGAATATATTTCAATATATTTCAATACATTTAATTTCTGTGAGGGTGGATTATCCCTGTGTTCTATTATACAAATACACATTTTTTCATTCATTTTGTTAATCACTGTAACAGGCTTTGCTTATTGGGAAAAAAGTGACATTCGCCTTTAACTGTGAGTCAAAGTTAAGGTCAAATACTGATTGATTCCAGGTGTTTATCTTCACCACATGGAGGAGGAGGTATGGGGTATTAGTTCAGTCACCAGTGAAAGACAACAGACTAGCGGAGACTTGCCGGCAGTGATTGCGTGAGGGAAAAGGAAAAATCAGTGACTGGCTGATTGGCCAACGTATGATCAGGATCTATTCTCAGCAGAGCAGGTCTATAAGACAGACTGCAGCGAAGTAACAGGTGAGACAAATACAGCTGTGAGACCGTGACCAAGTTAGCCCAATGTTGGATTTTTGTAGTTTTTATCAGTGGACTAACGCTAGATTTGCTCATCGGCAACCGAAAGGGCCGAAAAAACAAGAAGAAAGCTCTAACACTGGCCATCAGCCACGGTCAACAATCTCTCAATTACTAGTGTTGTCTTCTTAGCACTTCTACATCATAATGTAACAAGAACACTCGTTCTCATTCACATCCTCAACCATGGCAGACGAGAACGCAAGGAAATGGCAAATGGAGCTATGGTACTTGTTAATATGCCATTTATGCCAATCAGAACCCCCCGGAGACTATGGATGAAAGTTCGCAGCCAGGACTGGTGGTACAGAGTAGTGATGGTAGAGTTTACGGATGCAGAGTGGAGAGAAAATTTCCGCATGTCGAGAGGCTCATTCAACAAACTGTGCCGAATGATGGAAAGGGTTATGGAACCTTCCCAAGACACAGTAACGTGCGCCTGTGCCACTTCAATGCGGCGTTGCTTGCTATCGTTCTGTACAAACTGGCAAGTTGTGCTGAGTATCGTGTGGTTGCGAATCAGTTCGGTGTCCACAAGTGTACGGTGAAGAAATTTGTCTACATGTTCTGCCACGGCATGGTAGGCTCCGTTATCAGTCAGTTAATTAAAGTACCCACTGTTGAAGAAGCATGCGCAATTGCAGAGAGATTTGAACAGGCCCACTACATTCCTCAAATCATAGGCTGTGTGGATGGCACCCACATACCTGTATTGCCTCCCAGTGATGGATACAGGGACTTTGTTAATAGGAAAGGATGGCCCTCTTATGTGCTTCAAGGAGTGGTGGATGACAAATACTGGTAAGTTTTTGCCAAGCTTAGCTTTAAGGGTCATCCCTCGACACTATGTGTTCATGAGCCAGTCTTAGCAGTAAAATTATAAAAGTAAAAATACAACAATATGAATGAGCATGAATAATACTCTTACAATACTGTAATATTGAAGGTGAAACTGGCCGGATTAGAGCCGCTGGTATTGTTTTGTTTTTTAGCTTTATAGTAGGCTGCCTTGAGGGTTTTCCACCGATGTTTGACCTGGTCAGCAGTGCGCACAAAACCTGCTTCTTTGAGTTTGTCGCACACCCTTTTAAAAATATCGCTATTGCGGTGCTTTCGCCCATCGATGTCCATGATATTTAGATCTTTCATGATTTGAATACATAAATTTGTCTCATTCTCGCTCCAGAAGTGATTACTTTTCTGAGTGCTTTTCGCCATGTTGCCAAATTGCTAGCTAAAGCTATTGCTATAGCAACCAAGCTAAATTACCCAGATTCCTTGCAAAATGAACATGCGCAGACGTATATTAATATTCCGTTAAAAGGCATATTCCGACTAACATGTTTACATGACCCAATAATCTGGTTAATACAGGCATATGCCAGGGGTCTTATTCGGGTTTTTAGTAATCAGAATATGATCTTAATCGGGTTATGGCAATTGGGTTAAGGCGTTTACATGACTCATACGTAATCGGAATATTGTCATTATTCCGATTAATACAGGAATATGGTGTGCATGTAAACGTAGTCAATTACTAAGCCACTAGAACAAGACGAAATAGGCGATGGCATCACAATTTTTTAACCAGAGTGGTTAAGGTTACTGAAGTCATGGCAGTTATTAACAAGGCATACAGATTCAGATGGAATTTATGCAGTACATGTGAAGTATTGGGTGTCAGTAATATAGTGTCTATGCTAATATTAATGGGTTAGAAACCTAAACTACTACAGGCTCCCAGGAAAGCAGCAGATTCCCAGTCATGGATGAAACCGTCTTAGGTGAAACCTGCCCCCTCCCCCTCCCTCCCAAACCACATCAGTGAATGATACTGGGAGAGCTGGGTCCAGTTAAGTGGGGTTTCTGTCTCCTGACCGCATGAGTTATGGGCTCCACAGGCTAACTCTGCTAAACTCATTTTCAGAGCCCTTCTGCTTACCCTCTTCGGATGGGGTGGGGGGCGTGGCAACTAATCTGGGAATACATGTCTTCTGTCTTGTCCCGGCCCCGATTTATTGATTAAAATGTCAAGGTTTCACAGGTTGCGGTCGTACAGGAAATATTCCATTAAAGCCACATCAAGAGAGACAGTTTATGTCGCAAGGGGGGAAAACTAAGAGCGAAACGTATCACTGGCCGAGCAGGAAGAGCGGAGCCCCATGCACTTGTAATGACGGAAAGAGAAACACACTTGGGTGCCTTAAGTCTCCATCTCTGGAAACAGTTGTTTGGGTCCGAGACAAAGAAAGCTCTTTCGGGCGGCGGGTTACAGGATACGCTGTAAGTGAAATCTGTCGTATTTAGATTGTTGACCATCAAGGCTTCTCATAGGCCTTTTATCATAGGCAAGTTTATATATATATATTAGGGCTGTAACGACTAATTTGACCAATTAATCAACTGACATTAGTTGGCTCATTTTTGCTCATTTTAAAAATATACATAAAAGTTACAAAACATGGCCTCCCGGGTGGTCTAGTGGTTATAATGTTTGACGCTTGCCACTGTGACTGGGGTTCGATTGCCACGGCCGCGCCAGTATCGGGCTCTGGCAGGGAGTGCCACTAGGGGGCGCCAATTGGCTGTCTGCCCCAGGGAGGGGGGAGGGAAGCTGACATGAGCATATAGGAGTGGCTCTGTGTTACAGTCGACGGCTTAGCGAGTGCCGGCTCGGAGGAGACCTTTGCCACTGCCGGTCTCAGGGCCACGGCAGCAAACTCACAATACGAGGGGGGATTGACATGAAAAAGAGAGGGTGTAATTGGTTACTAAATTGGGGAAAAAATCTGAAAACAAATTCTTAATTTTTAAGTTACAAAACACGCACCTACAAAAAAAAAAATGTTTTAACCCAAGATGTTATGATGCAGTTATATGGACAGCTTTATAACACAACGCATCGTGAAAACATTCAACAAAAATACAGGATGAATTTCCGTGAAAAAAAGCATCTTTTACCAGCAGTGAGCAAAAATGGAGGCATCCAAACTTCATGAAGGAAGGTTGCATGCATAGTTTTTGTTTCAATTTAGCACAGCAGTGTGACAGAAAAGTGTACTGACTGCACTGTACACAAACATTTTCATACAACGTCAGTGTGTCAAGTTTGCAATAACATTTAAGAGCAAAGCATCCTAATAAATGCCAACGGTAAATGCGCAAATTGGTTTCATAGTTACAAGTAAGAGTTCCCCCTAATGTTTTATTTTAATTATAGGCACTGGCTAACAGCTTGAATATACTAATTTAGGCTACATCTAGGCTACTTCATGCACAGCAACACCATTTGTTTGTTGCTCAAATTAGCCATCAGTTGCAAGCTATGCTTGTGTGTTCTTTTTTTATTATACCATGGCTTGGTTAAATACTTGATTCTGATTGGTCGAGAGGGGGTTGATAATTCTCCAGGAAACCGCACATAGAAACAGAGAAACATATTAGTGCACGTCTGTCAAGTAGTTCCAGCTAAAGTGGCCTTATCATGGTTCCGATTCAGTGCACAAGATTGAACATTCAAATCGTAACTGAAAATAATGGCAAAAAAGAAACAGCAAAAACATAGCTCTACAACAATTTTGTTTAATTGTATTTTAGTGTTCATTTATTTTTGTTACATGTAGCCATGGTATAAGCAGAATAAACCACTCCAGGCTGTGCAGTTAAAATACATCTCCTTAAGTTGGTTTTCCTGTACAGCCTGTTGTGGTTTATTCCTCATCATTAAGACCCTGTCATTTTGGTTTATTCTCTGAAATACAACGTTGGTGTCTGCTTTTCTTTTTACAGAAAACCCTGTTTTAAGAGGTTAGAATAATTCTTAGGTTTTAATAGGCGTTTTTCAGGCATTTTAGGTCTAAATGGGTTAAAACACTACTATGTGCTATTTCAGGGCCTGAAGGATGGAGACGAGCCACTTGGGGCCTGGAACAATAAAAAATTCAATAAAAAATAAACCAGGAAAAGGGAAAGGTTTTTTAACTGATTACGTCTAAGACGTCCAATTCCTAGACGGTATCTCGTTTAGTAGCTCAGCTCTATAGCTCTTTTACCTCTGTTTTTCCACAGTTAAATAACTCATTGTTTACTGCGTTACTAGGACTTGTTAGCCATAGTCCGGGTTGAATTGCAAGCTTGTTAAAATAGCCATTGCATGCTACTGTGAGATTTATCAAATAATAATGTGAGCGAGGTCATGTTATTGTCGTTTGTCTTCTGCTGCTGTCTTACAAATAAATAGCCTTTTGTTCAACATTATTGTGTTAGTGTACTGGCATAGAGGATATATATATATATATATACTGTATATATACAGTAGTATACAATAAAACACAGCTCTGCTCCATTTAATCATTCCAAACACTAAAGTTGGACGGCAAACTCCTTTATTGGGTCGCAAAGTTAAGAAACAGCACCCGTGCGTACAGTCCTCCTTCCCCTGTGCCCCGCCTCTTGTTGTCTCCTGCTTTGGAGCTGAAGGTGAAATGAGGCTGCAGCCTGACATCGATCGCTAAGGGGAGGCGTGATGCCATAATCACAGGACCCTCGTCCTCCCCCGTCCCCCGAATGGGCCTGTCAGTGCTCAGCACAATGATAGCTTTAGTAGGCCTCAGCAGCAGGCAGTGCACTGCGTTGTGTAACCACGAGGCGAGGAGGAGAGCAGTCAATCACAGAGAGATGAAGGCCTTTTGAAAGCGGGGTTGGGGGAGAGATCAGAGCGAGAGATGGAGGTGAGAAGCTGTGAAAGCTTAGAGCGGGGGTGTGGGGTTTGACAGCGGGGCTCGGAAAAACCAGCGCAGGTAACAGCACCGCCCACGTCTCTCTCCTCTACCCCGCAGAAGAGCAGGAATTCACTCGGCCATCTGTTTCAGTGCACCCTTGTTACCATGTAAATACTTCATTTATGCGGGCTCCCGGGTTCTCTGCAATCTGTGTGAGGATCGAGATTCGACCCGCCTGCATTAAATATCGTGTGTCAAGTGCCATCAGTCCCTCTGCGCCAGAAATAATGATAACTCTCCCATAGCATATCCCTCAGCTGGAGAGCGATATAGGGACCGTTCACCATTCCGGCGGCAAATTCCCTTTGCGCGGGCTATAGAGTGTATCCTGTAGTGTGTACCGTCTGTGTCTATTGTGCATTGTTCCTCCGCAGCTGTGCGGGGGTCTGTGTGTAGGCTGCTCTCCCCCGGACAGTGGGTCTCTGTGCATCTCAGGAAGAGCAGACAGATCCTCTTTCTCGGGACGTCCCGGTGCTGAATCACTCAGTCACAGACACGGCGTGTGGGGGCCGCTCACTGACGGGACGCTCTCGCGCGTACGCTGGGGCCCAACTCTTACCATGTAATCGAGTTACACGCAGGGAAGGGTGTCTGCTGCACAAAGTAACGATCATTCAGCTTACCCCCCAATCTCTCCCTCTTCCTCTCACTCTCTCTTCCTCTATGTTGCACCAGAATTCATGTTTAAACTGTCAGGATGCCAGAACCTGTGCTTGCTTTTACAGATAAATCAAGTCTCCATAATTATAATCAGTATGTTCAAGGTACCTATCTAGCATTCCACAATAGAAGAGATAAAAAAATAGGAAGCTCCTCCACCAGATGACAGGGTCATCCTTGGGACTGAATAAATCTATACGATCTTCCATAAAGTCAAATGATCTCCGGTCTATAAATATACAAGCCAAATATACTCCTCAGAAGGGCTACTGTTCTGCAGCAGGTCCCAGCGTTATCATTCAGAACAGCTGATGCAGCTCCATTTTCTGCTCTTTTCAGGCATTTCTCCCGGAAGTGGGAGCCTGTGGGTAAATAATATGTTTCTTTCAGGATCAGCATTTCTGACCTGGAGTATAGAGGACATGTTGTTTTTTTACCAGTGCTACTTTCTGCGTCATGAGCATTGATCCAATAATGAACCCAATATTAATATTGAGCTTTTTTGTCGCTTTCACATTTTAATGTCTCATTGGGATGACATTTCCTACAGGGTGCCTGTGAACAAAAAAGAGCACGACACAGTGGAATGGGGGTTATAACAGGGGTTATAATCACCAACCCCGTGCCGTAAACTTATTCAGCTCTCCCCCTCGTTTAATGTCCGTAGGGTTTACTGTGGCTTGCAAATGGGGGAGACAAGTTACACCACCTCTTGTGAGGATTCAAATGTCTGCACAGAACTGCCCGTTGAATATGGCCATCTGGGTTCTCACCATATCCCTATGGCAACACAGTAAGGATGTCTGGTTCGAAACCTTCAGCACAATGAGATCAAGATTTGACTGAGATTTTCTGAAATGATCGCCCTTCTCACTCATTGAAATTCACAGTGCTGTTGAAGTATGAATAACCATCAACACTGTATATGTTAACAAGCATGAATTTTCATTTAGCACACGATAAATGGTTTCCTGTATTCACGGGCAATGTTGTCATGGATCAGTGCAAGGCAAAGAAGACAATGCACCTTTCAAACAATTATATGCCACAGTGTATCAAATTACATTTAAAACATATTTCTTCAGCATGCATTGTGTTATTGAGAAGTAAAGTCTGCTGGTCTGTGAGAACCAAGGGTACACATTTTATTTGATCTAGAATTCACCACCCAAATTTATTGTGTTTTACTTAATCCTTCGCTTAATTACAGTAAACCCATTCTCTCTCTCAAAGTGAGCGTTATTCTGATTTGCTTGTGAAACTGGGCCCACAGTAACCCGAAGCATTCCCTTCCCAGCCCTGTAATAAGAAGCACATTGTCAGATTTTTTCTATTTTTTCTAATCTGGAATGGCGTCCAAAGTCGCAGAAAAACAACCAAGAGGCTGCAGTAATCCGGTAGGCCGTCTGATATGAAGATTAAGGCACTTCACATTAAAAACAACAAACCGCGGCTAAAGTCACACCACTATACCACTCTTGCATAATACCTCCCCCGTTGTTATTGTTTTTCGATGGGAAATAAAATCAATATAAACTTTCAGATAGGAGCCAGCTGAGAAGCATATGGCTCTGCATTCCAGTGCAGAGTTCCCTGGCCCTTTCTCTTGCTGTGGTTGTGTTCTTGGTGGGTCTCTGTGCCAACTCGTTTATTTGCTCAGGGAATTTTTTGGATCGGAGAGGGATAGATCAGCCAAAGGAGAAATTCCACCCCTGAGATAAAAGTCATCCTCCTGTGATTGACAATTATAAACAATCCAAGTGTTTGTTTTCAGAATATTAGTGCATATATTCATTGGTATTGGACATGAGTTGGGCAGTGGGGTAATGCAATATATACATATACAGTCAAGCCGGAAAGTCTGCACACCCCTTTCACCCTCTCCACGTTTCATTGCGTTACAGACTTATTCTACAATAGATTAAGTTCATTTTTTGTCAAAACATTCTACACAAAATGGCCCATAATGACAAAGTGAAAACAGGTTTTTAGACATTTGTGCTAATTTATTAAAAATCAAAATGTAAAATATCATATGTACACAAGTGTGCACACTCTTTGATATGACACCCAAAAGTGAGCTGAGGTGCATTTTGTTTCCACTGATACTGCTTGAGATGTTTCTACAACTTGATTCTAGTCCACCTGTGGTAAATTCAATTGATTGGACATGGTTTGGAAAGGCACACACCTGTCTATATAAGGTCCCACAGTTGACAGTGCATGTCAGAGTAAAAACCAAGCCATGAAGTCCTAGGAACTCTCCATAGACCTCCGAGATAGAATTGTGTTAAGGCATAGATCTGGGGAAGGGTATAAAAACATTGCTAAAGCATTGAAAGCACCCAGGAGAACAATGGGCTCCATCATTGTGAAATGGAAGAAGTTTGGAACCACCACAACTCTTCTTAGAGCTGGCCGTCCGGCCAAACTCAGTAACCGGGCAAGAAGGGCCATGGTCAGGGAGGTGACCAAGAACCCAATGGCCACTCTAAGAGAGCTTCAGAGTTCCTCTGCGGCGATGGGAGAACCTGGCAGAAGGACAACCATCTCTGCACCACTCCATCGATCAGGCCAATCAGAATAAGTCTGTAACGCAATGAAACGTGTAGTGGGTGAAAGGGGTGTGCAGACTTTCCGGCTTGACTGTATATACAGTACATATGCGGATATAGTGGGTTCAAAAAGTACTCACATAATCAATTCATAAATAAATAATTCATTCAAATGATCAAAATCACAAAATCAGTTGAATGGCCTCCGCTGTGTGCAATAATTGTGGATCACATGATTAACACTCTCTGTGAAGACCTTCAGTCAAGTAGTACATTTCAAGCAAGGATTCAACCATGAAGAACAAGGAGCGTTCAAACAACTCAGGGATAAAGTGGTAGACAAAATACTGGGCATTTAGCCCAAAAAGTTCCCATTTTGTGTCATTTGACCACAAAACCTCATATAATTGCTTTATTGCAAACTCCATAAGGGATTGCCGATTGATGTTTGCAACAAAGCGATTATATGTGGTTTTGTGGTCTTTGGAATGGTTGTATACCATTTTTCTGATCGGTGCCTTTCTGCAACTTTCTCCCAGAGTTGTTTTGAAAGCTCCTCATTCTCTATGGTTGGATCTTTCCTTGAAAAATGGGCAGTCCCATATGGATTTTATTATTGGCTTCTTTCTTGCCACTGCATATACTTCTCATTTTCAAAATGTCTATTTTTAATTACATTTTTATGCCTTACTAGTTTTACAGTCATACAGCTGTCTGCGGTGAATACAGCATCACTTAAGTCAGGTCATGCATTTGATAAATACATTTGTGCGTTTTTGTGTGTGTGTGTGTGTGTGTGTGTGTGTGTGTGTGTGTGTGTGTGTGTGTGTGTGTGTGTGTGTGTGTGTGTGCGTGCATGCGTGTGTGTGTGTGTGTGTGTGTGTTTAGGTAAAATAACTGTAGGAGTGTAGGTACCTGAGAGATACAGATAATTCAGTCAGCTCTGTCAAGGAGTCAGAGACTAGTGATCAAATGAATCTGTACTATGTACTATGTACTACTACTATCAAATAAACATTACTGATCAGCTGTTGCTTTATCTGGGTAGGATATGGTAGGATCCTAAGGTAGCCCTTTGTGTGTGTGAGTGTGTGTGTGTGTGTGTGTGCTCTCTTTACTGGGAACACACAGATGTGCGCGGTTCTTGCCGGCACAGACAGGCCTCTAGGCTCAGAGAGACAGAGAGTCAGGTGCAGCTCAATGGGCAGGGGGCTTTCAGCAGGCTGTGTGTCTGGCTGCACTTGATCCTCTGCAACAAGGGGGTGGTGGGGGGGGATTTCCCTATCCACTGGGTAGAGTAGCAATCCTGATCTCAGTCATTTAAAAAAGAACAAATTCGAGCCCATCAGTTGGAAGAGGGTCGTTTTGAAAAAGTGCTGATGACAGATAGGCGGTTGAGACTGCAGGCGATTTAGCCCATTCTGTCACACTGACTCTGGATCAGTAATCTTCAGCCGAACAATTTGCGCGAAGCCTGATCTGGCGTTCGCCGGCTTTTCATCTCCCAAACCCAGGTGCAGATATTGCTGGAGCGATTTGTGCTTACCGGGGGGGGAAGGTATTTCTACAATACCATTCCTTTCAATTGTTTCAGCATGAAGGATTGGGACTGGTATCAAACGAATTCAGCCATCTGGAAAAAACGGTGCTTTAAAAAAATCTTAATAGGTTGGTGCCAGTGCAGCTGTGGAAAGCTACTGTTTGCACATACCATGCTTACAATCATCTCAGTGCCCCGAGACAAAGACAACCGAGGGAGCGCACAGCCCGAACAGAGCAGGTGTGGGAGGAAAAGGGGGGGGCTCAGGGATTGGGAGTTGTGTAAGAATGTATATTTCTGGAATGAATGGCCAGATTAAAAAAACTCTCCACCCAAGAGATTAATGAAAAGAGGGCCCGAGTCACATGACTGAAAGTAGGACAGGGCAGGAAGCTCTGGGAAAGAACAATTGATAGGGAGGGAATCAATGCAATTGTTCATGATGGACTGATTACATGTGTGTGGTGTTACAGACAGCAAATAACCCCAAAGACATTTGGATTTGCGCTGCACAGTTAAGTAAACATTCGTACATTTGACAAAACAAAGACAGCATCATCATAGCATCGTCTCGTCCTTGGATACCCTTTCCCCTCTGGTTAATAAAAATACACACCCAAATGGACAAGATGATTAAGACTGGGAGTATAGTCATCTGAAATGCACTGCAACAGAATGAAGGGGCACCAACAGCTGTTCCTCTCTTCCCCCTTTTCTTAGAATACACACATACACATACACACACACACACACACACGTGCCCGCACACACGTACACACAGACACACAGTCCCTGCAAAAATCAAACAGTTGACATCTAGTTCCTGTACAGCCATTGTTTAAAACTGATGATTTACATTCTACTGTAAGCTTGGCAGTGCTGAGTAAATTGAATAACAATAAAAATCACAGTATTCACAAACTCAAACAACTCATTTCCTCCTTGTATAGTTCTCCACAACAATGGATGTACAGAAAAATCTACACACACATATATACATACAGTATATATTCATACAAAAATACAAATGCACCTCCAAATAACCATGAGACCATGAAACAGGGGAAAGAGGAAAGATGGTGAAAGATGCATCCCTTTTTATTTTGCGTGTTTAGGTACTTTCAAAAACGACATATGTAAACTGTGGTCCCTTGGCCACAAGTGTAGGAGTGGAGCTGGCTCCTATCTCTGTCGGACAGAATACACCCCTCCCCCCCTCCCTCTCTTCCCAGCAGACAGCAGAAGTGAACAAAGCCCTGTCATAATGACAGAACTCTTCAGGCTGAATTAGGATGATGACTACACTGGTAACTGCTGTAGGACACAAGGACTCCATGTGTTCGGATGCTGGCAGAGGGACTAAAAGGACACTGGGTGCGCTGGGAGACTAAAGGGATTAGATTAGAGGAGGGGGAGAGCAGGGGTCTAATATGATATAGTGAAACGTGATGTCGGAATGAGGGGGCATCAATCTCATCAGCAGGAAGTGTAATTGCATTAGGAGATGACAACCTGGTCTGTTTCCATCAGGGGTTACAGAAGGCTGTGTCTCGGACCCTTCGAGGATGAAGGTTCGAGGATGACATGTGCCATGATATGAAAGACAATCAGCTCGCACCAGCGCGCGCACACATGTGGTCGAAGTGTGGGCGGCACCTGTCCCTTCTGCAGCCCAGAAGGCAGAGGGGCACTGCTTTCTCCGGGGCTGGGTGTGGCGGATGGCACGGGTCCCCAGGCAGATGGCTCAGAGCTGACTCCGCTCCTGCAGTGAGCGCCTGGCCATTAACATGGCCAGCCAGGAACGATTGGCACACAGAGCCCCCCCCGCCACCCACCCCCCGCATGGCACTTCAAACGCAAACGTCCCGTCCAATTTTTGAACAGCCTTTACAAAGGGAGGGAGCGTAGGCAAGCTCTCCACATGACACACGTTTTATTGGTTCGGCTGAAGGAAATCCCAGACAGACAGGGTTTCATTAGGAATAAGTAAGCTCTTCTGCTTCTAGTCCCGTGGTGGGTGGTCCAGGTTGTTCATCCCTTCCCCATCAGGACATCAAGACCATGGAGACAACGGAATAAAGGCAAAGATGGGGAGGGGGAGCAATGCAAAAAATAAAGAGAAAAGAGGGAGAGAAACAGTGTGTGGGATATCAGTAGCCAGCCAAGACAACAGGTGCTGCTCATTTCAGGTAATTAGCCACACACTGTCTGGAATACCCTCTCCCCAACCTTGTTTTGGAAAACTGCAATTAAAATGGCCAGGTCTGGAGGCAGGACCTGACCAATAGAGCAGGACAGTTTTACGCCTGGTAGAAGATACCATGAATCACATAAACACCCACTCGCATTGTCTTCACCCCTCTTACCTATGTGCACAAAGGATCACTGTAGTCATCACTTCATGTTTATACGTGTCACTGCAGGAGAGAGGTTGGACAGCAGATAAATAAGAGTGACGTGTTTACAAAGTGATGTTTACAATGTCACAGGAAGTGACCCAGAGCAGCAGTGGGAGAGGAAGTGTCAGCCATGCCATTGGAAAATATATTAAATTCATTGCTTTGGCAAGCTCATAGCCGATGTGATTAGACCCAGTCATTATTTTGCCAGGACAGCGATTGTGAATCACATCGCAATTAAAAAGGGCCCCTCACTGTGGTGAGCAGTCTGGCGCAGCTGCACTCCATCACCAGTGTACCGCGAACTGTCTGCTTTTCCACCATCTTCTCCCTCTCAGCCTCTGTGAGGACAGCACGGGACCTTCACTGCATGTGCTGAACAGTCGGCTCCCGCTCAGTTCCTGAGCATGTAACAGCCAATGAATCTCACACATTAAGAGTTGGCCGCAAACAAGTGTGAGGCCGTCTGACAGCAGGCCTGCACCTGCCCAGCGTCCTAGCAATAGCAGCTCCCACAATGAGATCAGCCCAATGTTTATACACTGTGAGGCTGAATATGGATTACAATGGTGCAATCTATCAATTAAGCGGTTTGTCTTTGTTCATGTTGTTGTTTTTTTGTTTTTTTGACCAAAAAATTCCTTCATACACTCCACGAAAACAAACATGGTGGAAAAATTGACAGAGAATGGGAGATCGCTGAGTCACAATCTGGCACCTTCTGTTCCTGAAAAGCCCCCACCGGTCTCCTCACATTCCCTATCAGCAACCATGACCCCCCTGAATCAAACCCCCACCAACAACCCCCCCCCCCCTCCGCGCAACCTCCCACCCCCACCACCTTGCCCACCACCCTCAAGCCCCGTTTTCCCATCTGTTATCTTTGCTCATTTGTTATACTGGCTGCTAATTGCTTCAACCCGCCAAAGATGTTTGACGAAACAAAGAGGAGCTGCTCTCTCAGGTCACCTCCCATTCAATCACCTCATCAACGCCCAAGTGACAGACCAGGAAGACACGGCACAAGGGAGGGGATGGGGGTTCAGTTATACACTGGAGCTTCTGTTTAATCCCTCAGTACTTTTTTAAAGGAATATTTATAATATTTTATATATATTTATATCAATTTAATGTGCTCATATTTAAGGTTAAAAAAATTAATGGATGAATGAATGAATGAATCTGACAATAATCGGCACCTTAAACAGTTCTCTGTTTATTTTATAACCCCATGCATGAATATTATTCAGATCCTGCAGTTATTGGGAAATCCCAGGATTAATGTGAACGGAAATGCCATTTTTATAGTTTCTCTGAAAGACCTCAAATACTGTGTTAACATAAAGTCATTTTGAGTTTGTTTTAAATACAAAGATGAGAGGAAGGAGCAGGATTAGGTACGTTAACATATTCAAAGCATCTCCTTCTCTGACCTTTGACCTTACAGACAGCCCCATTGTTGCTGCAGAGGCGTGTCTGTTAGGAAGCGATGACCCTAACACCAAGCTAGGTCCATTGTCCAGTCACGTCAGCTGTCACATCTCATATACCCCCAGCGCATTAAATGAAAAAAAAATTGAATAATTTGAGCCGCTTCTGATGCCTCAATCTCACAATAACTATTGTTCCTATACAAAGCAGTGGATTTCTGTGCTTGTGAAATGATCAGTAAATTTTTTTATATTGTACAATTAATAATGCTTAACAGTTCATTATACTTCCTTAAAAATGTTGATGTTCAGTCCACCATTAAAAACTAGACTAAAGACTAAATATAAAATATGATCAAAAATAAGGAGGACGTGAAGGATGTGCAGATGCAGAACTGCAGGCTACAACCCATGTTGCTGCTATGTAACATACTCCCATTTCAATTTTCCCCATTGAGTTTCCTCAATCCGGCCAACCTGGCCTCTTTTTCTCCATTGCACATTCACCAGCTAACTAATTTATTAATGTTGACTAACCGTCAACAATATATTTTTTCATCATGTATAATGCAGTCATTAATAATTTATAAAGCATTTATAACTGCACTGCATTCCAAACTGTTGTCAAATGACCACTCTCTATCCTGACTGAAGAGTCTTTTCCTCCTTAACAAACACGAAATGAGCTTCAGAGTACCTGCCATTCACATACTGTTGAAAACAGTGGAGAGACAGTTGGTAAAATGTTGCTTTACTTCACAAAAGCCCCCGTCGGCCGACTCTCTGTGAGTGAGGTTGTGTCTTTTAGATGCCGTGTCCCATAGTGGACCTGTTAGACAGATCGCGAGCCGCCCGCCAGCCATGCTGCAATGTTTTATTGAAGGCCGGCTGTCTGCGGAGTGGAATCTGTCTCCCGGACAACAGCAGGGCGGCCAACCAGACTGCTTCGATTCCCACTCACACAAGCCACTCCCTCAGACTCCTCCTGCTCCAGCCTCCTGTGTGAGCTGGCTCCTCCGTGGCTGATCTCTGCACGGCCCAAAAAAACACGGGAGGCGCAGACTCCTCTCACAAAGGAACGAGCCGTTTAGTCATTCAAGTTAATTCATGACCTGCGCACGCTTAAATTATACACCCTAATCCAAATCAAAATATTAACGGATGCTTTTAAGCATGTTTAAATCTGTGACACAATAATTCCTTCCTATTTAATCTGGTAGTGTTGAGTTGGGGGGGTGGGGGGTAAATAAGGGAGGCTGGGACGTTAATAATTGCATATCATTAAGGCAGTGCAGATGTCTCTTTTGTCTGCAGGAGAAAGGCACAATGAGTGTGTATAAGGCCAACTCAGCACATTTTACCCAGTAAGGATATGCCTTTGACAGCTCTATATCCTGTACAAACAATGCTTTTCTCGGCATGTGTATATGTGCATGAGTGTGTGTGTGTGTGTGTGTGTGTGTGTGTGTGTGTGTGTGTGTATGTGCGTGTGAGTGTGTCCTTCTATAATTGTATTTCAATGTGACCTGCACAGACGCTTTTACATTCAATTAAAAAATTAATTAATAAATAAAAATGTACAGATGCTTAAATTCTCCCTGGTATTCATGTGAAGGTCAATGCTTTAATGTAGGGACAAGTGACGTAGTTATGGTTGCATTGTTGTATTGTGTTACTATGCATATTGCTTTTTAGAATAGACATTGCTCTGTGGAATGGGGTTTGGTACAAGAAGAAAAAAAGGGAAAGTGGTTATGTTTTCATCCTAGATGGACAATTGAGCAATCTTACCATACATAAAGTCCAACAAAATGATTCAAGTTGTGAAAACTGTCTTTATGTTGATCAAAACAGAAGCTAAAAAAATTACACAGTTCTACAGTATTCTCATTGTAGACATTAAAGCCACATAATCCATAAGCCTTCTTTATACAGTAGATACAAATATGTAGATTACTTGTACCTCCATAAGCCATTGTAAGGTGCATTAGTATAATTGCACCATCATTTCAAATCACTTTATTCATACTACAAAACATGTCAGGGTCCAGGGGACACATTTGTGCATGAAACCAACTCAGTTATTCTGTAGCTTCACTATCATAATGTAACTAACTTAATCATTGATTCATACAGCTTGTTAACTAGCCAACAATAAATTGTTGAATTTAGAAGGAGCCTGCTGTCTGGTGAGCAAGATAGCTAACTATGTTGCTAATCTGGTAGTTTTGAATGGATTCAAAATTAAACAATGGATTTGGGGTAGCTAGTGATAGTTAGCTAGCTATGTGTAGAGATTGCTTGGCTTGCTAAATACTTCATAATGTACTACACTACACAATGCACTGGCTTCAGTTAACTAGCTAGCCAAGTAATGTCAGCGTGCCATTAGCTGTGTCTTAGCTCTGCTAAACCACTGGCCACATGCACAACCTGTTTCTCATTGGCTCCAGCAAGCTCCTCTGACAGGAGCAGCCAATCACCATGCCACCTGTCTGGTCTCGTTACCCAGAGACCCCGCCCTCACAGAGCTGGCCGGCTACAGGCAGCATCAACGACCCCCAGCCAGAGCCACAGGGTCTCTGCGAACGGCGCCACAGGTTCAAGGCACATATCTCTGGTCCCACTGTGGCACTGCTGGTTTAACCTCAGAGCCCACCACTGCAGAATATGCAGCATGCATCAAAATGACATTTTGGCCACACACCACTTGCTGACACATCCCAGCTGTGTGACAGCTTGTAAAATGTAAGGGGGAGCGTGAGAGAGGGTGGATGACATCAATTGATGAAGTTCATCCCGTACCTCTTAATCACTCATCTTGGAATGTCGACAGGCCCACGAATTTGAGTTCCTCAAATGACCCATGACGACCTGACCTTTTTGCTGCAGGAAGAATGTTTCACCTGTGAATGTTGTCCCTTGTGATCTGCCATATCGGTGCACTCTGGGCTGGTCTTCCTTCTCTGCCAATGCTCCCTGCTCACAAACAAAGCTCTGCACAGCTGCAGCTGAACTGTGCTGTACTGTCCACTGACTGAGCGCCACGCCTGATTGAATTAAGACTAGAACACAACTCAAGCCTATGGAACAACTCTTATGAGTTTGGTGCATTCATTGTTAAACACTTGGCTTGTGCATGCTAAAATAGTGCATTGGATCGGATTTTGTTGTGTGTCACGTGCTAACGAGTTACGATAGTGTAGCATGACCTCACCGCTGCAAAGTCAACAGAGACAAAAAAATACTTTTGTTCTCACTACAGCAAAATAAGCTCTTCTTCTTCTATGTTTTTCTTACCTTGGTGCTCTCGTCTTGTTGTCATAGTGTCTGTGTTTTTTACAGCTCTCTCACTGCTTCTTTGATGTTGAGGTCAAACCTTCTGGTATAAAAAGGAAATGTACTAGTATTTAGCCTCTGGCAACCTACAGTATGTTTGTGTGATACAAGCTTGGATATCTACTTAGAAATGTACTCTAACCTGTGGATGAACTTGCATAATTGTTGTTATCACTTTCCACTTAACACTGTCATTTATTAACATCCCACATTTTTTTACCTGTGTGTTGGGCAATATTCCATTCCATCTCTCTCCTGGCGGGTCTCTACTTATAGCACCCAAATGATACAGGTGATCATCACTCTCCCCCCTCACTCAAAGCCTGCACTTTCACAGACCCACTCTATGGCCATTTGAGGGCATAATTACACTCTTACCTTCTCTCAAATTAGCACCATATGGTATTAGGGCACACTTCAACATGAGGGGGAGACACTTTTGACTCCCCAGGTGAGTGAACAAATAAAATATGGTACAAAGCCCTTTATTTAAAAACTCCTTTAGTACAAACAATGTCCCGAATAGCCAACTCCTACAGTGTGTCAGTTATACACACAATACACTTGCTTTAGTATAAGTCATACCACTGTGTGTGCTGCTTTCTGTAAAAGCCTGACTCAACATCACCCACAGACAGACGAGAATTGGAAGATGTGGAATCTTGCAGTGTGTGCCGAGTATGAAAGATGGCTGACATATCATCTTCCAACCAATTAACTCCAGCTCAGACACCCGCATGCTCTGGTAGCACCGCAAAATCATAAAAGCACAAGAAAAGTACCATCTGCTGGGAAAAACCACCATTACCATCTCTGTGAATGTAGCGGCTGGCTAAATTTCTCCTGCATTTTGCGATTAACAGCTGAGGTCACAAGAATATAAGTGCCCCCCCTCCCCCACCCCTGCACACACACAGCAACACCCCCGGAACATCTGTAGGAGTTGTGTTCATTTCACCATTTTCATTTCATGGGAACATGAGAAGAAAAAAAACACTTGGGTGCTTTAGAAAATTTACGTATTGTAACTGTGGTCCATTTAGACAGGATATCTAGTTTTGCTCAAGGATAAATCGTCCGTTGGAATCGCTGGAAAATGTGGAGAGGCCGGCGTTTCTCACATTTGGTTATTCAGAGATATCCCCTGCTGTGCATTTCCTGCGTATTCAGTGTGTGAGTTGTTCTTGTGCATAATGCATACTGTACCTCTTCAACAATAGTGTACAGTGAGTATAATAAGTATTCACCCCCTTTGCCATTAAAAAAATTTTTTTTCTTAATTAATAAAAAAAATAAAAAAATAAAGTAATTGATTCCATAAGAACCCCCCATAATACTTGGTAAAAGCACCTTTAGCTGAAATTACAGATGTGAGTCTATTTGGGTAAGTCTCTATCAGCCTTGCACATCTGGACATTGCAATTTTCACCAATTCTTCTTTACAAAATGTACTTTTTTGGAGGGTAGGGGTGATTATTAAGCTAAGTTCTCTGGCATCTTGCTCTGCCTCTATCCACGCCATACAGCAGCTTACAAACAGAGCTTCCATTATCCTGATTTAAACCGTCCCTGTGAAATTCACCTCCTGGCTGCAGACTAGGGGAGTGGGCGGGGGCACTGAGAGGCGTAACTGTTGCCAAAGTGGTCAGCGGGGGACCGTGGCGCTGCCTTATTTATTTTGAGATTCCGGTGAATGCTGTCGGAACTGACTCCGTACCCGCGTGCTCTGGGAAGTCGGAGGCTCACAAAGACCCCCTCCCCGCAGATTCAGTGATGAGCCAGACAGCAACCCAGTGACTTCCATTCAGGCCTTTGTCTCCCGTTCCCCCTGTCCCCCAGCCCCGTGAAAGACCCTCTTCCTCCAGGGGACATGTCGCAAGTGCGCAGCAGAGCTGCTTGTGAACACGCGCACATCCCGAGCAGGCCCAGAGCGGAGGGACCTCGAGCACGCTAAATCAGGGACTTTCTGGGTTTGAGTTTTTCTGCCTGACCTTCCACTGTGTATGCTGCTGGCCAATGGTATGCAGATGGGATGGAATTCTCTGTGGGGGAGATTTGGGAGCCCTTAAGCCGGCGCGAGGCCCCCAGGGGCCACGGTTTACATTCAGCCGTTCGCTTGCAAAATCAGCCTCACCGTCAAACAACTGTAAACCCCTTCCACAACCAGAAAATAAACAAGCATATAAAACTCCACCATGATAGTGGGGCTGGGGGTGGGGGGTAACATGGGGGAGCGGCACTTGGGGTGAAACAGTGGCCTCGGGCGAGAGGCAGAAAGCTCAATAATCAGAGAAAGCTCTCTGGTGCACTCTGGCCCTCCAGCCACAGCTCACATGCAGCTAAAGTAACAAAGCTGATGCAGACCAGTTCAGAACCTGTGGGAGTCTGTTCCGTCAGGCTAAGCTTTGAGCCCGACGCCCGACTTCTCTCTATTGACCAATAAGAGAGCGTCTTTCCTCTCATCCTGAAAAGCACATGGGAAGAAAGACCCAGACAGTCATGGGTTGCTGTGAGAGTCTCAGCACGGTTTGCTTTTTGTCTTGTTTTATTGTGTACAGAGTAAAATGGCCTGCAGGGTAATGACTTCCCTCGTCCTGTCTGGCCATATCTTGCATCCCCTAGCACAGACCACAGGTAGCACAGAGCACTCTGATAGCAGCCATTATCCAAATTTAAACCGTAACTGTGAAATTCACCTCATGACTCACAGATGGGGGAGGGGGCCAAAAAATATGTAATTTTCATTATTGTAATTGAGCAATTGTAATTTTTTATACTGGTCAACACTTTAAGTAACCATTTGGTGAAACTCAGAGGGAGAAGTGTGAGCTGAAAAAGGGCAAAGGTCACTGTGTGAAATTAAGTCACGCCAGCAAACCGGAGAGCCAGGTATGGCCAGCTTTAGAAGCACCCGGCGCGGACGAAACTGGAACGTGACCGAACAGGCCCTAGCAGCATATTTCTCTGAGGAGAGAAGGGGGGGGCGGGGGCGGCCGCTTGAGGGGGGTCCCCTCCTGCCCGCCTGGTGTCCCAGGTGCTGCCAGCGGACACATCTCTGTTTGAGTTGGCAGTGATGAATTGGCCCGGTTCACCTCCTTCAGAGTGCAGCACTAAACATCCCTGTTTGTCACATTCCTGGATTCGCCACATGCCAAGAGGACTCTGCTGGCAGGACAGGCCAGAGTGCTGTGGTTTCAATTAACGGGTGTGGGAGGGCTAGCACAGGCTCTGGACAGAAAGGTCTACCTCACAGGCAGGACTCGCTCAAACACCAGTGGGGGGCTGGAGGCCTACTGAGGCTTATCAACTTATCTGTTACGCTTAACACATAGCCTGCCACAAAACGTTCAAGATGTCCGAACGAGCAGACAAACATATATTATGCTTATTTGTGTCGCAAAGAGCATTTTATTGTTGTTTTTGTTTGGTGGATTTTGCATTTTCCATTTTACAGAGTGATGTAAAACTTGTGTTCTCCCCTCAAAGTTTCTGCCATGGCCCTGTTCAGACAGGCTATGAGTTGAGTTCCTGTTTGACATGAAAAAGAAAGAAAGAATTACCCACTCAGCCCAGGCCATATCATTGTCGCCGTTGCAGTCCGCAGAGTAGCGGTTTTAAAAGCGAGGAGGCAGAGCAGCTGGTGAAGTGGCCGGGCAGCAGAGAGAACGGGGGCGGGTGTTAATGGCTCAGCAGAGGGCCCGGAGAACACATTGACTGGATCTGCAAACGAGACAGAACATCACCGAACGCCTTGCTGTTGCTTTGAGGAAGCACATGACTGCCAGGAACAGAGCCAGCTGCTGGAATGTAACATTGGTCTGATAGGATAATGGAACAGGCAGCGATCTGGGCAGGGGTTGGGCTGAGTTTAATCAGGGCCCTCATTGCATCCTTGTGTTTAATTACAGCCCTCTCCCTATCATGGCTACCAGGCTGGGAGCAGCAAGTGCAGTAATTTTACATGCTGGTGACATTGCAAGAGCCCTTCACACGGGTCCCCAAAATTACCAGAGCATTGCTAACCCCTCCCCCCCAGAGTCTGCTGGGAAATGTCAGATGGAGTCAAGAGGAAAATTTACAAAGCCGACCAAACAATTAAAAGGGCTGACAGCCACTTACTTGGGGAGTTGGGGGTGGGGGGGGATGCTGCTAAATGACTAGGGTGGCTTGGGTCCTGTACCCTATCATTACTCTGAGCCCAGGAAAACCCCCTGTTCTGTGCAATGGAGAGGAAGAGGATATTTAGCAGAGAAGAAACTGAGATTTGCCCACCGCCTCCACAGATCACACAATCTAACAATGTGCATCACAATCTCGACTGTATGCAGGCCTATTCACTGACTGCTGTGGGCTGGTGTAGCCTGTCGTTACTAAATTAAATGCCCCTGAGCTTGGTGCACATTCCGTTGACATCATTCCCAAATATGCCCAGAAAAAGGTTTGATTGGTTTGATCTGATGCGGCACACTGTCGTCTCACAGCAAGAAGGTCTCGGGTTCGAATCCAGGCCGGGGGCCTTTCTTGCGGAGTTTGCAGTACTCCGGTTTCCTCCCACAGTCCAAAGACATGCACGTTAGGCTAATTGGAGAGTCTAAATTGCCCGTAGGTATGAGTGTGTGAGTGAATGGTGTGTGTGCCCTGCGATGGAGGACCTGTCCATTCCTGCAGATGCTGGGATAGGCTCCAGCCCCCCCGCGACCCTGACCAGGAATAGCGGCTTAGATAATGGATGGATGGATGGATGGATGGTTTGATCTGATTGGTCAGTTGGCGTGACTGATAAGGGTTTAAGGCCAGCAGAGCTTGAGGGTTGGTAGCTTTGGATGAGTGTGGGCCTGTGGTTCGTAAATGATGAGCCAGTCAGACCTCTAATTTTAAACCCCTCTTAGCTTCCTGATCTGAAGGCAGAACATTAAGGGCCATACATCGCTGACGATGATAAACACAAACATCTAATGCTTTCTCTGGGAATGATCCATATGCTTTTACTGCTGTTTACATTAAAAGTTGAACAGTATGTACACTCTGTAAAGTCACATTAAGACTGAGAATGCATAAGAGCCATTAGTGTTTCCCCTGGATCATGGGTTTTTTGACCTTGTGGGTTGATCCCTTACAAAGAAGTATACCATGCGACCGTGGTATAATACACACAAAAGTGGTGCTGTGGGATATGCTCTGGTTTTCTATTTTGGCAAAGGACAGACCCTGCACTGCATGTGCGATTAATTGTTTTAGTCCAATCTCTGTCAAATTTAAATGTGAATAATTCCTATGAGGCTATATTCAGTATTTTGTTGATTGTGACGGGTATTATTTCCTTACAACGTTGATACTGAAAATCGCCGTGCTCTTGCATGAGGTACAGGAAACGGTCCACTGAGAGCAGCCCTCAGCATGTTCATTTCCCTCTGATTCTACTTGACTGCAGGAATCTCTGCCGGAACTTATTCAATGATGCCGCAGAAATGAAGCATTTAAGCAAAGAGAGAGGAAAGCAAGACAGGAAGGAGGGAGGGAGCGAAATAGCGAGGGTGACAGAGGGAGAGAGCTTCAGGGGGTTCTGGGCCAGGGCCAGAAGTGTCTTGTGATTCGAGGGTGGCGGTGGGGGACCGGGACGCAGCAGGCTTTGGGGCCTGTTCAGGCGAGAGACGGAGCAGAAAGGACTCTCACGCCACACATGAATGCAGAGCATGCCCAGGACTGACCTTTTTCTGCACAAAAAACTTTACCTCCCGGCCCAATCCATTCAACCAGACCAAGGAGCGGCAATCTGGTGGAAGTAAAAAAGGAATCAAATAAATGAGCATCAATAAAAGAGGGATACGAGATGGTCTGGAGATTTGCACCATTTTAGCCCCCATAAAAAGATAGACAAAAGACAGATTACCCCGTACTTCGCATTAATCAACCACAGATAGCTATGGGAACAAAACAGTCTCATGTGTTTGTGACCAGCTGATCGGTCAGCTCACTGGATCTCAAAGAATGAATTCTTTGGGGACACGGTTAAGTGAGTAATTCCTTTCTCTGCTTCCAGTAGACAAAAAGGAGGCATTCCTCGAGCAGTCCCCTATTGCCACACATCACAGCCCTCCCTCCTCCAGCTAAAAGCCCTGCAGTGCAGAAGGGTTTTCACATTGCAGACCCACTGCTAAGTATCGCACGGAGTGATGGGGGAGAGGCAGTAGCCGACTTTGTGTCTACACAGACACTGTGCCAGAACCCTGCGGTGTGTTCCTCTTTTGGTGAAGAGACCGACAGCCCCTTTCCCAGGGCAAATGACGTAATCAGCTATGCAGAGTGGTATTCCACACAGGAGCCATTTAGACACCTGGGTACTAACTAAACTAATGTGGGTCAAGGGCCCAAGATCAGCTGATCGCCGAAGAAACACCAGCCACCCTTCAGGCACCGGGCCAGTTCCGCTAACTCCACACTGCCAACGGGCATAAAATGTACTCTATTTGAGTAAAACATACTCTAACAGAGTTGATTTAACATTGAAGATTTTGCTGTGTACCAGAGAACCAGCCTGATCAGAAACATCAGAAGCATGTGATTTCCTACCAGTGAATATCCTACATATAAGACAGTGCTATCACTTTGTATTTTTGCCTGATGGAAATAGCTTGCTTGTTTTCCATTATGAAAGGAAACAGGAACAATCATAAACCCAAGTCAACAATTTGTGAGTTCTGACAGGGAGCTGCTTCTGAAATGGTCACAGACGATACTTTCATAACCACAGCGGGATTAGCAAAGGAAAGCAGGTAGTCTTTGCTTATAACCATGTACAAGAAGTCCTGAGACCCTGAGCAGACTTAACCTGTGGAATATATCCTCTTAACAAAAGAACAATCAATGTAGGAAGTGGAGAGAGAGAGAGGGGGTTGGGGGTTGGGGGGAGAGAAAGGGGGGGGGGGAGGAAAAGAGAGACCGAGGTGGGGAAAGAGAAAGAGAGGATCAATTCAGCACTTTAAGAAATATTTGTGTGCCTTTGTAAGAGAACAAGAATAATACTAAAATGATTAAATATAAAGGAGATATATAGGGACAGTGTTTTCTTCTATACAAGTTTGAGAATTACTGCAGCTATAGATTTCCCCATTTCTTTAGGTACATGTTGGTTTGAATATATTAAAGTCAGAAACTGCATAACCATAAATCATGTTTATAACATTTTTTTCCCCTCACAATTTATAAGATGCAAATCAAATTTGCCTGTCCCTTTGGGACTGGCTGTCACAGCTCAGCTTTTAGATAATTCACTTTAGGCTCTGCCTTTTCAAAACAAAACCAGGTTGGCTGGACATTTCAGATAAGTTTTCCATTTACTGCAGTCTTATCAGGTTCTGTCTCTCTGCTCCAAACCGGGGTGTGAAGCAGAGATAGAAAGATAGTTTGCATCATTTTTTTTTGCATTCCAAGGAGGTTTACTAACAATAGCCTGAAGCCTGTGCTACCTGAGCCAATGACAAAACAGTCTGAGAGCACCAGGACGTGAGCCACAGTAGCAGTACTGTAGAGTGAGAGAGAGAGAGAGAGAGAGAGAGAGAGAGACAGAGAGAGGGCACTGCTGCAGCTCAGAGCCACACATGAGCTGAGCTGAGTGGTGGACTGGCTGCTGCAGTTGTAGTGCTGAGTCTGAGCTGTGATCAGAACCGAGGAGGGGGGCGGAGAGGGGAGAGGGGAAGTCGTGAGTCTGGACAGGGGAACGGACCAACCGGCCGGGAGGAAGAAGCAGGCAGACGAGATAGAACAGTGCAGAGCCAGCTCACAGGAGGTCCAGACAGACATAGGGACAGAGAGGGAGAGGGGGTGGGAGGGGAGAGGGGGGCTGCCTTTCCCCAAGTGAAAAGTCATCTGTAATGTGAGAGCCGCCCGCCGGCTGTGCCGCGCCACGCAGAGTTCCCCACACCGCAGCTGAAAGGTAAGCCGCTGCTTTCATTAAAGGACCTGAGAGGAGTGCTAATTAGCACATCCTGCTTTGCTGCGTGGCGCTAGTTTGCCTTCACCGCAGAATCGGCCCATGCCACTTGGATCAGCAATGTAGATAAGATTTTGTGGCAGGGCAGTACAATGGATCAGGAACTGGGTTTGTAACTCGGAGATTGTAGGTTCAAGTCCCAGATGGGTGGGAACCCATGCTAACCAAAAGTGCTTCAGTATGCATCCAGCTGTATCTTAGAACCATATGTATAAAACTCTGTAAGTCGCTCTGGATAAGAGGGTCTGCTAAGCAAACACATTATGAAAATAATAATAATGCTAATTATTGATGGATTCCACAGTAGTTAACAGAGCCGGCAGAGAGGTGATGCAGCACCAGGAACTGAATCAGAATGGCATTCGCCTCACTTTCAAATGGAGCACATTCAGTTCTGTAAGGCCGCGCATGAACAGCACATGAGTCGAACGCCCTTGCGCACAGCACTCAATGCCAGAGCCTGAGGCCGGCCTCTGCTGTTCGACATTCATTCTTAAAACAAACAGACACTGTGATGCATCAGAACCCAGAAGAGGAAATTGAGAAAGAGAGGGTTAGCCTCTATTTGGTATGATAAAGGATGGGCAGAGAGGGATCTGCACTCCAGGAGCAGTGTCCGGTTCTGGGCAGGGCGTGACATGATTGGATTCCAGAGCCCGTTACATACTTTACAAGGGAGAGCGAGCACAAATGACAACCTCCAGCAAGTGACGTTTTATTAAAGAAGATCGATGGTGTGCCACTTCTTTCCAATTAATGAAACAAAGTGATTAGCCAGTCGCCCCTGGGGGCACGACTGCCCGGCTTGTGCACTAGGCCACCATGGGCTCTGGCGTGTGGACAATGCCATCAGTGTAACGACATTAGGGCTTGCGTGTCCCCCCTTTCGCACGCACAAAAATCCCCTCCGACAACACCAAATGGAGTCCTGGGTGATGTCACCCGATGGGAGTGCGCTTTATTGAATTGGTCTGACTGGATTGGCTGTGAATCTTCCTCGGCTCGCACCACTTCCTGCCTTGCTTCTCTTGTTCTCTCAATAGGGGTCAATGAGTAATAGCCATGGGGCTGGACTGCTATTTTCTACCCATGATCACAATGGGCCACTCTGGGAGGGGCAAAGAATTTAACATCTGGCAATTGTGTCCCTCTAAAGAGCTGCTCTTGTAATGTTATGCAACAGAGTTAATTGCAGAGAGGGGAGGGAAGGGCATTGTGGCTTCTGTTATGTTTTTTTGTAATTAAGCCAATTGCTTCCATTCTCTGTGGAGCACTAGCATCTTCAGTATGCCACTGCAGTTCTACTGCCTTTGAGGGGGATCTAAACGGGGATCCTTTCGATCGGGACGTGTCAGTACCTTGCTTCTACTTTAATTGCTCCACGGGACCAGTGTGAGAATGAAAGACATTGGGTGACATTTTAACGGCTCCACTTGATTGATTTAACAAAGACACATTCAGTAATGGGGCTCACTTGTCTAAGCACTCCCTCTAGCTTGTACTCATTAAGGAAAGGCGTTGAGTTCCCATGACCTGCATTCCATGGCTTCCACGCCAACAGAATGTTTTTTTGCCCGGTTTTGAAAAATACAGTCATATTTCATTACAGTCAATAGAGTCCTCTACACTCCTCCCTGCTGTGATCACCCAGCTTGGTACAAATTCTGGGGAGTTTCTCCCATGCCAAGATAGGATAGGAACATGTCCATGTGAAAGCCAACTATCATAAATAAATAATTCTGGGTTTGGAAGCCCGGTGAGTGTGTTTACATGGAAACAGACAGATCCATCTTTTTTCAATAGGACGGTGCGGATCATGGTAATTTGCGGGTCCACCGTACACAGCTGAGTTTCACACAGTGGCACACTGTAAACAGTGATTTTCTATGGAATTTTAAGGGTGATTTATCAGTTTTGTTAATTTATTTGCTCTCGTGTGAATGACTTCTCATACAGGGCAATCTGTCTTTTTGCTCTTGTATGAATGGCACTCAAAGCGTTAGAGACCATGAATTTTAAGGATTTTCTAACAATAAGGCTTGTCTCCCTATCTATCCCCGTATCTTCCCATCGCCCTCTACCTATACACAGACTGAAATGAGTGTAAGAAATAAATGCTGATGAGCACAGAATACAGTGTCAAGCCAAGTCTCCCTCCTTCTGTTCATAAAGAACTCAAGATTGTTATTAAACCTTGACCTGCTTGTATTCTTGTCTAATGCTTTGTTCTGAAAAACATTGGTCACATGGTGGATGGTTTCAGCTCTCTCCTGTCCTTATTTCATTACTGAGCAGGCCTGAGCTAACAAACATGAGCTAACCCCCCCCCCCCCAATGTTGGTGCTTGCCTTGCAGATGTCATGGCGTCCGACATACCGAAGCTCCAAGTTTCGAAACGTGTACGGCAAAGTGGGCAGCCGGGAGCACTGCTTCGACGGCATTCCCATCACCAAAAACGTCCATGACAATCACTTCTGCGCCGTCAATGCCAAGTTCATAGCTATCGTCACGGAGAGCGCGGGTGGAGGGTCCTTCCTCATCATCCCCGTCAACCAGGTAAGTCAGCCAAGGTGCAGCACGCCAGTCCCAGTTGTCGTGCGATGGCTCACACTTTGGCCCACAGTCAAGAGCCATTTCACTCCAGACATTTCATTTGGAACCTGGTGGCAATCCTGGATGACTAAAACCACAGACATTCTACTTGCTGTGCAATTATTCAGCCCTGCATTCTTTGTGTCATCTCCACTTCCGTATCATGAAGGTTCCAGATGGTAACGGGTTTCTGTCTCTGACCACACCCCTTCATAAATATTCATAAGAAGGCAGAAAATCAGGGCACCTTTAGCTTCGACAATGGCAGAGACAGAATGTCCTATGTTAAGCACACTGGTTTGAATATGTGCTTGGTGAAGAGAATGTCTATGCTTAAACATGAATTCCAAATTAATATGAGTCATATTCTCCTTGACAAAGCATTTACATATAAATACTTTTTTTTAACTATACCTTTACACCAGACTCTGAAAAGGATTTTAATGTATCAGGATCACAGTAAAGCTTTGAGTCTGGGCAGCATAATGCTTAGAATTCCATTAGAGGCCTCCAAAAAATTATTATTTCCACTGAATAGTGATATAACTTCACTATCTACCATGGGAAGTATTACATTTTAAAGGTGCTGTTATGAGCTTGGCCCAAAATAAAAAGGTAATATCTTATGAGTATCTGTAATAATTCCTGTTTAACTACTTCAAATTCCTCCCAGTGGAACCTTTCAACTATTAAGTAAGAGCGTAAATATTCATGTGCTGGAAATAACTTTCCAACAGCTTTTTTAGAAGCCATGAAAAAATGTTTTTCATAGATTATAGCATGGTGATAAATTCTTCACTTAATGGGACAGCTGATTAGCATGTGCTGTTTTGTGTTTCTGTTTTGTGTGTGTGTATAATCCAATATCCGTAGTCCACTGTAGTCTGAATAATAGATAAACATATATACGTATATATTTACAGTATTTATGTGTATACAACATTTACAGAGACATCAGAGATAATTTATGCCTTTCCTCAGACTAGTAGCTCAGTCATTTTTTTGTAGGCCAGCAGCTCCAAGCAGTTATTTCCATGCTAGGAGCTAAATACACTGTCTCTTTAAGCCAGAACTAGCCATAGTGTCTAAATGACTCCTGGTAGTAAAGCCTTTTAACTTGAGTGCAGGCCAAGTCAAAGCATTACCAAAGTGCAGTGTGCATTAATCTGGCCTTTGACACTGTATGCTGGAGCGAGACTTGTACAAGTACCCGCTGGCCTCGTGAAATCAAATGCTGTCATTTCTGTCAATGAAATCAAAGGGATGCAGCCTTTGACCATCTTACCGACTGATAACGGCTGGTGTTGCTGTTCTGATGTGACTTTTTTGTCACAAAACGTGGCATCTTAAACACGGAGGCATTGCATTCTCTAATTGTAGTGTTTTTCCAAAAATCACTCAGTCCACTTTTAGTCAAGGGAATTGAGTGAGTTTGGGAAAAATACTCTTCAATTGTAAGTGCCCCACCCTACTTTCACAGTGGCTTTTTGTGTCTGGGAAAAAAAACAAAAAACCTTTCTGACTCCAAAACAGCAGAGGGTTGGCTGGTGCACAACACCAGAGGGTCCTGTTGGGACGCATGGGGCGAAAATAAATGCTCCTTCTGGAAGCAGGATTCTAATTAGGCAAAGCGGTTTGAAATTAAAAGGGCGGAGCATGTGAAATAATGGGAGCCATTACCGTGGGGATTTCTTTGGTGCCGTATATATAACTATAAAAAAAAGATTGAAAGGACAAAAGGAATCTAAGGAACATTGTTGAATTGTGCCCTGTAAATCACTTGTCAGACTGGAGTGAGTGTGGCACACACAAAGTGCGGCAGCTATACACCGCCTCTCCTGCAAAACAAAGAGAGAGTTATGCAAGCTGTCTGGAGTTCTGTGGTCGATGGAGGGCTACTCTGGCAATTCTCTTTATTTCCCCGAATGATGTTAGACTGGAGAAAGCAGGCAGTGAGGCCTGGCCACTGATCTTCGCCTCCTTCCAGCTCTCCCATTGGTCTACATCCTCCCTGTTCACTCAGTCTCACTGACCACCTCCATCCCTTAGTCTCCCTCCCACTGACTGGCTCCAACCAACTCCCTCCCTCTCCCCTCATTCAGTCTCTCTCCCACCGACTAGCCCCCACTAACTCTCCCTCCCTCTCCCCTTGCCCAGTCTCACTCCCGTAGACCGCCACCCTCTCTGCTCCCTCAGTCTCTCTCCTGCTCCCTGGCTCGCTCTTCCACTTCCCCTCTCAGTCTTGCCCCCCTGCTCAAAGCCTCCAGTGGTCCAGGTTTTAAAGTCACGTGCAGGCAGCCCTACGAGAGAACTTGGTTCCGTCCTCAAAAGACCTTTTGTCGACAGCACTTCAAAGCCTCTCAGCTTGTGTGTTTAGCCTGGGCATTGGCAATGCCCTTTATGTTTTAATGAATTCATTTTTAGTGGTGTCTGGCTTTGGCCATTTTCCCAGGAATCTTGAGGAAGGACGGAGAGAACGGCACTCGTTTCACATCCCTTCTTCTCTTATTTCATACGTCCCCCGCCCCGCCACTGCTATTGCTGTGTAACACTGCCCTTTAGGTGAGCGGTGTACAGCTGCTGGTGTTTCTCGGCCAGGTAAACATCCTCTGTTTCATTCAAGCACTGATTCTACCTCCATGATGAATGGTAAATATTCAACGACATATGACAGGCATTGGAGTCATTCCAATCATTCCTACTGCATAGACACACCTGTGTGTCTTTTGCAATCAGAATGACTACACTAATGTTCCCAAAAAATAATAATATGAATAATTTTTCAATTGCTGTTATTTGGGATTTTGAGCCGATTCTATTTCAAAACATCATTCAGGAGCAAACTAAATAAAACCCCATTGTAGTTGCTACAAAAAAGACAACACCCCCCTTTGGCTTCTGTTGGCTGGCAGTCCTGGTACATTACGTGTTGCAGCAAATTGAGTCTCTCAAGGGATTTATTGTGGAAACCAATGTTTCATTTTAACAGAGTGTCCTTGACACGTGCAGACAGTACATAATATCAACTCAGTCTGGAAGTGTGTGACAGCAAGGGCTTGAATCACAGAGTGGAAATTGCATGCTGTAACTGCCAAGACACCCAAAAAATGGGAAAAGGTATAAAAACAATATGCAAAATGATGTCATAGCAACAGTCGGAAAAACTCAGACTCTTTGCCTTGCAAAGAAGTTACAGTCACATGGGGCAGACCAAGCAGGTATCCACAGAGGAGCTACACCATAAAAGCAGGTTGGGGGAGTCCATCCACTCCCTGCGGGGCAGAGAGAGCGCCACAGGCCCCTCTGAAATGGAGATATGGCAACAGGAAAGGGCAGTGCTCCGTGGTTACTCAGCAGCATTGCTGAGGGCTTAAATAACACAGATTCACTCCACACCCCCAACAAACAGCAACAGATAGACAGCCTTGACTAAAAAATGTGCTTCACACTGTTGGAGTAATTAAAGTGCAGAGCCTGGTGTGTGAGGTGGTTGGATGGGGCGGGGTGGAGAAGGGTTCTCTTTCCATCCTGAGCAGGAAGTTTAGCGCCAGGCGGGCTTATTATTAGCCGAAGTGTTAATGAGAGGAGTCTGCCTCAAATTGTTCCATGTGATTAAAAGCGGCCTCCTGGGTTCAGCTCATCACCGTCAGAAGACTCGCTGGTGCGGTCTCACTCGCACACGCACACAGGCACATATATACACACGCACACATGCACGCTTGCACTCACACACGCACATTCGCACAAACACTGGCACACATATACACATGCACACATGCACGCTTGCACTCACACACGCACATTCGCACAAACACTGGCATACATATGCACACGGACACACGCACGCTCTCACTCACACGCGCACATTCACACAAATACTGGCACACAGATACACACACATACTCACGCATACCTGCACTCTTATGCGATGCAGTGAGTCAAAGACTGTCCAGTAGCCCCCAGACAGATTCCACCTTGGCACCGCAGGTTACAACTAGAGACACTGACACTTATATCTCATATCAAAAGGCACTGAGCTTAGATCTATGAGATAGTAAATCCCCTGGAAACTGGTTTGACGTTCCAAACATTTATTAATCGGCCTCCTTAAACTTTAAATTAATTTAGTGTTCCAATTAGATACAACGTGCATGCCAAATGATAATCGCAAGTTAAACTGAGGACACATCTTCAGAGAACAGCCCAAAGTCACTGTGATATTGTTTTCAAAAGCTGGGACAAAAATGACAGTTGGTCAGACTAGGAATGCTGCTATACTTTCCACAGAGAGCCAGCTTCCATGAATGTTGCTTGTGAGATATGCTATTCATTGCCAGAAAATGTAAAAAAAAAAAAAAAAACATTCTGTTTTTCATTGAAAACATGTAGAAAATGCAGGGAAACCAATGACCTTCTGCACAGAAAAGTGGCAACAATGAATTGACTTGTTTGGCAGCGGAGATCACCACACAAAAGATTACCGCTGTGTCACACAAGGTTAACCTTCAGAGAGTGGGAAGCGGCCACGCAAAGCCATAATAGACTGACCAGAGCCTGCACACAGAAGGGACTGATCTGATCTGGGGTGAATAATGGGTGCTCATCTGAGACAGAAACTGACAATATCAGAGCAGTCAAGAGCAGACATAGACAAGCACCTGCAATGAGGTGTTCAACAGCTCTCAACACACAACTTTGAGCCAAAATTGATTCCTTAAAATTTCAGAGCTGGCCTCCCAAGCCTCTGTCAGATCATTCATTGGGGTTTGTCTCTGTCTCTGGCTATGTTTGCTGTTGGGAAATGTTCACATAGAAGGTGGATTCTGCCTCTGAGTGTCTCTGAGATTCCACTGGATTGGCGTGGTGATTCAGCAAAGCAAAGATCTCCAGCTCAGCCAGATCAATATAAAAACAACTCTGCACAATGCGGCACATATTCCCTTTCACTGGAACTAATAGACACAACTTTCTAATGAAACAGCAAAAGAAAACTGCTGTAGCAGGAACAGAAATGGGACAGCAGTTTTAATGGCTTCAATAGGCCCTGGAGAGATGCACAATTAGTCTTTTTCCATATAATGTATGAGGAAGAGCACTGGATGAAAGCTAGGTTTAGGAATTAGGCAGATCTGAGAAGAAAGGGTCACTTGTCACATCAAATCCTGGGGCCTGAAGTGACAAGCAGGAAGTGGTGACGGGCCTAGCCGTCACACAGAAACCTATTTACAGTGGCTGAGAAACTATGAAGAGGAGGGTTGCTTAGGTCATTGTCATCCTTATACCTCTGTGTTCTTAACTTCGTCTTAAGCGATGTTGAATAGAAGTGGGATACAACAGCAAATTATATTCTTTCATAATGTATGTGCTAACCAGCCTATAGCACTGTGCTAAATGTTTTGATTGACTCTGCTAACATACTGTAGACTGCAGGTGCTTCTGAGCTGTCGAACCTCACAATCAGAGATGGAATGGCTACATTCCCGTCTTTGGTCACAGAGACGGACAACAGCAGAGCAGTCCTGAGAGATTGTTTTGCATTCAGAGAATGGCCCTCTCTCCCACCTTCAGTCTCAGACTGGCAGGAGAGCTTTACCTTCCACCGCCCCACCCACCCTCTAAAGAGATACTACAAAATGATTCCGCAGAGGAAATCACTCAGTCAGGGAGGACTCCAACTCAAACCCTCCTATTGAGCCATTTCCTCTCTGTTCCGCTCCACACTTTGCCCGTAATGCAGCACTTTGTGAGTGTGTGTGAGTATATGTGTGCATGTACATATCATTGTATGTGTGTTTGTGTGTGTTATCATGTATGTGCACGCACAGGTTTGCAAGCTCAGAGTTAACTATCTTCACTGTTCTGTTTGCACAAATGTAGTCAATAGGCAAATCATCCGGTTTTGCATTATGCATATTACATTGTGTCTTATTGCTATTAGTAGCAGAAGGAACACAAATACACTGCCATTGAAGGCATGTTTATAGTATACTGTTTATTCTATAGCATGTGCTGACTGGAGTGTTAGATATCCATGCAAAACAGAGGACACTAAATGAATCGACCCCTCTCACTGCAGGGTAAGGGGGGGTATTTGTTTGTTTCATGGACCCGAAGGCCCTGTTCCTGTGTGTTACTAAGTGTGAAAGCAGTAGGGGGGAACTCTCTGTAGACAAGGAGAGGAGTTGTGCACCGGTTGCTAGATGAGCTCATTGCGTCGCAATTAGTTCCCTTTGTTTTAAACTCTCGAGAGTGGCAAGGGTGCAGTGAGAGGCCTGTGTGGCTGGTACAGGGTAGTGTTGTATTCACACTATTTGAGCCCCCCTTTTTGAATTCAGAGTAACAGGAAGCAGCCTGTGAAGGCAGGTTAGCATCCACAGCGGGTGGGAGTTATACAGTTCATTGCCACCCTAGAGTAATCTGATCTGTAACATGGAAGACGGCCTCTCATCTCTGATTAGTACGTCTTCCGGCTCGCATCAGCGCGTGGGAGATCGGATTGGGCTATCTCTTTAATGCCACTGTGGGCAGCAACGACTAAATTAGTATGTTTCGCCATCTTTTGTCCTTGACTTGAAAACTGTTAGCTGTGACCGAGGTAATTATGCGCAACAGCACTCAAAGAGTTTTATGATCTTCCATCTTGCCTCAAATCTATGATCGTGATTAGTCCATTGATCAAAGCGGATGGCAGATGATTAAAGAATTCTCGCAGATTAGGGGCAATGACCTTGGTTGTGGCTAAATAGCTAGCCTAATTGTGCGGCTGGCACTTTGCTAAGAACGATCTGGACACGGTCACCCTGTGTTTCAGGGACTGGGTGATGGAGATGGATAATTCTAATGAGCTGCAGAGAGGGGTGCGAAATACAAGCAGTAACGGGAGGTGTCCCCCTGGTGTTCCTGGTCTGTGCTGACACCAGAACACATGTCTGTGACAGGGAAATCACTGACACACTGCTACAGAACCGTGAACATGACCTGAGCGCTTGTGTCTCAGGGAAACACAGGAACTGAGAAGGAGGTCAGTGGATTCTTGAGGAATCAAACATTCATGCCATCATGACCGACATTCTGAGAGCTCAGAGTTGGCAAGTGGTGGATCAGCGCCACCTGGTGGAAGGCATACTGAAGCACATCTAAATCGATAGTACGTCACTGCAAATCAGTTCTGACAATGGTTTTATTCACTTGATGCTTTTTCACGGGTCATGAACAGAATAAAAACTTTTTTTTTTTCTCAGAGCGGTTTGTTACATTTTCACAGTGGTTTGTTTCATTCCATTTCATATTATAGCATGCCTTGTTCCTGTGCATACTCTTTGCGTGCCCTGTGAAGTGCCCAGTGACAATTCCTTTGTTAAATCATATTCAATTGATAGATATTTAATTAAATAATACATAAAACACTGGCACAGTGCAGTTTAATACCTTCATATTGACTCTGTATTTGTACTGTGCTGTGTTTTGCTTTTTCTGTCTCTCTTTCACTCTTCCTCTGTTCCTTCTTCTTCCAGTCAGGTCGAATCGACCCCCATCACCCTAAAGTGTGTGGTCACCAAGGCAATGTCCTGGACATCAAGTGGAACCCATTTATTGAAAACATCATAGCTTCCTGTTCCGAGGATTCTTCTGTGAGTATAGCATGCATGAATAGACACATGCACATCCACTCACATACACACTCACTTACGCACATACACACACACACACACACTCACTCATGCACATACACACATATACACACGCACACATTAATGCACACACATACAAACATACACATACAAAAAATACACACACACACACAAACACACATTTACACACACGTACACACACAAATAGGAATGGCTTAAAAGGGTCGCCTATTGCATTGCATCATCTGTGCATTTTACCTCGTTCAGCCCAATTAGTATTGGATTAAAGACGAGAGATTCCTAGAGAACGCAAAAGTATGACTTCAGCGTACCAATATTTGTGTAGTTCTTACACACCATTATGTGCAGTGCCTAGGTCTGCCACACAACATTCTGCTGACGTTTTGTCCTCGATGAAGCACAGCATCATTCTCGCACTCACACATAAAATAAAACATCAAGCCGTGACAGGGTACCAGAGCACCACATTGACCCTGGGAGGGAGGGCCGTGTAGTATTCCTGTCAGACAGAGCTCTCCGTCTGGCCTGCCACAGCACTTGCTGTCAGTTAACTGGGGATAAGCCCTCGGCTACAGTGCACGCCTCTAATCCTCGCGAAGAGCTCAGAGCCTGAACGCATCACCCTGGGCAGGCTGCTGCTCTCTCCCGCTCCGCGCTACTCTGGTCATACTTCAAACACCAGTCCCGGGGAACCGCTCCACTGAATGCACTCTGCAGGGCGGTTTTGACTGACAGCAGCACACTAGGCTTAATAAGCCCCTTTTATGAATTTCTACATTGTCCTGTCCAAGGTACCCCCTGGCAAAAAAAAACAGCCCGTCTCGATCATCAGTCGGAAGCTACATGACAGGTTTTCTAGGCCTCCGATTAAAATGTAATTATGAAGCCATTAGGACATCGATGCTTTTTAATTTGTACTAGTTTTATGTGTCACGTTTAATGAACAACTCGGATCTGAAAATATTGACCATTCCAGGCTTGATTAATTAACTGAATGAGAGGGATTTTTAGATATATGTATATTTTGAAGTAAACTACTAGGGGGCTGAGAGGAATATTCCTGCTCATTAAAGAGTGGGGGAACCCAAATGGGGCTGTGAAAATATACCTCAGGAAAATATGTTTTCCCTTTTAATATATATATTTTTTTATAATCCCATGTTTAGAAACTATAATAAATATGGAATCAGATAAAGTAAATCTGGTCTAGTTTACTCATCTTTGGTAATATTGTGATTATTGTAATCATGCACTACACTATGTACATGTATTATATTGATCCATCCATGATACAGTATAATGACACCACAAGTAAACATGCTTCCACATACTAGTGTGTTAAATAGCCACTGCTTTGCATGTTGCATAAAGGTGTCAAAGTGAACCATTTCATTGAGATGGGGGTCCTCGGCCAAGGGGTGACCATTTTAGGGTGCCTTCAGGTGGACATGTTTGGAAAGCCCTGTTTCAGAGACAGGGCCGCGTTTGGGGAGGAGAGGCCCGAGCGGTGACAGGTGGTGACGTGTCTGCCCCAGGTGCGGATATGGGAGATCCCGGAGGGCGGGCTGAAGCGGAACATGTCCGAGGCAGTGCTGGAGCTGTACGGCCACAGCCGGCGTGTGGGCCTGATCGAGTGGCACCCCACGAGCAGCGGCATCCTCTTCAGCGCCGGCTACGACTACAAGGTACTCACTCTGTCTCTTGTGGGGGGGGTGCAGGGCTGTCACCCGAGTGAAATCACACAACCGTCTCCATTCTTCTCCCGCTCACTGTCTGTAATAATTAAACTCCACCCCCTCTCTCTCTGTCACTCAGATCCTGATTTGGAACCTGGAGATTGGAGAGCCAGTGAAGATGATCGACTGCCACTCAGACGTAATCCTCTGTATGTCCTTCAACACAGATGGCAGCTTGCTGGCCACCAGCTGCAAGGACAAGAAGCTGCGCGTGATTGAGCCACGCTCTGGCAGGGTGCTGCAGGTAGGGGGCTTACACGACCACCACATCCCCACCCTCGTCACACACGTACACACACACACACAAACAAATACACACCTGCACACATACAGAGACACACACACACGCACACACACATACACCCTCATCAGGCACACACAAACAAACACACACACACAAACAAACAAACAAACAAATGCAGAGCAATACACATGCATAAACACACATGCATATACACACACATAAATTCACACCATCTCTCTCACACAAAACACACACACACACACACTCATAAATCTCCCTCTAAGTGAACAATACCATAATTTCTGGCCATAAAAAATCCCTAATTTTAATTTTTTACTTTATCAACTCATAGTTCATCAGTATATCATACCAGGGAACAAAGATTCCTCAGCACATTCATAACCTTGGCTGACTAACTTAATAAGCATCAGTTGACAACTCACTCACTCACAACACCTCTGTGCCACCAAAATCCATCTCAACAGAGATATTTTATGACATTATTCATCAACTATCTGTCATCGTTCCTAACTATTCATGTATTCCACACTGATGTATGGGTTGGGTTCTGTGGTAGTCAACCACACAGATCATAAATATAAAGCCAATTATCAATCATCCTTTCATAGAACCCACTAATCTAATGAGATCAGAATTAGCATGGTAGCAAACGGTAAGCACAGACACTGCAAAGGAAAACCTCACCCAACAGCACAGCTCTGAACCTTAGAGCCTTAGCTTTACCTTAGATTTACTTCAAAGGACCACAGACCAAAATCAATAGCTTTTACAACAAACTCCCTGACACTTTTTTTTCTTAAGGTCATATTAAATATTTAATAATTCACCAGGTTTTATGAGGTAACATTTCCTCTCATGAGTCAGTTCTTTTCAAGTCAACTTCAAATAGTCCCCTTCTCCCAAAGAGGCCTCCATTTGGGGCCTGGCCTAAATTATTAATGCCACGCCACGTGGTTTAGACAGTCTTCTTCTTCCTTCACTGCATCTTTTCTTTTTTCTTTGAAACCGTCTCATCGGCTAAGAATCTTTCCCCCTTCATTCAAGGCCATGAAATTGAGCATGTGTGACTTGACGTGTCCTTAATGTACCGAGGCGCACAGGAAAAACAAAAGCAACAACCCTTTATTTATGAAGGAAATATCCTCTTTTCTAGTCCGCTCCCTGACCTCTGCTTGGATCAATTGAAAACATTTGATTTAGCGACCAATCCCAGGTGACACATTCAATGCTTTTGTCTTTTGTTACTTTCATCCTCCAAACCACTTTCATCCTCTGTTGCTAATTTCATATAGATGCTGAATTGAGTGTTTCATTTAATCCAGGAGAAGGTTTCTGAAGATTGTGGAGGACAGAACTGAGGCCAAAGGAAGCATGTGACTAGCAGGGGGAGAGGGGGAAAATCCTGTAATACATTACAACAGTCTAGAGTGCTGCTTTGGAATGCACAATAGCTTTTCATGTACAATATGTGATTTCCTCTCCTGACAGGAAGCGAACTGTAAGAACCACAAGGTGAACAGAGTTGTGTTTCTGGGCAACATGAAGCGCCTGCTGACGACAGGTGTGTCACGATGGAACACCAGGCAGATTGCATTGTGGGATCAGGTCAGTTGGGCCCCTGACTGTGTACATCTCTTATATGAGGGTGCGTGTGTGTGTATGTGGGTGTGTTTATATGTATGTCCATAATGTACATACATGTGCATTACAGTTTTTCTTGATCTCTTACACGGTATAACTGGGCCTATTACAGTTTTTCTCGATCGCTTACACACTATAACTGGGCACTATTAACTAAACATCCCAAACCATGATGCCATCTACGAAAAGACAGACCCATTTCCCAAAACTATAAACACTATTCCCCTGTTTTCAAACATGATTCAGATTTGTTGAACCTTTTGTGAAAAACTCTACACACAAATCCCTTCATATATCACTGGCTCATGTGCTCATTTAGAAAGCACTGGCATTCAATATGATTAACTCAAGTAATCACAACTTGAACCCAATTAACACACTGTGTTGGAGGCCAGGCAGCCATTTTCTTGTGCAGCCCCTTGGGCTGCCACACACCCTCCTCCTCAGCTCTGACCTCGGGAGGGCTGAGCGGCCTATATCGAACGGCCACCAGGAGGGTCCCTCTCTCCAGGTCCACTCAGGCAGTTTTCCACCCGGGTCAAACATCCAGATTCCATCTCCATTCGCCTGAAAAAACATCTGCACGCTGTTAGTGAATGGCACAAGTTGCTCACCTTTACTGCCACCAAGTGGCCATATGGGTGTACCGGCTCTGGGCTCCACAGACGGAGCGGTCACCGCTCCTGCTCTGGTCTTCACCAGCCCTCCATGGCTCCTCCGGTACACTTTGTGCCGTTTCGGAATCCAGTGTCCATGCTTCAGCCTTTTCTTCCACGTCCCTTTTTCTTTCAGGGGGTCAGGTGGGGTAACTGGGGAAAACATACTCTTCACAACGCTGTTAATTTTCTCTTTGTCTTTCTTTGTCCTTCTTGCATCTCTGCTCCACACACGCTTCCCACGGTCATTCCATCTACACATCTGCCTGTTCCGTTTTCCTTTACTCTTCAGTGGAGAACCTCTAATCTTCACTTTTCTCAACTTTAGTGACAGCAACGGACTTACCACATCAGGAGATGGTTGGGCCTTCAACCAGGCCTCCTCAGCCATAGTCAAGAGACCCTCTTCAACACTGTGGTCCCACCACAGTTCATCCTCCACATACTGCTCCTCTAGTCCCCTTCCAAGGGGACTGAAGACCATCCATCCCACTCCAACTCCAATGTCTGGTCATTGCCTCCTAGAATCTTGTACACCGGGCACACGTTTTGCACACTCAAGCTCTTCACTCACCTCGTCCAGTTGATCCTGTAGATCCAGCAGAGTTTCGGTTTGTATTTTTAATACTTGACAAAATGAATTCTCTGTGGCCCGCTGCTGGGCTTCTTTCTGGTCCAGCCTCTCAGTTAAGTCATGCACTTCTTCTCTTAGGACAGGGAGCTCTTCAAGCTGCCTTGCTTGTTCTTGTAGTTGGGTCCTCACCTCTTGCAGCTGAGCCTCCAGCTCCCGCCTTCCCTCGCTCTCCTGCTCCGCTTGGCTCCGGAGTTGCTCTGCCTCGGACGCATGGTTCTCCGCTTCTCTCCTTAGCTCCGCCTCCTTCTGGAGGAGCCTGGTCTGTACATCCCCCAAGACCCTGGCATATTCCTCTTTAGCCTGGTCTTGGGACTCCTGGATGTCCAGACACTGCAGATGCTTCTTGTCCAACATCTGTGTTAGGTTTCTTACCTTTTCTTCAAGTGCCAGGTTGTGGGCCTCTACCTGCCTAACTTCATCGCCAAGGGATGCTTTGTCCTTCTCCAGCTCCCCAGCCATGATTCCCAGCACTCTCAGGGAGTTGCTGTGTTCCTCCAGCAGTTTCCCCACGGCCATCAGGTGGCGCTCTTCTGAGGTCCCCAACTCCACCTTTTCAATGTCCAACTCAGTCTGGGCACTCTTCAGCCGTTCGACCTCCTGGAGGGTGACTCGCCATTGGTCCTCCACCATGGCCGACCGTCTCTGGTTCTTCACCAGGTCCTCCCTCTGGTCCCGACAACATTGCTCCAGTTTCTGGACCTCTTCCTGTTTGCCCTTGATTACAGCTTGCGCCTCTCCTAACTCTGCCTCTAAACCAGCGCACTTCTCTGCGACACTTGTATGCTGCTTTTGCGGCCTACCTGGGATATTTTCTCTCTTTTCCCTATGGGGCACCACAGAGCAGGAGTGGCCATTTTTCTCTCGAACTTCTTTCTTTTCTTGTCCCTCCTTTGGGTCTTTCCAGCCCACTTCTTCCCTCCTGGAACACTCACTGGGTTGGTGGCCATACCCCAGACAGCATATGCACCACGGGGCACCACTTTGTGCCAATTGGGCCTGCTCCTTGTTCCAAGTCTCCTGGTGCATCACCCTCACGACTTCGGACACGACAGCCAGGCTCGTCATCAGGAACAGTGAGCATGCTTCCATTGTCCGTCTTTTGGTGCACTCTGACATCTTTAAGAAATCTGGGGCGGCAGTGTTAGCATAATGGTTAGGGAGCTGGGCTTGTAACGTAAAGGTTGCAGGTTCAATCCCAGGTGGGACACTGCCGTTGTACCCTTGAGCAAGGTACTTAACCTGAATTTCTTCAGTAAAATATCCATCTGTATAAATGGATTGTATGTAAAGAAATGTAAACTGTGTAAGTCGCTCTGGATAAGAGCGTCTGATAAATGCCTAAAATGTAAAATGTAAATGTAAAATGTAAATCCGCAATCACCTCTCTTTGATCGGATGATAGGTGTCTTCTCCCATCTCTCTCAAGCCAGGAGAATATTTTTGGATCCGACATCCATTCAGGGTTCAAAAGCTCCATTTTAATTTTTTTCTCTTGTACTACCTCCTCTTGCCTGTAAGTGATGCCCTCTGCCCGCATTCTCCACCATATGTGGTGTCCCCAGGGGTTGGATGACACACACGGACCTTGCAGAGGGCGTAGGCAAGTTCAAGAACCCAGAGGAGGCAGTATTCACAAACAAAATGATAATTTATTAAACTAATACTGACACAAAACAAAGGGTGGGGTCTTCAGGGGAATACAAACACAAAGTCCACAAATCCTTATCTCGTCGTCAATGTCCAAAATCCAATTCCAAAATCCAGGTCCAAGTCCACAATCCAGTATGTAGTCGATATTCAAAGAGGGGTCCTCACACAATCCGGTCAAACACAAAACACTCCAACACGCTTTCCCGCTTTGGGAAATGGAGCATAATTTCAAGAGAAAAAAAACTGTAATTATGTGTGTATGAGAGAACTTGTTGGTGTATTTGTGGATGTGTGTCTGTGTGTGTGTGTGTGTGTGTGTGTATGACTATGTGTGTGTGTGTGTGTGTGTGTGTTTAGAATGACTGTGTGTGTGTGTGTGTGTGTTTTAGAATGACTATATGTGTGTGTGTGTGTGTGTGTGTGTGTGTGTGTGTGGTTATGTATGACTGTGTATGTGTGTGTGTCTGTGTGTGTGTTTATGTATGACTATATGTGTGTCTGTGTTTTGTGTGTGTGTGTGTGTGGGTGTTTATGTATGACTGTGTGTGTGTGTGTGTGTGTGTGTGTGTGTGCGTATGTGTAGGTGTGTGTGTGTGTGTTTATGTATGACTGTGTGTGTGTGTGTGTGTGTGTGTGTGTGTGTGTGTGTGTGTTTATGTATGACTGTGTGTGTGTGTGTGTTTATGTATGACTGTGTGTGTGTGTGTGTGTGTGTGTGTGTGTGTGTGTTTATGTATGACTGTGTGTGTGTGTGTTTGTGTGCGTATGTGTAGGTGTGTGTGTGTGTGTTTATGTATGACTGTGTGTGTGTGTGTGTGTGCAGGTGTGCAGGTGTGTGTTTATGTATGTGTGTGTGTGTGTGTGTGTGTGTGTGTTTATGTATGACTGTGTGTGTGTGTGTGTGTTTATGTATGACTGTGTGTGTGTGTGTGTGTGTTCTCACAGCTGCTAGTTTCCCCTTACAGGAGGACCTCTCCATGCCCATCATAGAGGAAGAGATCGATGGACTGTCTGGGCTCCTCTTCCCCTTCTACGATGCTGACACACACATGCTCTACCTGGCAGGCAAGGTATGCTGTGCCTCTGCCACTCACAGTAACAAAATAGTTAAATGATCAAATCAATACCTTGCATAGATGTGCGTATGCATGAGAGTGTGGACAGAGGGCACTGTGGTAACTACAGACAACTGAAGACAAATAGAGTGTGTCACTCTAAGTGGATGAACATAGTGTGGCTTTTTCATAGGGAGATGGGAATATCAGATACTATGAGATCAGCACGGAGAAGCCCTACCTACAGTACCTGATGGAGTTCAGGTCCCCGGCCCCACAGAAGGGACTCGGTAAGGAGCGTGTCTCAAAATTACACCATTAACTTTTTTCACCAACTTAAGTGAAATAAGAAGCAATCTAAACAAACTATTCAGGGCACATACTGCTATGACACTGATTTGTTTAACAGACACAATTATCCCAGGCAAATTAAATTGCTCACATTTTTACACATTATACATTTGCGCAAGTGGACATTTACTGAAAGTGAAGTGTGCAATAATCAAAGTTAAGTGCCATGCTCAAGGGCATTATGACAGTTCCCCACATGGAAACTGAACTTCAGGTTACAATAGCATATTTTTATTCACTGCTGTGGAGGCAGGGCCCTGTTGTGTGGATTTTAATGTCGCCCCCTTCTGGGCAGCAGTGGAATGACACGCAGTACGAGCTGAGAATCTGAGCTGAGTGGTGCCGGTGGCTCTAACAGAACAGCCCAACACAGTCTGCCAGACATAGTCTACTCCCTGGCTTTGAGTGGCCAGTTTATACTGTCGGGGAAGAGGTCATAGGAGGCTAAAGTAGGTTGATATGGGGGGTGCAGGGTCCACCTCAGGAATGTGTGTCATGTGATACTAAATGCAATCCACCCCTCCTCACCCCCTCCTCGACTGCCCACCAGGAGTGATGCCAAAGCACGGGCTGGACGTGGGTGCTTGCGAGGTCTTCCGATTCTACAAGCTGGTGACACTGAAGGGCCTGATTGAGCCCATCTCCATGATCGTGCCAAGGCGGGTGAGTGGCAGAACTGAGTGTGACTTGGGTCCAAAACGCAGGGCAGGGCTCCATACGGCCGCTAATCACTCATCAGAATTAGTCCATTAGCGGAAGCAGCAGATGAACAGGCTCGTGGGTAAATAAGGCCTTGCTCTGCTGGAACAGGAAGAGTCCTGCTTTTGAACTGAAATTAATTCTAGAGGTTTTGTTTTTTTGAGGTTATGCGGACAGGCAGTCAAACACCATATTTCTATTGGTGCAACCAACTCTGTGGGTACAGGTAAATTACTTCAAAGACAAACTGAGCAGGAAATAGCAGGCAATGTCTGAAACCAGCAGAGGAATGGAACAGATGCTGTGATGTCTGAGGAATTTGTATGATAGGAAACTAATTCCAATACCTGAGTTCCTTTTTGAGATTATTTTGTGAGTCATCATCATTGACAGCACTAATCTAATACTCTACAGACCACATGATCAACATTTGAAGCGTTTCACATGATGGGTGTCGGATGATGGGTGTCAAACATGCCATTTACTCTTAATTAGCACAGGGGATAAAAAGTGCCATAATTACATCCGCAAACCTCTCCACTCTTTAGTCAAAGCGCAATTAAGGAAGTACACTGTACAACTCTTCTTTTTAAGGCAGTGGCAACCTGTTTTACAGCTCAAATCCTTCAAACCTAGATGGCAGCTATACAAATAAACAAACTAACATAAGCATTGTAGATGTTTTTTTCAGCACTGGGTAGAAACAATGAAGGGTAGTGTTGTTCTGCCAACATCCAACAGCGCCCTGTCTAACTTCTGAATTACAGGCTGTTGAAATACAGATTTCTAGCTTTATCAAGGTCAGATGCTTACATTTGCGCTGCGCAAGAAAGAGGAGATACAGGAAGCAACTGCTGAGACAGTGTTGTACAGAGTCATCGTCGGTACATCAAGTCATTAGTGTTGCCATGGTTATCTAATTGTGGTTTTTGCAGTCGGAGACGTACCAGGAGGACATATACCCAATGACTCCAGGCACGGAGCCAGCCGTCACAGCCAATGAGTGGCTGAGCGGGATCAACAGAGGTACACACCACTCCACACTTTACTCTCTATCTACTAATGCTGCATCTGGAAGGCTGCTTCATGCCCCTTGCGTGTGTGTGTGTGTGCACGTGTGCGCGAGTGTGTGAGAGCAGACCCCGTGCTCATATCCCTGAAGGAGGGCTACCAGCGGCCCAGTCAGCTGGTCTTCAAAGCCCCAGTGAAGGAGAAGAAGAGCGTGGTGGTCAATGGCATTGACCTGCTGGAGAACGTGCCGCCCAGGACAGAGAACGAGGTGCGTTCATGTGCACATGGTGGAGGGGTGGGTTTGTGTTTGCTATGTATGTATGTGTGCATTTATATCTGCATGCGCGTGTGTGCGTATTTACTTGTGTTCATGTGTGTGCATGAGTGTTCATGTCTGTGTGCATATGTAACTCCACAATTATTGAAACCCTTGATAAAGATGAGCAAAACGTCTGTATTGTATCGCATTGACAGGTGCTTTGCGAGTGTGAGCTGCCTATTGTGGTCACGATTCAAAACCCGACTGTGCCAGACCGGCCCTGATCGGGAGCCCCGATCGGGGGTGGCATTTGGAAGTCTGCACCAGGGGGAGGGGGGAAGGTGAGAAGCGCGAAGGGTGTCTCCAGAAGTAGGTTGGCGACTTCCGTCTCGGAAGAGGTGGATCATCGCTGGCCTCAGGGAATTGGCTTGACCCGGAGGACAGGCAGTGAATTTGTGGGGGAAGGCGAATCTAAATAAATAGAGGGTATAATTGGCTTCTAAATTTGGTGAAAAATGGGAAAACATCAAAAACAAAAACAATTTTTATAATAATAAATACAGATTACGAGCTATATTGTATGCTCAAAAAATTTGAGGATTATATTATTTTATACTAATATTCAGAGAAAAGTAAAAAGAAAATTCTAAAAAAAGATGTGTCACAATTATTGAGACCCCTAATAATTATTTGACAAAAATAAAAACAAAAATAAATCTGCATTAACAACTAGTTTTATATAATGTTTTATGAATTGGTGAACATATTGGTTTTTGACCATTCTTCCATCTTTCAAGGTCCTTCATATCCTCTTTTACTTGTGAGTGCCCTCGTCAATTCTAACCACACATTTTCAATTGGGTTAAAGTCTGGTGACTGAGATGGCCATTGCAAAACAGTCATTTTGTGTTCAGTTAACCATTTCTTGGTTGATTTTGAGGTATGCTTGGGATAATTGTCTTGCTGAAAGATCCATGTTTCAGCTTCCTGGCTATTTTCAACAATATCATAAAACATTACAGAAACCATGTTAATGCAGGGTTTTTTTGTTAGATAAAAAAATATATATATATTTTAATAATCAATAATTCTGACATATATATTTTCTCTGAACAATTGCATTAGTATACAGGAATATTATTTTCCCCTTTTTTTGAGCATACAATATAGCTCATAGCCTGTATTGTTTGTTTTATACAGCATTTTTTGGTCATCTTTATCAAGGGTCTCAATAATTGTGGAGTTGACTGTATATCTGCATGTATGTGCATGTGTGTAGGTATGTATGTCTGCATGTATGTATGTGTAGATGCATGTATGTGTGTGCACACACTTGTTCATGTCTATGTGTGCCTGTGTGTGTGTGAAAACTAAGACTGTGACACTGCCTGTGTGTCCTTGTGGCGCAGCACTGCTGTGTTGTGGTCAACAATATAGTGTTACAGCAGGTGTGGGAGCGGGGTGTGCGTGCATATGTGACACTATGCTGTGTTGCCATTGGCAGCTCCTGCGGATGTTCTTCCGGCAGCAGGACGAACTGCGGCGTCTGAAGGATGAGCTCGTGCACAAAGACGTTCGAATCCGACAGCTGGAGCTGGAGCTCAACAACCTGAAAAATGCCCCCAACAACATGTGACCCCTGACCTTTCTTCTGCCCCCACTCCCAAACTCCACCCCCCATACCCCAACCCCCCACAGCCACCCCGTGGACTCAAAGGGAGAGAGACCATAGCACTCTCTTCGGAAAAATGTCTTGCTGAGCCCCCATCACTGCCAAAACCAGACGCACACACTCCCCCCTCCGCCTGCAACCTTACTCCCAACCCCCCACGGCTGAGCACTCACTCTGTCTCAACAATGGCTGCATTCAGCCACACACAAAACCGAGAAAAAAACTCTCCCTCTGCTCCCATCCCACACCACGGTCCTGTAGCCTGGTTCTCCACTGCAAGCCAACACAGCCCACCAAACATCCCATTCTCCAGCTGCCTGTAGTTTGCCTGTAGTTGGCCTATAGGCAAGCATGAGAACTGTGCTTAGCTGTGGCATAAGCCAGAAGGTATCGCAAGGGCCTCTTCCATCTTCTTTTCTGTCAATATTTTGACTTTGAAAACTGTAGGGCTCACAGGTCTGAATCTAGAGGTGTATAGTCAACGGGTATACAACTGCTCCAACTCAATGATGCAGGCAATTCATCTGGCACTTTTCTTTTTTTTCTTCTCCTTACATTGCTAATGTTATTATTTATACTAATTGTATTTTTTTTTACCATTTAACCCACTTCACTTTGACTTTGCTGTTAATGCCACGTGTTTGTTTTTTCCTTGTCGCAATCACTTCCTAACTTGTTGTTGTTCAAAGTAATATCATTAGAACATGTTAAGCGTCAGTGTTGTGAGGGCAGTGTCTGTGCATATAAGGAAAATAGCCAAAAAGGTGGCAGAGTTGCTGCCTTGGCCCCGTCTGCTCTGGTGGTGGGGTGGGGGGGGGGTCAGTGGGAAGGCGATGACAGGATTCCCAAGGTCAGACAGCTGTGTGTGAGCTTTGCGACAGTCGCTCACTGGGGAAAAATGTGCTTCCACCACTGCGGTGTTGTGCCACAGAGACCCAACGCCCTGCCACAGAAGACGGACACAGGAAATTTTAACGCCTCCACCCTCCTGACTTACTTTCTTGTAGCGCTATTTTTGTTTCATTTTTTTGTGAATGTATCTATGAGCTTTCTACAATCCAAGGTACCAGACTCTGCCATCACTAGAGGCAGACACCTCTGTGTGACATTTCCGGTAGATTCCTATACCTACTTGTTTCTGTATCCGTAAAGAAGAGTCTATTGAGGGATGAGTAGCATCACATTATGGCCATCTGAATTATAATATGTAAGAGGGTGTTCAAACAGGCAGCACTGCTGATAAAAGGGAGGGTAAACTCCTTGCACATTCCAATAATAGTTCATCTGGAGTACGTTGCAGCGTTTTGGTGTAGGGTGGCGGGGTCAGTGAGTGCAGTGCTGTGGAGGTCGCTCTCCTCAGTCGCTGAGATATAAAAGGAAAAAAGGAGGTGTCAGAGAAGTGGGAGTGGCCTAGGAAGAGAGGCGGGTGATTGATTGGTAAGAGGGTTGTAGCAGGTGGGAATGGGCATAAGAATGCTGGGGGAACAGGTGGGGATGCTGTGATTCCTTCAAAAGTGAATCTCAAACCCCACTTCTTGAACAGTGCATCTCAAACCACACTTCATAGAATAGAGTGTCAAACCACGCCTAATGTACACAGTTGAGTCATAGTCGTGGATCGTGAACCATGATTCTCAGACAGGTCCCACTTAAGTTGGTTAGTGGACAGGGCTTTTACAGCCACACAGTCACTAACTTTACATGTTACCCCCCAAGACTTAATTTTTGGACTGTTTTAGAATATTATAACATGATAGTGGACAATTGTAAGATGCTATGAGAGACGGTTAAAAAACCTTTTTTTCACTTCAACACTACATTTAGTGTTATATAAAATATTATTGATCTTTTGAACATTAATTATTTCACAGTTAGTTCCTGCAACTCACTGACTACTAGTGATCCAATGTCTCAGAAGGTTCCAAGTGAAGGGCTGGGGCTAAGACAAAGGTGGGCTGGGAACAGCACCAGCAGTGCATGTAAAGAGCTGAATTATTGAAAAGGCCTTGGTGTGTAGGGTCAGGTATGGTCACCTTTGCATAAGCTTATCTCTTGTTTCAGGGGTAAGGGTTTATAGAGTGTACATACAGTCGTCTGAAGCTTAGTAAATCTACCCCATAGATGTGTAACTCTGGAAGGAACGTGCACTTGGGAGCATAGATTTCCAAGCTGATGGAGTGGTGACTTATGGTATCCTGACAGGAGATAGTGTACATTGTGGGCTAGATGGGTCTGACCTGATGTAAACTCACAAGTCGGATAAGAATCCACCAATCAACCCCCTCCCTCCCCTCCCTTTCTATTTGGTTTTAAAATTGGAAGAAGAAGAAAAATCTCAGAAATATCTAATTAATATGTTTCATTCAGTGAAAATACAGGTTTCTATCCTTGAAGGGTACATCAGCACGCAAGACACAGGACATGCTTTGCTTGTCTTATCCTTCAATAAAGGGCCTTCATTGACTATTCTATATATGAGGAGGCAAGGGCGTGGGGCTATGGGGGTCTTCTAACACTGGAGGGTGCTGTTGTTCTTGAAACAACCATCCTCTACTGAGCCATCCAAGATGACTGAGACCAAATCAAAGATCTCATGAATACAAAACTCATGCTGAGACAGGGATGCCATTATTCCAGATGTAAATGTGTACATTGCAATGCTTATAAACATGTTTTTTTTCTGAGACCAAGACATTTTGGAAATCAGAGAATAAGACCACAGATAAGTGGGAATTAAGACCATCTAAACCAGAGACATTTGTGCTCACAACTAATAAAATAATAACAATATTAAAAGAGTCTTCAGACATACAGTGTTCTCTGCTGGTGCTGTCTCCCTGCATTTTGTCTTACTTAACCTTTAACACAATTAAAGGATATTTATTAATAAACTGTGTTATATATCATTTAAAAGCATGCTGCCACTGGGTGACATACACACTGTTTGACCAAATCATGTATTATTTCCCCTGCCTTTATACACATGGTCGATATATTCGCTGATAGTTTTAAAGTGTGATATATTCGTTGTTTCACATTGCGTGTGCACCAGACTAGGCTAAGTAACCCCAACCCTATACAAAAGTCAAATCTCATAAATATCGATAGTGACTAGTCAAATCTGTATGCGCAAAACCAATAATTATTATATAAGATCATTAAACCGGTCACGCAATCAGCTCTTCGTGTCGAGAAAGGGGAACACAAATCAGCCCATTTTGATGCAGGCTCAACCTTTCTAAAGCTCACGTTAAATTGCACTAACAAGACTCGCCACCGGGTGGAATCCTTTCCCTTTTTATCCCACACTGGAAGCGCGAGTATGCACTTAAACTGTCCCCATTTTTGTGTATTCTCATGATCAGATCATAACTTGACCGCCTTATTCATCCATGTGACGTCACTCTGGCTCAACTGAGTCACTGACCCGTGGAAGGGATTCTGATCTTGGTGCTTTTTTTATCATAACGTTCTTACGGTTGAGACCCTTCCGAAGCAGGTTTATGGAACATTTCTTTCATCCGACATTTTAGCCTCCATTATTACAAAATCCTGCATTGTGAAATCCCCGTTGTAAAGTATCTACATTACGTTGTGTTTGTTTTTATAAATTGTTTATAGGAAAACGTTTTTTTGAAATTTATTTAGCAAACAAGGTCGCTTTAATTCCCCGACACTGGCTGGGATCGGATGTCGACAAGAATGATACGAGAAGATCACCTGCTGAATTTGAGAATCATCACTGGTGGGAATGAGTGACGTTGGTATCAAATTATTTGGCCTATACAGCGAATGAACTGCTCTAATAGAATAGGCTTTATGTAGACATTGGTTTCGTATAGTCTGTCGTCATACGTTCAGCGCAAACCTTAGCTGACTGTAAAACATGTTTACGTCTTCTGGTTTCCGTTCTAAATCGAGATCATCATTTGATAGTTCAAGCTGATCTCCCCAACACTTACCGTGGTAGGCATCACATTCGAAGAGAAAATAAACTGAAAGCACGTTGTGCGTCACATGTCCAAGTTTAATCCGCTAGCAGATAAAACATCACGAGCGGCAGTTGCTTGTGCTTGCAAACAGTACGGTCAATTTGAGACTTGGCCTGCTCCATTAAGAGCAGCCTAAAATTCAGTCCATCTCTCCACAATGCACGGTTACGAAGCAATTTATTTCAGAATGCGAGTATACAACCATTACCTTCGGCTTTATTTATAAGGACAACGTATTTACTGTGCTGATAGATACAATATGCTATTACGAACCTATTTTACTGGTCTCGTGTAGTTATCTTGGTGGCCTACGGACTCAAATAAGCCACAAAATGTACAAAAAAAGGTTTATTGAAATTGTTGAATGACAAAAGAGAACTTAAAGTTTGGCTTAAGAGAAAATTTAGCAAACGTTTGCCTTTGTACAGATGACAAAAATAAAACAAAACAGGATAAACTAACCTTAAGGATATGAAAAGAAACTATACATTCATGAGGCGTGAAGAGCCAGTCACTGACTGCAAGGGTAAGAAAATACAATTTTGCACTAGTAATATTCCATTGAATGCAAGAAAGCAAGCCCAAATATCAGGCTATGCTCAAAATGTGTCTCTGTACGCATTTTAGAAGAAAATGACCAAGAAATTTACAGATTCTGTCTACTCAATACTGTAGGTTACTGTAGTTTACAGGCCAAGTTACACAGATATTTTAAACTTTATATTTTATTACAGAGCATTGTTACAGCTGAATATTAACCATGAGAATGTCTACCATTATCAGAAAGGAGTATAGAGAAAATGTTTTGGTCACTATTTACAAGCAACAACAACAAAAAAGACAAAATCTATCTGAGCAAGGGGAAAAATAAAAATAAATCTGATAATGGGAGACATTCCTTAGGGAACATACATAAATTCACATTGTGGTGATTTCAGTGCATGTTCCAACTGACAGAATGGTGCATTTGTCACCATGCCTAAACAGCACATACAACATTCTGATGACATCACAGATGTACATTTTACACTAAAATAAAAGGGAAAAAAACTAAAAACAAAGGTAGGTCAGGGTGATGAAAACCAGAAGTCAACATTAAAATATATTCAGACATGCACTCTAAAAAGTTTTTGGTATATTTTTTTCTTTTATCTTTAAATACACAAGTCATCAGCAATCTGTATACACATTTAGGCATCAATAACACGGTAAGGGGGGAAAGAATCTTTACACTGGGTGTACTTTCCATTCCGTCATGAAGAAATCACTACTACTGTTTTTCCTGTACAGTTAAAAGAAATCAGAGTAAAAGGAGAAATAATGGGACTTACAATAGTTTTAAAAAACCAAAACAGAAAACAAACAAAAAAATGTATCCCTACCCCCTCCCTCCCACACCACACCAAGTTAACACCACCCATTCCCACTGCAACATGACATCTTAGAAAATACAGGAAAATACAGGGTTAAAACAGTCAGGTCACAATTGATGATTACAGGGCGGGACGCCTAATCCTCTTCTTCACCTTCATCCTCCGGGTCCCTTTTTCTTTTCTGTCCCCGCTCTTCCTCTGAAAGGAATGAAAGCACATCCTGTCAGCACCCTTAAGTGTTTTCTACCATTTTAAAATCTATCCCACATGCTGTCACAGCTGCCTGGCCACTGCTACTCACCCAGCCCTCATCATTATCGCGGCCGCGCTGCATTTCCTGAAACCAAAATACTATTTCTAGGGCTTGTGCGGCCCTGAAGGTAATATTCCATACGTCACTTACCTAACTCGTCCTCATCTTCGTCATCTACCTCCCCATCGTTCAACTCCTCCTCCTCCTCCTCCTAAAGAGGGAAAAGAACACCTTCACAGATGCCCACTGGGAACAGTGATCGCAACAACAAAACAAAAAAAACCTACTCCAAACTTGGGAGACCAAAAATAAAAATGACTAATAGTCAATTTTACACTGCAGCTGTAAAAATATATATTAATGAATTCCAATTAATGGCTCAGATAACACAACCAGGTCAAGAATATATGGTAGGGCAAACTAGCTTTATATAAATAGTTCAAATTATGGTCTGGTTAACAAAATTGACCAAAGATACAAAACTACCACCTGGCTGGTCTGCCTCAACCTAATAAAATATTGCTACCAGTAAATTCATGAAACATTGGGTCTTTGGCATTCTATGGTTGAAGTCTGCAGCTCTAAGCCTCGGGATGCCAGCAATACAGACAAGACATCTGGCCAAATATGTAGTCATTTATCATTAATCCAGACCACCTCAACGGGCCTGCAATTTACTCAGGGACTGTGGTGTAGGTGCAGATGCAGATCTATACAAACATTCACTTCAGATCCCACCCTCTTACCATGCATTCTGGATAGACACCCCCACCCACACCCACACCAACACTGGCATTGGGATTTGATGTGCCTTTGAAGGCTGTTGTCTACAATGAAAATTGTGTGAGTTTAAGCACTGACAAAACCAAACAAGTGTTAACTTAAATTTGGTTTGCACAGTAATACAATGGGACATTTGACAGCTGTATTAAAATGTGCCATCTGGGTATGCCTTAGTTGTCTGGGAGTCGAAAGTGATGACATCTCACAAATTGTGAGCAAACAGTCGGGGGAAAAAGTATGTTCACACAATTACAAAAGCTGAACAGCAGAAATATGGACGCGCCAAAATCCAAGAGTACAAAATTGATGCGCGCTGCGCAAATGCAGTTTTGGAGCCAGTATCCTCACACCACCTTGCTGCCAGACCTCACCTCTCCACTGACGTCCTCTTCTTCCTCTTCTCCTTCCTCCTCATCCTCCTCCTCTTCTTCACCCTCCTCCTCCTCCTCATCTGCTGGAGCAGCCTCTTCATCATAATCTTCCTCCTCTACCTCTGCAAGTAGAAATGACAAATTTTACAAAACCACTTCAGATTAAAATACTTAAGGCCTTGATATTGCCATCAATAGATACATGAACCAACACTAACTAGTACATATCAAATAGGCCAATTGATTTTTTTTAAAGCTATTCAACAGTGTAATTTAACCTTATTTACAATCAACTCTGATATGACGCGTCTTGCATTAATAAAATGTTTACATTCTCGAGACATACATATTCAAACAGTACAAACATATTGGCCCGTATGTTCCTCACTGGCCTAACATACCGTCCTCGTCCTCATCGTCATCATCCAGGCCCTCCACGTACGCCTCAGCGTCCGAGTCGGGCGCTTCCTTGTCCTCTTTGTCATACCCATCGAGGTACGTCAGCTGAGGAAGCAGCTTGAACACGTTTTCTCTGTAGTCGTTCAGGTTCGTCACCTCACAGTTGAACAGGTCTAAACTTTTTAGGCTTTCCAACTTTTTCTGCAAAAGGAGAAGTAACGATGACCAAAAAACATCACTGGTGCTTTACAGACAGTGTTTACAGACAGCCTCAATCTTCCCCTGCCCCCTGAGCTCCCACTCACCAGAGGTTCCATTGTGCTGAGGTCTTTGATTTTGTTGCCACTGAGGTTGAGATGTGTGAGGTTCGGGCATCTTTCCGCCAGCACCTCCAGCCCTCCTGAGATTCTGTTGTCACTGAGCTCAAGCTGTAGAATAAAGAGCAAAACTTCATGTTATGGCCTGCTATGTTTTAAAGTTCAATTGAATATGTCGATTGGAAAACGGACCAATAAAAAATAAATCACCAACCTTTTTAAGCTTGTTTAACTTGGGCAAGTTTGCGACGGATGTCAAGCCTACATTGATTGTGCTTAAAAATTCCAGTTCTTCAAATTCATCTGTGAGACCCTCAATTTTGCCCTCATTTGAACGACAGTTATCTAGAACGAGTTCTTTAACCTGAAAGAGGAGAAAATCTATTAAATAAAATAACAATTCAAAACATGACAATGTATTGCCCTGCATATAAATGTTTAACAGTCTGCATAACAGCAAATCTCAATGTTGGAGAGTGCTGGAAAATGGCAGGCCATAGTTTACTGTGGCAAGCTAAAATTGAGCCAAATCATTGTTGCTTCCAACTTCTGACACAGAGTGTAGCTTGCACTGTATGACACAGATCAAGTATTCACAAACCTTGGACTGTGCCGGGGACCGTTGTTCTAATACAGCTGGTTTCAAATGGCCATAGGCGTTAAATATAAATCAACGCTCATAAATACCCGATTTTGGGTAACTCCAAACTGTGACTCAGTGACCCACATTATGCAGCAATGTGGTCTGATTCAGAAAAATGCAAAAAGGACCCCCGCTTAATCTTTTTTTATGCTAAAAGAAACGTAATTGCACCACACTGATACAAACTACCCATTACCACACACACCTATCAAAATAGTATATATACAGTACATTAAACCTTGCGGTGGTTATTCAATTTGTGGCTTTGTTACTGCTACCTGTCATTCCCAAGGCTGACTGAACAAAGTCTTAACTGCTAAACAAGCTGCATAAATCATCCCATGGCAATCTGGTATGGCCTGCATACTACTGGTTATAAACAGCAACAAAGACCAGAAAAGGCAAAAGGGTTTCACACACACACACACACACACACACACACACACACACACACACACAAGCATTCTGAACAGTAACCATTCAGTCCTAATTATTCATGAACAAATTCATCCAGGTTATAAAATTCTGTTCAAATAAATTGTGGCAATTTGAATTTGTGTTGGCAATTTCACTTCACTCCCCTGGTTAAGTTTTAAATGGATGTTTTATCCCCTCCATGAATACATTCACAACAAAGATTCATCCTGGAGTTCAAATATTTATTATGAGATCAACCCTGGGTCCCTGATTTCCTCACTGCCAAATAAAAGTGGTCAAGTGACATCCTCGGAGACCTACCACCCACACACACACACACACACACACACACACACACACATACACACAGTCATACATAAACACACACACACACACACATTGATCCTTTTGTGCTTTGGTTGTAGGTTCCAGATATATACCTACTTGATATAAGGCATCTCCGTTACAGCACCATATCATGCATAGCCTACATTTTTGCCATGCACGTTTAAAACAATATACGACATGAGAATCTAGCGGGCCCTGCAATCATACATAGCCCCAAGTAAAACATTATGGGAAAGGCAGAGGGTTCTACAAGCAAGTTACTTTCATGGTGATAAGGCAGTCAACTATTTCGCTTTATGGTTAAAATTCAGTGCAAATGCAAGGATAAATAATTTCATACTTCGTGCATTTTAACACACAATCCAAGGCGATACAATATTATTTATGGAAGCGTTTGCAGTTTCTTATACAGCAGGTACTGCATGCCGCACAAAGATATCTACAGCTAGCACTAAACGGCGCGTGAGAGACGCATAAACCACCCACTTGCATGAACACCCCTGGAATTTAAACTGCGTGCTCAATGCAGACACGTATTGTATACAGTGAGGTTTTGTTCAAAACATCGGTTACATATCGAGCCGCATCGAATAATGCTGGCTAATTCATTTTTACATGGTTTAAATTGTATCCCATACCTTCGTGAACGCATTTCAGGTGTATTCAACCGATTCGTATTCGGCTTTATGTGGCTAAAGGGTAGCTAGCCACCGCTTGCAGGCACCGTAAAAAATGAATCAATGGGTCAAACATTGTTGATGCGTAGCATTCTGATTATTATGCAGGTTTCAAGTCTTCCTTTTGATCCATTTTTCTGAGTTAAATCATGTTCTTTCGCCAAATTGACAACGCCACAGACAAAATGGCTGACTACACGGTGGTTCGGTGTGCGATTGCTATCCTTCTCTCTGTGCCCAGCACAACTGCGAGATTAGTGTGGCACATTCTTGACAAATTAGATTCTACTTTAAAGTCCTAAAACACGGATACATGATTCGTGCACTGAGGAATTCAAGGGTAGGAGGGGGCGGCATAATCCCAATTTGTGATATAGCTTGCTGACAAGACTCGCTATGCAGCCAGTATCAGAGAGCTAGCCAATTCCCCCGCAGACAAATATAGCAATCGTAATTAATCGTGTTTCCAGTCAAAGGTAGAGGATCCCAAAACAGATCGTGGTGTACCTATAAACAACCATCTCAAGCATTTCGCTTCTGTGCAGCTAGCAAGCAAATCTATCTACTTCGCTAGCTGACTGTGTGGCTTTGTTGCTTGGTAAAATGGCGGCTTGTACAGGATGCCTCGATACACGACCAGCGCAATTCGAAGTTAAGCGCACTTAACGAAATATTACCGATATTATAACGTGGTTTATCTGGCAAGTTTACGTCATTTGTTGCCCATTTTCAATTCAGTGTCGAATAAGCTGTTCTTTTATACCCTGTGCGTGATGCACGTCCAGTGTGAACGAACGCTGGAAACGAACTAGCTTGCTGGTGAGAGCTCGCGTCGTGAACAACAAACAGGCAGGCGGAGACAGGGCAAGCTGGCGAGTTCATGCTGGTGCCTGAGCCCTTTCGTTTGTCATTCTCAAAAGAGGTACACGGGCACTTCACGCGGCAAATCGAGATGATCTACAAGCTTGCACGGTGAAATGTGGTGGAACTCAATAGATAAACGCGTCCTCGCGATTTACATGTTACATGCAATCAAACAAGCCAATAAATAACCTTTATTCGCAAGATATCCATCTTGGTCGCCCGCTTTAATTACGAATTAACGTTAGTTGCGAAGCAGTACGGTACCGTAAATTCACCGGGTACACTGTTACAATATTTCAATTTCTTTGACAAAATGCTATTTTACTTGGGATTTCGAGATGGCCATCATATCCAACATGCATAACCCCACGTCTATCGATACAAAGCCCGTATCGACTTGTTTTCAATTGAAGCGTGATCTCATCTATTTTCCTCTCCGTTAAGGTCTGCATCGACATCTACTTCTAAGCTATCAGTGGAATTTATGTTTGTTAGATACAATTCTAGAAAAGTTAAACAAGTAATTAGGCTAGGTATCCCACTCAAAATTATTCAGTAAATTACGCGGCATAGTCACGGACTATTTTTGTCCCATTCCAAGTTATTTAATAACTCGAGATCCTTGGATTGTGCACACATGCAGAAAAGGGAATTTCACTAGGCAAACTCAGAAGTGAAATTTCAGTGGAACCGCCAACGTCCTCCGTAAACTGCCCAAATCATCAGTCACGATACATTGTTGATAAGAGGGAAAAGGGCGCGTTCGGGACTAACGTTACAAAGTTACAAATATGGCTCCACACAGATATCCTTGTTTATAGCCAGCTTCAGCAAGTAAGGGGCGCCGCACTGTAACGCTGCACACAAAGCCTGCCAGTTTTGCAACCCATTTAAAGTTATCGAACCTAGAGCAGCGATAGATACCAGATCGGTCTTTGCGAATAGCAGTTACAAAGATGTAAACTTTCTCTATACTGTACTGCCCATTCAATGGATCGGCATAAACTACACTGCACACGCGTGCGCTTTTCCCCCAAAATCAAGGACAGTGCTTAGCCAATGGCACACTCTTAAAATAATAAAGCAAACTATTTCAAAGGACTCTTACGTCTGACGGTGTTCGATTCCGCAGCTCTAGGTGAATTCTTTTCTTCATATCCATCTTGAGGGAGGGAGCTAGCTACACTGTATATTAATCTAGTAACCCAGTAAGAGCAGTTGGACTTGCAGGGCTCTTTACACACAGCTACCGCCTCAAACACTGTGTCGCTGCTCAATCTAACTTGATAACTCGGGGGCAGGAGCGGGCCGTTCGATTGTCGTCACCACGAACCAATCATAAACATCAAATAATGTATGAACGGTTCTTTGCACGCCCAGCCCCCACTGTGAACCAGTTATTTAATAAGGCGGGGCTACGAAGATTAAGTTCGGTTGAGCTAGTGAGAGTGTACATTTAATTGACATCTCTGCATTCAATCGCCATCACTTTGGTTTGGTTATGGTGCTATCTGATATAAACGCGAGAAATAAGCATGAAGTCTTAAACTTAAACACATCACGGAATGCCACATTACGAATATTAAAAGTTTTATTACGCCAGTGGTATGTATATAGCCAGCCAGTATAATTCGTTTGGAATATAGCAAGTTACATGTAATTAGGCTAACGTTACATAGCAAATAATTATTCCACAATACAATTTGACTAAGATCGATGATGTTTGAGAAATAATCCAGACATGCATACATAGATTGGTCCCAAACATAACGTATTCAGCGGTAAATATGAATAAATAACGGTAGCTGATCGCAACCAATAAATAGCTAGCCAACTAGCTGCGAAAATTTTCTAAACACCAGTATCATTCGTGGTATTGTTACGTTTTTAATTTACTTGATGGATTCACTTATACCGGTCATCGTCTTAATGATTGATCGTGGTGAATACAATGTGCAGAGCAAGAACAACAACATAAATTTAAGTTCGTTTTTTCTCCACATCACAAATTGGAAGGCGTCTCTTTGGGTTTTTGCCCCTTCAGCTGTCCTACTTCGAAAATTACAGGTCACACCACGTGGCATATTGACTTTGGGGAGGGGGGCGGCGGTGAAAACGGCGTATAGGTTTTATAAAGTTATCTAACGTTAGTCATTTTCTTCTCCCGTCAAAGTTGAGCTGGATTATTGTAATGTAAAAAATAGCACTTATTCGCAATTTTATTGCCAATATATGGTTTTACAACTCCAATGTTATCACAGATTTATTTCTGAACACCATCTATTCCCCCAAATGATTGGGACAACTTTTGTCTTCGATTAGTGTTAAAAATTAGTTTTTAACACGTATGTTATACAGCTTTATTGTAACATAAACAGCACCTACCCATAAACAGCTAACTAGTTACCGGCCAATGACAGCTGAGCAAATATGTCAACAGTACCGAGCGAACATGCAAGCATGTTATGGGCTCTGAAGACACGACCCATTGTTTGCCAGTCTCAATTTGAAGAGCAATGTAAAGTTGTGCTCTCTGAAGCTACAAATGTTTCCAGTCAGTACTGTACGGCTATCAGAATAACCATCTTCATTTAAATTACAAGCTATTGCACTTCGACAATGCAACCGTAGTTAAATTTCGGGTACCGTAAAAGCTAATTTGACTATTCGTACTTTTTTTTCACGGTCACTGCCGTTTGTTCAATGCCGCGGGTGGTGAATTTGTCTGCATCGTTGCTACCTGGCGAGGCAAAAACCTAGCCCCTCTCGATGATATGCATGTTGAACGATTCAGAACCGAAGGTCGTGGATTTTTTTGTTGTTGGCATGTTTGCTAGCTAACGGCGAAGATCAAAGCAATGCTATCTAGTTCGCCTTGTTTGTTAGATCAAACATTTAGCTAGCTAACGTTAGCTTGCTAGACATGTTCCCCTTACCGTAGATGACGTAGTTCTAAATTACGTAGCCAAATTAAGCAAACTAACAAGACATCAAATAACAGACCACACGGGTAAAATTAATCGGATGAACGTACCCTTCCCTACATAGCCGCCAGCTAAGGTAACGTCGTTAATGGACTAAACGTACGTTAGCAAACTTAGCTGGGTCAAAGGACTGTGGGAAACTAAGGATAATAATATGCAGTGTAACGTCAAGGATGTGCCACATTTTACCCAAACCGCTAACATTAGCAAAGTAGTTGGTGAAATTGAGAATTACAAACGCGTCCGATGTTGATCTCCCAAGAAAAGGACGTCGCAACTAGCCAACTACCTGCTTTTGTCCTCAATGGTTAGCGACATCAAAATCACAATTTCCATACCTACATCAGACAAATTTGTCTCATATCGAAAACCACACAATGTCGTTGCTTTTTTCAGTGCTAAACGTATTGACTTGCAAGCTAGCCAAGTCACCCTACAGCGAACAATGTAATTTATGGTTGTTCATATAAATCAGCTTAGCTCTCCTAGCTAGCCATCCGCAGCTTAGTGCTAATTTTGTCTCAACAAGTTGACTAGCTGTTTCCCGTCGTCAGAACAGATACAACCGCTATAGCTAGGACGTTACTGTCACAGGACCTCACATTCCACATCTTTCGTTATTTGACACAATCCAAATTTAACCGAGCATCACCAGCTAACATCACCGCCTTGCTCGGCCTCCACGGAAACCCCGTTAAGCACGTTTGATTGACACGGCGCTAAGCCATTCGCAATTACTTACGCCCTTACCGCATTTCAGTAGGATATGCGTTGCTCTTCTCCTTGCACATAAGGCGCACTCGTCAATGGTTGGTCTAGACACACCACACTGGGCGACTACACCAATCAGAGAAGAGCGTACATTCTGAGCGAAGAGAAAAACAAAATTCTTTATCCTTCACTGATTACACAATTCAAACCTTCACTTCCGCTCCCCACTGAACCCACATTCCAACCGTTGTTTAAAAACAGCAGACTTAAAAGGGTCACCTGACCACATCGGCGCCATCTTGTCCGCTATATAGCATACATTTCAAACAAAACATTTAATGTTAATTAAATGTACGAAAGAAATGAATTAACATTACCTATTATTCAGGTCATTTCTGTGTGGAGCTCCGCTGCCGCTTTTAAAGGCACGGAAAATGAGAACAGCAACTGCGTGGCATTTTATTATTTTCACAAGTGCACCGGCTTGGTATGCTGGCTTGAAAGAACGCAATTACATGGCGCCTCTCGTTTCAACGAATGTCATACAATTTTAAAGAAAATTTCGTGACATTTTTTAGCCGTTGCTGCGAAATTGAATCTTCGACTGCCGCTGTGGACAGTTTCCAGCCCGCGACTGTAGGTTTACTTGGAGCCATTTTTGGGTCTCCTTGCGTAGCGAGGACCATTTTTCCGCTGGGTGTGTCTCTCACTGGCTGTCCTGCACTGCTGCAGTTGCTGCGAGCGGCAGACTGCGTGCTCAGTGTACGCAGCGCTAAATGTACACACAGCACGGCCCGAGGCACGCTACAATCTCTCTCTCTCTCTTGCTCGCTCCATCTCTCTCTCTCTCTCTCTTTCTCTTTGTGAATTTCGAGATTGCTGTGTACAGTAGCTGCTTAAGCATGTAGCGAGGCATCTCACACCTAGATTAGCGGCCAGTTATGTAACACAATTTAAGATGGGGACATAGAAAGGTTGCATTTTCACTTTTCAGGTTAACTAATTTACTAATGTAATGGGGTTCATTAACATTCAAGAGTCCAAAGCATCTTAAGTTGCGACATCTGTATTTTGTCTCACAGTGAAAACAGAATAGTAGCTAGCAAGGTAACCTGCAATGTCAAACGCGATTTTACTTCATCCCACTCAAAAAGCAGTTTTATTAATATATGCCCTTAACATGGGAAGTAAGAAATAAGTCGCATGTAAGCCTACTGCTAAAATAAGCATTTTCCCTACACATGATTTGTGCTAGCAAACTTAGCTACCCCCATTAACTTTAAAACTGTACTAACGTTGACGTTTCTAGTTATGTCGTAATGGTACCGTTGTGGTTGTTTAACACGAACAGAGAACTGTCATCCAGTGCAGGAACTGCAAGTGATTTTTTCTGTCCAATTTTCTTCAAAAATTATCATAGCTATAGCTGCCATATTGCCCAAGAAAATAAATCAACTTGCTATTTAATGCAGAACCGAATACAGCGCAGACATTTCTGTACAAATAGCCTAACACCACCATCTAGTGGTATAATCCTCCACAGCCCTCTTTACTTCAACCCACTTGATTTTTAATACGTTTTTCAGAAACAAATGTTGCAGATTACAAGTACTGTATGTCCGAATACTAATTCAGGAACCGCGACGAAAGAAAATACGAACATTAATTTTATGATGGTGGCCAGCTGTGTCGCTTGGCAGTAAGGGAAGTGTACATGACTTGTAACCAGAAGATCGTAGGTTCAAGATCTGCAGTTGTACTCGAGCAAAACTTAATTTACATTGGTGTAGTAGATTACCTGGCTGTCTGCTAAGGAAATAATAGTCGAATTTCACTTTGAACCATTGAGCTAGCAAATTAACATAATGCTTCTTTGTTTGATGCACACTTGTTCATCGGACGTATTAGTTACGGGACCCAGGTGCTCCCTTTTAATTTAAACTTTAACCATTAACCATCAATCAAACATTTGTAGAATATGTATACCCTTCACTAAGGGTCTGGTAGAGCCATTCCAACTGTATCTGAATTACCTCTTGTGCTCTTGTGTTCTCAAAAGACCATCTGGTAATTATGTCAGATTTGTTGACCAAACAAGAAATATATTTACATCCTTAATATAGATCTTCTGCTTAATCTGGGCCAATACAGTTTCGTTAATTTATTCAATTTTTATATGTCTTTGTGGAGGACGTCGGTCTCGGCCATGTGGGAGTGGCATGGTTGCCTGTGTTGTTGCATGTGGTAGAGGCCTTTGGAGCAGTGAGACTTTCCGGGGGCAGGTTTGGCACTCTCACAGGGTGTGAGTGAACTGTCGCCCGGAAGGGAGCTCCAAAGGCCATAATTGGTTTAATAATTATGTAATTATTTAATTGGTGTCAATCAGTCAATTGATATGGAAGTCAATTGGCTGATTGGGTGTCTGTGTGAGAATGTGAGTTGAGTGATTGTGATTGGGTGATTGCCTCACGAGTCCCACCTGAGCCAGGCAGAAACTAAGCCTATTTAAGAGCAGGTGGGGCGAGTTGTGGTTGTTGTTGAATGGTTGTTGTTGAATGTGAGTCAACAGCTTGCGTGATAGGCGGCTCACAGGACAACAGCTTAACACTGGTCGGTCGAAGTAAGTTTAGCAGATGAGCTCTGGTATGTGAGCGTCCGCTACAGAAAGTGACATGGATAAGAGTGTGATTGGTTCCCGGAGTTAGAGACCTGAGTCTTTAGCTCAGCGAGCTAAATCGCTCTCTTGTCACGTCGAGATCCCTCAGTTCGAAACTCGCTGCGGGCAGAACCAACGCCGTTACATAAGGAAGTGTCAGTTTCAACTGTGAAGAGAAGACTTCGAGCTGCAGGTTTGACAGGTCGAGTGGCAGTAAGAAAGCCATTGCTAAGATGGCAAAATAATGAAAGAGGCTTGCGTGGGCCATGAAGCACCGCCAGTGGACTACTGAAGACTGGAAGAAGGTCTTATGGACCGATTAATCAAAATTTGAAATCTTCGGTTCATCACGCAGGGTTTTTGTACACCGTAGAGTAGGCGAAAGGATGGTTCCTCAGTGTGTGACACCAACTGTCAAACATGGAGGAGGAAGCATGATGGTCTGGGGCTCTTTTGCTGGATCCAGAGTCGACGACTTGCACCGAGTGACTCTTAATCCACTTTAACCCATTACTTGTTCCTTGAAAAGGGCCTTTTTTAAAAAATAACTCAAACACATTATTTTTCAGTTTTTGGTAACCTAAACTTTTTTTTTTAAACCTCGCAGTTTACCGCTTACCTTTGTACCATTTCAGGTTATTCACTGGACTTGAACTGCTTAAATTTCAGTAAAAACTGGAAAATGGGGATGTTCTAAAACCGTATATGGGCCATTCTACCGAATTGGTTCAAAGTCGGGTTGGAAATATTTTGAAATTTTGTATGTTTTATTCCCAAAACTTTGTCCGTATATATATTGTATATATATTGTACATATATCTAGTAAAAGTACCGTCAATTTTTATATTGTATTTTCAGACTCTTTTGGAATGTTTTCCTCTCCCAAAATGGTCACTACCGAAACATAGTAATACACTATAGTAAAAAGTATTATATGAATCTGTTAAGATTGTTTCCTTCCCTTCTCTAAAGAGTGTTTTTATAAATTTTTCTTGAAGGTTTTCACAATTAAATCAATAAAAATGACATTTTTACCAAATTTCAAAGTTCAATTTATACAATTCATCAAAATCTAAATGCAATCTTTCTCTGTAAAATGCATAACACTGATCATATTGATTTCAGAGTTAATGATTGATGAAATTTAACATACATTTAACCAATCAGTATAACATTTTAGTTTATAACTCAATATACTTTATTTTTTACAAAACACCCAGTGTTTGGTAGTGACCACTGTTTCGGTAGTGACCACAGTATTTTGTTTGCAAGGTTGTATCATATTCCCTCAACCTTATTGCTTAATCTTAACTCATAACATGCCTTATGTTGGGAATATTACAAACACAAATGTTTTGTGGTCAATAAAATAATTTTATTTTTGAAAACATAATTGTTCATCCATAACCATTTAAAGTACAAACATGAATTATCAATGGAAAATAATTACCCAAGTGGGTTCAGTAAAAGAAGAAGAAAACATTGACAAATAACATTGATATTATGCTGTTGCTGTCAGGCTTCTGAACGCTAACTAATGTATCCTCGAAAGGTCTGTAACAAATAGATTCCACTAGCCGTGATGCTAATTTTCGCTATGTTAAACTCAATTGACTTATGCAAAAACTTTTAGCGATCTAAAAGTCTGCTATTTTTTGCTTTTGGGGTCTTTCAAGATGGACGGGAGGTCCCTCCAAGGCAATGGTGAGGGAAATACTGAAAATAGATGATTGAACATTCCATTTTGCTAGCATAACTAAAGAATGCTAGCAAGCACATGGCTAGCAAACCGCTTTGAAAACATATTTTGCATAAAACCCCCAAAAGTTTACTTTATTGAAGAGAATATGTGTTCCATTCTTAAAGTTACACACTGATTTTCAGATTTTGGAACACATCTATTTCAAAATGATGGGATTTAACTACTTACCATTACATTTGGTCACTACCTAAACTCTACCATAGGTTTCGGTAGTGACGGTTTCGGTAGTGACAATTCTAGCTAACTTTGAGCATAACTAAAGAATGCTAGCAAGCACATGGCTAGCATACACGTCTTTGAAGAGGTGTACACACATAAAAACATAATATTTAGCATAAAACCCCCAAAAGTTTACTTAATTGAAGAGAATATGTGTTCGGTGGTGACGATTCTTGAAGTTACACACCGATTTTCAGACTTTGGAACACATTTATTTCAAAAGTATGGGATTTAGCTACTTACCATGCAGCCATGAGGGACAGGGAGGCAGTGTCACTGCCTGGTCAAAAATGCAGGGGTGTGGCTAAAAACCAGGCTCAGCCAATGGACTAAACCTATGGGGTTTCGGTAGTGACATGAAAACGGGGGACAAGATTTTCTTAGTATCGTTTTTTAATTAAAAAATTAAACCCACAATAAATCTAAATCTTTCAACTTCTGTTTAACCTTAATCATAAAGATCTTTGAAATTACACCATTGAACAAAATCAAAAAAATGTTTTAAGTGTTATTTACATACATTTAAATTTAGGGGTCAAGGTTTGGGACAGCTACTTCCCAATAGAAAGTACCCTATAAATGATGTTTTTATTTTATTTAGCTTATCATTATCTCATTTAATGCCTTGGGTTTAAATAGATCATAACATATTCTTAGTAAATATCTATGTCTGAATACTTAATTGTTTTGTTAAATAGTTTTTCTTGTTGTGGGACCACACTTTGAACTAATTCGGTAGAATGCCCCATATATGCATCATTTATATTTTTACAGTTGGCCATAATGTTTGAGAAATAAACTTTTACATTATAAGCATGCACATATAAAACAAGGTCTGATCTGTTGAGGTTTCAAAATACAATGAGAAGTTAGTATGGTTTTGAATAAATCTTTTACAATTTTGCCAGCAAATAATGTGGATATCAGTCCTGCAGCCTCACATTCCCAGACTGGCCGCATTCCAAGAAGGTCGTACGTTACTGAAGTTTAAACTTCAGGTAGAGACTAGCCTACATCTTGGGTCCATCAACCCAGACATGCTTTTCTCTCCTAGAACTAGATGATCTTTAGCCACTTCTTTACTACTTGTGCTCTTCGTAATTAATGTTATAGTTATTTTGCTATTGACTTATATTACATTTTCATGACAATTTTATGAACCTATTACGTACCACATATTAAATCTTATGGGGGGGCATAATGAAAGGGAATGTTTTATATCTTTAAATTATTGGGGGGACACACACCGAAATTACTGTTTTGAATATTGGTAATTATCCCCCCGCCCCCGCCCCCCACACTCATTACGCCTATACAATTTTGTGACAATGGGTCTCATTCATGAACAGTGCGCACGATCAATCTGACGGAATTTTGGAATTCATCAATTTGTTCTTAGTCAAAAATGTTCTTAGAGTACGGACGGATTGCGACTGCCTCAAACCAGTAGTAGGCTACAAACAAATAGGATATATGTTTACAGAAAACGGCACAACCTGCTTGTAACTCAAACGTATGAATTATATTATACATATGATAACAAATTAGTTGTGTTAATTGAAAGAATATTACAGTATAACACAACACTATTTGGTGTGTATTCTCTAACGCCTGCACTTTTATTTTGTCCAGTGTTATATGTTGTTATGTAGGCCTATATTTATAATAAGCCTTTGGCCATTTATCAAAAATCTAGTTATCGATAACTAACTTATCTTAATTATAGATTGCAATTGGAAATCATCAATATACGCATGCGGGTAAGAATGAAATTGACTGATGCGCAAGTTTTATGAATCGGACTGTACTTTTGCGTGACAACTTTTTCTACGCACAAAATACACACATATTAGTTAATGTGACTATGTTCATTACATTATTGTTTTTTTAAACTTTGTTTAGATATTGTTACAATTTTTATATCTATGCTGGTGTTCATCTAAACGTATTGTATGCACTGTTGTAAGTCAGTATGGATAAGAGAGTATGCTAAATAAATAAAAGTAAACACAAAAAGTGTGTTAAAAGACCTGTATTAGAAATGGTATTGAACACACAGTTGTAATTGAGATATTGGCATTCCAGGGTTAATTGTTTTCTTGAGGACTGGCTTTTTATCTCTCACTGAGGAGAGAGGTAGAGATCTCCAGGCAGGCCCATGGTATAGGACTGGGAGGGATGTCAGAGACAGCTGCTCTGATCCAGGGATAGACTACCCCCCCCCCCCACATCACTGCTGGCTTCCCCTAAAAGCACCTCAGACCTGGCTGCCAGAATTTTCTGACGCAAATTCAATGTGACGTGCATTAGAACTCAAACCATGAAGCAACAACAGACTGTTAAGAAAAGGCCATAAATAATGACAGGTAAGAAAAAAAAGTATATTCTGCTATCATTTGCTATTCAGGTTATGTTTAGATTTAAAATGTATCTGGAGTTGAGAAAGAAAGAATGTTAAGATGGATCTGCTTAAGCATATGGTGTACTAACCAGGTGCAATCTCAAAACCATTATGCCATTTTCAGCAGGTAGTAATATTTTATGTAACTGTACAGTGTGTGTATTTTTTACATTTTATTTTCTTACTTCGTGGAATCAAAATGGACTTAATTGGACATTTCTTGCCACTCATCAACATAAAATACTCTATAATTTCAAATAACAATTTAAAAAAAGATTTATCTTCCAGCAGGACAATGATCCAAAGCATACAGCAAAAGCCACATTGGAGTGGTTTAAAAACAACAACAAAAATCTATGTCCTGGAGTGACCCATTCAAAGCCAACCAACGGTCCCAATCCAATCTGATGGAGCTCGAGCAATTTTGTAAAGAAGAATGGGAAACAATTGCAGTGTCCAGATGTGCAAAGCTGATAGAGACTTGCCCAAATAGACTCACAGCTGTAATTGCAACTAAAGGTACTTCTATGGAGTATTAAGTCTAGGGTGTGAATACTTATGGAATCAACTTTTGTCTGTTTTCTATTTGTAATTAATTAACAAAAAGCTTTAGAGTTCTTTTAGAGTATTTTATGTTGATATCAGTGCCAAGAAATCCCAAATAAATCAATTTTGATTCCATGAAGTAAGAAAATAAAATGTGAAAAATGCCAAAGGGGGTGAATACTTTCTATACCCACTGTGTGTGTATATATATATATGTATATGTATATGTATGTGTATGTGTATGTGTATGTGTATGTGTGTATGTGTGTGTGTGTGTGTGTGTGTGTGTGTGTGTGTGTGTGTGTGTGTGTGTGTGTGTGTGTGTGTGTGTGTGTGTGTGTAAATCGTCTGCTGTTGCTTGTAGGAAAGTGGCAGCTGGGAAAAGTGGTCAAACTGCAACCACAGAAAGCAGTCTATTGCAGCATAAACAGAGCTTCAGCATACATTCTACCTGAGGCTGAGTCTGAAAGCGGGTGGGAGGATAAATTAAGGACTGAGCAGTGGGGAAGAGTCCAAGGGTAAACTTCCACTGATGAGGTAAAGTCATTAAACATATTTTTCCAGAATGAGAGCAGTACTGCTAGCTAGCTTACACCCATTTGTATGCTAATCAATTAGTTTGTGAAGTTTTTCTGATTGTTTTTGTGGAACTTCCAGTATTGGTGAAAGATCATTCGACTGCATGCAAGTCAAGTCAATGTCAGGTCAATTAGCTCTACCAATCCGATCCATCCGTATCAGTATATCATGTCTTGACAAGCTAAAGAGTCTGGGTATGATGAGAGATAAAGATGCAATTAAATATGTATTTACTACATTGTTCTTCATCCTAATTAATCCTGCAGTTAAAACTAAGACTAGATTTAAGCAATGCACAATCACACCATGAATGCAGTTACTAGTTAACTATTTTCCTGTTAATGTTTCAGCAAATAATCCTTTAATTTTGAATGATCTGTTATGAATATATTAATATTTCACAACAACAATCAAACCTAGATGGAATTCACTTAGATAACAGGTGATGCATGCATGCATGTGCATGTGTGTGCATTTGTGCACTTAACCTGCTGTTGCAGTTGTAGTATTACTTTGTTAGTGCATGAAGAATGCCTTTAATCGGCTGGCTTGGGTCCTCCATTAAGCAACTTAATTAACCAGGCTAATTAGTGGACGGAATGATTTCACAGCCGCGCACTTGCTGCTTCTGACATCTCCATGGTAACATCAGCAGTGTTGAGTTCTTGTGATGCTCTCCTGCACAGGAGGGCTATTATCACAAACCCCGGAGTATTTCAGGTGTTTATGATAGCTTGGGGAATTCAAAAGAGATTAGAGCTAAAAATAAAACCCAATATGGAAATGATCCTCCTAAACACTAGCACCCCGGTGGGGGTGTAAACGCAGAGCCTGTGAATCCTGATTTCCTTATATTGCTTCAAGTGTGCTACAATTGATTTGCTTGTCTTATTCACTATCTATCTCATGGCAACACATTTGTGCAGTAAGAAATAACATCTATATTTTGATTTGGGCAAATAAGGAAGAACATGGAAGATAAGCGCATATGTGTTGCATTTGATCTATGGTGTTATATAGTTCTAGGCCAGGCACAATAGACCATGCCATTCCACTGCTGTTATTTGAACCATAAAAATATACTAAGTCTGCAGCTGGCCTCTTATTTGAAAGGGAGTAAATAGGCAATGGGATGTGGTTGTGGAAGGAGAGACAGACACGGTGCTGTCTTGCCCCTGTAATACCACCTCCACACCCTCCCCCCTCTTTCTAGCACTATGAACCTGGACGAGGACGCTCGCTGGCTGGAGTGGGTAACCAAGCAGTTCGAGAGCATCGCAGGAGAGGACAAAGAGATCGATCTGGATGAGTTCAAAACCGCCCTCAAAGTCAAGGAGGTGAGTCGAGATCAAAACTCATCGCCGCTGTGATATCAGAACATGCATTGCATAACATGGGAGTATAGACCCACTATAGCACTGGCCCAACCAACAGGACCACGGTTTATCTGAGCAGCCTGTTTTCACAGACTGTTCGCAGACGCTTCCTCTTGCTAAAAGTCTCCAGTGAGATGACTGTGTTTTCTATTCATCCCTGCTGGAAGCGTATTATTATTAACATCCGGAGTGCCGGCACACAAACCAGCCCTTCTGTTATTTCTCAGTTTTAAACAGACGGGTGTGTTAACCCTGGCGCTCTGCGGTATCTGTTTGCAGTCCTTCTTCGCAGAGAGATTCTTCGCGCTGTTCGACTCAGACGGGAGCAGCACCATCAGCCTGGACGAGCTCCTGAAGGCGTTGGACCTTCTCATACACGGCAACGAGACAGACAAGCTGCACTTCCTCTTCCAGGTGTACGACGTTGATGGTTAGAATGGCCCTAGTGAAGTCGTCCGTCTGTTGTCTGGGTCTCCAGATCAGTGGTTCCCAAACTGTGGGCAAAAGGGTTTAGTGATTTTGGGGCCTCAATCAAACCTCGATCTTAAAAACAAAGAAAATTAGAGTTCAGCATGGGCCATTGTTACTCAAAAATATTTATTGTGTATTAGGTTATGACCATTGAATGAAAATATGTATATTTTTGTTATCACAGAATTTAGAAGATCAGACAGTGTTTTTATGTTCATTGAAATATATTAATTTATTGATTGATCAAAAAGGCTAGAATGTGATATCACCTCGACCCAGCTTTGGAGTCAATGCATTGTTTTGACTGTGGATCAGGACCTGCCTTTGGGTCATGGGAGGGGTTGTAGGTGGTGGGTCGCTAGATGTACATGAGAAAAGCAACTCACTGTATATTCTACACCTTCCATTGACATTCGTATTGTCAAATTAAACACGGCACATTATAGTTACAGTGTGCACCCAACTGCTTTATCATACTGCCAAAATAAAGGAAACATGTGAACTAAATGGGGGATACAAAGTATGTTGAAAACAGGTGCCTCCACACAGGTCCCTGAGTTAATTAAACAGTTAACATCTCATCATGTTTAGGGTCATGTTTAAATGGCTGCGCAGGCCCAGTTGGCCATTATTTTGGCTGCCATGGCTAGAAGAAGAGAGGGGTGATTGTTGGGGCACTTTTGACAGGAGCTTCAGTGATGAAGACTGCTTAACTTGCTGATGTTTCATGAGGAACAGTGGCTAAGGTGATGTTTGCATGGAAGTCTGAGGGAAAGACATTATCAACTAGGGGCAACTGTGGTCGAAAGCGCCTACTTCTCGACTGTGATGTCCTTGCATTCATTTGAGATGCAAGGCAAAACAGACAAGCAACTGAATCAGTTGACTGCAAATATCAGTCTAAGGTATAAGCAGGCAGTTTCATCAAGATCAGTCTGTCAGGAGCTTCACAAAGAGGGATTCTATGGTTCTGTGGTTCTGTGTAGCTCAGTTGGTAGAGCACGGCGTTGGCAACGCTTAGGTTGTGGGCTCAATTCCCACTGGGACCATATATATATATTGAAAAATGTATGCAGTCACTACTGTAAGTCGCCTTGGATAAAAGCATCTGCTAAATGCTATATATATATATTACTATGGTCAGGTTACAGTGCATAAATAATTTATTACACCTAAAAATGCATGTTTGTGACTAAGGTAGTGCAAACAAATGTATGTTGTTTTTTCCTTTGTTTTGGCAGTTACCTGTATGTTAAAAAACCTATTTTAATGTATGTCAGGCTATGTTTTAATAAGGAGTAGGTCACAGAAAAAGGCATTCACTCATTAGATGCTTCATGGGCTCAGAAGGTTTGGGAAGTAATCTGACCTGGGTCAAATAATTGTTTGAAATACTTTACCACTTTAGACAACAGTAAAATTCCTGAAGATTACTATTACAAAAGTAAATAAGAAATATAGATTTTCACAAATATTCTGCACAAAATTCTCCTTTCATATGATTATATGTTTTGGTTAGTAACATGTTTAATTAAAAAATTCTGAAGGATCCGCTAGAGTGTTTTCCAATTTTACCAGCATCGAAAGAGTCAAAGAATAAGTACTTGACACAGGTCTGGAACCAGTGATCTAGATCTGGTCTTTGCAGACTGTATAGATTCACTAACCTCAATAGTCTGTGCATCGGCACCTTTAGTGGGCTCTGTGGATCAAATGGGTTGTCAAAACAATTCAACGATTAATGAATCTGTGCAGCACTGATCTATAAAAATGACCCCCGTATCTGTGGTTCAAGACTTGTCAGTTGAGAGTAAGATGATAATCTTCATTCATTTTATTAACTGTGTGATACAGAGTTTAACAATATATTCATCACTTCTGATATTTTAATCTCAACCATTGGTGGTAAATCCTTAATTACATACTTTGACTAAATCTTTGACAAATTACACAAGGCAGTTAATCCAATTAAGCAATTCATGGTTTGAATGAAAAAATAAATAAAACATTTGCATTGGCTAAATCTTAGCTAAGAGGGTCTTAACAGCGAAACAATGTATCAAACAGGCAGTGGCTCAATCGACCCAGATGAGCTACGAACTGTGCTCAAGTCCTGCCTGCGCGAGAGCGCCATCTCTCTGCCAGAGGAGAAGCTGGATGACCTGACTCTGGCTTTGTTTGAGTCTGCCGACAAGGACAACAGTGGCTCCATCACCTTTGAGGAGCTGAAGGCTGAACTGGAGAGCTTCCCTGAGGTCATGGAGAACCTTACAATAAGGTGAGATCTTGTGCGCACGCACACACACAGTCACATGGATGCACATACACACGCACACACACATACATGCATGCACACACACACACACACACACACACACACACACACACACACACACACACACACACACATGCATACACACATACACACACACACACACACACACACACACACACACACATGCATGCACACACATACACATACACGGATACAGATTTTTCCCTCTTTATGTTTTGCTATTAATCTCTTTTGAGTATACCACACTGTTTTTATATTAAGAAGCGTACCTGCTGTACCATAATGTAGTGTGACTGTGTGTGTTCTTGGAATTTGCTTCCTCTATCCCCTCTTTACATTCTCTCACTGCGTGCGTCCTCCACTAGTGCTGCCAACTGGCTGAAGCCGCCGGCCTCGGAAAACAAGAAACGCCACACGCCCCGATACCTGACCCCGGTGTACTGGCACAACAACAGCCGAAAGCTGTTCTTCCTCTGTGCCTACACCTGTCTGAACATGCTCCTCTTCATCATGGCTGTACTAAACCACTCCTCTGGCGGGCTGTGGTTCATGCTGGCCAAGGGCTGCGGACAGTGCCTCAACTTCAACTGCACCTTTGTCATGGTGAGCATGCAGTGTGGAGACAGACACATTGACCGATACAAATGCTGCATGCCTTTCAATGCATGATCAATCCTCATATTTGGCTCTGTACTCCCCGATGGTCCTGCTTATAGTTAATCAGCTTTTGGATTCAAATGTATAGACACTCAACAGGATGATGCAACAATTGTGCCATTAAGATAAATGTGCCTTTCAGACATTCATACACTATGGTTATGAATGAGGAATATGAATGAATGACTGTCAAGGGATGCTTGAGACTGACAATTTCACTGCACTACAGGTAACTTCCAAAATAAAGGAAACACCAACATAAAGTGTGTTAATAGAATAGTGTCTGGAACACTATTGGAGGGATGCAATAACATTCTTCCATATGAAATTCCATCATTTGGTGTTTTGTTGATGGTGGTAGAAAATGCTGTCTCAGGTGCCGCTCCAGAATCTCCCAAGTGTTCAGCTGGGTTGAGATCCGGTGACTGAGACGGCCATAGGATATGGTTGAGTGGACCTAAACCATGCCAGGAAAATGCACCCTACACCATGACAAAGCCGCCAGAACCCTTCATTTATTCTAGTGTTTCCTTTATTTTGGCAGTTCCCTGTATGTGAGTGCAATAACCTGATATGGCACCCAAGGGCCAAAACTAATTATTTGGATACTGTTTCATTTTTTGCATGGACAGTTCCGTGTATGGAGTGGGGGAACATGAGTGTTCCCATGATGACAGTGTGTGTGGATGTCTACCGTTTCTATGGTGACTGTATGTGTGCAGGTGCTGAGTATTCCTATGGTGACTGTGTGTGCAGATGCTGAGGGCCAGATTTACTAAATAAATAGTTGCAGTGCAAAAACATATAATAGTCTCTATAATGCGACTCTTTTGCGGTCACAGATACCAATACATGAACGACCAATTTACTAAGACTGGTTATAATTACGCAATCAAAGAAATGAAACGCAGTCATTCACAATGTTGGCAAGATACGCAAGATTGAAACGGGTCTGAAAAATGACAGATTGGTCAATTGAAATCCTGCATCCTTTCAATGAAACAAATATAATTTTCATATTATATTTCAAGACCTTACCAGCCAGGTTTTTCCATAGCCCCTGTTGCTTAGCTGTCTATAGATACAGCTATTCCTGAAAATATAGCTGTCGTGACATGAACCAACAACATTTGTGATTATTTATTTTCATCACACACACAGCCTGTGCATTTATAGAATATGTTTGCTTTCTCTTTCTGTTGTTGTGTGATGGTGGAACAAGCAGAATGTGAGTGCAGTTGACTTGATCTTTGGGCGCATGGTTCAAGTTCCTCTTTTGTATCCTCGCTTCACTATTTGCTCTTCAGTTCATTGAAAGAGGGTCATTCTTGGACGAAAGATTCTCACCTGTCTTATTCTGTTTTGTTTTTGTCCTCTGTGTCTTCTCCTGGTTCTGATGACTACTGCCATGTTTGAGAGAGAGAACCTCTTCTTGACATACCTTGTATAGAGCATGAGCTAGGCTATATCAGCGCTCAACAAGATACAGTTAAGAGTCACAGTTAAGGCCTGCTTTAGTAAATCAGACGGAATACTTAATCGGCCTAATTTACTAAATCTCCACCCTGTTTTAGCACATACACCTCAGGTATACATATGCATGAACAGATTTAACCATGTATCTAAAGGAAACCCCCGTAAATTATGTCCTAATAACAATTTGACCCATTGTGTCCGTTTAGTAAATCCAACGAAGATATCGCGATCTTGTAGCAACTGCTTTTGCATTCAAAAAGCAGCCGCGATCCTCTAGTAAATCTGTCCTTGAGTGTCCCCATGTTGACTCTGTGTGCAGGTGCTGAGTGTTTTTATGGTAACTATATGTGCAGGTGCTGATGCTGCGACGTTGTCTCACCTGGCTCAGGGCCACCTGGGTGGTTCGGATCCTGCCCCTGGACCAAAACATCCTGCTACATCAGATTGTGGGCTATTCCATCTTCAGCTTCACCCTGGTGCACACATCAGCTCATATCATGAACTTCGGTACCACATTTCCACACTGACCAACCCTGGCCTTCCATATCCATGTCAGTTATTGGTTTCATACATTGCTCTGTAAAATATGGAGGAAAATGTATAAAATATGAACTTAGATGATGCTAGATATCCAAAGCCACCATTTATCTGCCTGTTGGCTGAAGCTAAGCAGAGCTGGGCTTTAAGAACATAAGAACATAAGAATACATAATAATGAGAACAGGCCGTTCGGCCCATCTTGGCTCATCATGTCCTAATCTAAAGAACAAGTACTTGGAGACCTCCTGGGAAAACTAGGTTGTATACTGGAAGTGGTGTTGGTGAGTCTTCCCATTGGACCAATGGGAAGGTGACGGGGACACTGTGCAATAGGAGACACCATCTTTCAGCGGACATTAATACTCAGTCCTGATTCACTGTAGCCATTAAAAATCCCATATTTCAAAGAGTATGGGGTTCCCCCAGTGTCCTGGCCAATACCCAACCTGACTCTCTCAATCTTGCTATTTAATCTTCCCCCAATTTAATTGGTTAAATAATTCCTCCCTGTGATGCTTTGAGAATTTTTGTGTCAAATGTTATTATTATAATTATTATTATTATTAGCGAGCCAAGTCATCAAAAGCAGCTGTCTGCATTTAATATTCCATAGAGAACTGTTCTTGATTTATTCAGTGATTTTCATAATGTATATATTTTTTTATATTGTGCTTGTTGTTATAATGATCTCATGTATCACAAACTGCCATGGTTCAAGCCATCTGGTAAGGTCAGAATGATATCACAGCTGCAGTCTGTGGTCCCGGCATCGGGGAGCAATGTGTTTCTGATGCCATCTCTCCTCTATTAGCAAGGCTGTCACAGAGCGAGGGTGGCCACCGTCTGTGGGAGTACCTGTTCACCACGCGGCCCGGGATTGGCTGGGTGCAAGGGACGGCCTCCATTACGGGCATGGTCCTGCAACTGATCATTAGCCTCATGGTGGTGTGCTCCAGCACCTTCGTCCGCCGCAGTGGCCACTTTGAGGTGAGGGCCAGCCGTTTCCATGGTGACAGACTGTCTCCCCCCAAACCATCCCAAGTGAGGTCACGGGGAACGACGTCTGTCTGTCCACAGTCGGTCACAGCAAACAATGACAGCAGCCTGCAGGGAAGCCCATGCAGTAAGAGATCACAATGGCAGAACGACTCCGCTCAGGATCTGCAGAGCTGCAGTCCGGCCATTTCACAAAACCTGGGCAGGGGACACGCGAGCTAGCTAGTCGTCACCTCTCCTGCCCTACTGTGTAGGAGAACCCTTGGTAGCCATGCATGCTTGATCGCACCTCACAGTAAGCGCATGCCTTTGTGCCCTGTAGGTGTTCTACTGGTCTCACCTGTCATACATCTGGATGTGGGCCCTGCTGGTGGTTCACTGTGCCAATTTTTGGAAGTGGTTTGTGGCACCTGGGGTGGTCTTTCTGATGGAGAAGCTGGTGGGCATTGCCGTGTCTCACATGGGCGGGCTCTGCATCGTGGAAGTCAACTTGCTGCCATCTAAGGTGACGTTTTTTGTGCAAGTTCCAAAGGCTCCACTTTGAAGTGAGCTAAACTATTCAGGCTATTTGAATGTGGATAAAGTATTTTTCCTGAATAATGCCCATTTTCTGTGGATACCTTCATTAAAATCAGAGACGCAACCTGTATGTTTAGTTTTGGTTGGGGAGCGTGGCTATATTAACTCTATAATGGATGGAGGTACCAAGTGCTGTGAATCTCTGATTGTATGAGGTAATAAAAACACTATGATTAGTTCAAATCAGTCACTGATACCACATAATGATACCCATTTGGGGGTTTGCTAGTCCCTAATCTTTAGCATGCATGGGTTCCCTGTTTGCATGGCCTCATTAGGGAAAGCCCTTAGAAGTTTCTTCTCCCGCTGCGGTTTCAAGGTGACTCACCTGGTGATCAAGCGACCACAGTTTTTCCATTTCAAGCCGGGAGACTACGTCTACCTCAACATCCCGGTGATTGCCAAGTACGAGTGGCACCCCTTCACAATCAGCAGCGCACCGGAGCAGCAAGGTACTACCCGTGCTGCGTCTCAAGTGGACTCTGACATTCACTTCCCCACATATAGCATTGATCCTGCAGACTTACCACATGGTCAGCTCTGTATTAACGTTGAAAGTTGTGCCTCTCTACCGTCGAAGCTGAAACATTCCAATTGAATGCATCTTATGAATATTCACTAACTGAAATATACAGTAGTACTGGTAACTTGGCTGTGTTCGAAACTGTTCCCTATTCCCTAAATAGTGCACTATATAGTGTGTTCGCCATTTTGTAGTGTTTTTTTTTTGTAGTCTATAAAATACCCACAATTCACAGCGATTTCTAGTGAACAGCGAATGTACCCTACAATTTCTCCCGTATACCACAATGCAATGCGATCCTGTCTTAGTTAGCCCACGACTTCCATAACGGTAGCTATTGGTGGCTAAAGCAGTGGCTAGCAGACAGCACCACAGTTGACAAAACCACACTTGCACATCATTAGAATTTCAACAATTTATTTGGGATTTAACATTCAAAACTGAACATGCAAACCCGATACTACCTGAGTACATTTCAACCTGCTGCCATGAGTGCTCAGTTTGTTTACATGGTACTGGGCGCGTCCGCTTGCGTCACCTGAATAGCCGGCACATTTTTTTTGACGCAAATGACGTTCAGTGTAGTGTCTGAAAACAGTTTAATCGTTCACTACATGGAACACTACATAGGGAACACTATATAGGGAATAGGGAACGAGTGAACGGTTTCGAACACAGCCCTTGTGTTACTAATCAGAACCTCCTGGAGTGAGGAAGTAAGGGGATGGAAGGAAGTGCAGGAGCTGAGCTGGTTACTAAAGAGAATCCGTGCTTATACACTACCAGTCAAAAGTTTTAGAACACCCCCATTTTCCAGTTTTTACTGAAATTTAAGCAGTTCAAGTCTGGTGAATAACCTGAAATGGTACAAAGGTAAAACTATCAGAGGTTAAAAAAAAAGAGTTTAGGTTACCAAAAACGGAAAAATAATGTCAATTTCAGAGTTACAAAAAAAGGCCCTTTTCAGGGAACAAGTAATGGGTTAACAGTCACTCCATGCAAGTCGCCGACTCTGGATCCAGCAAAAGAACCCCAGACCATCATACTTCCTCCTCCATGTTTGACAGTCACACACTGAGGAACTATCCTTTCGCCTACTCGACGGCCTACAAAAACCTTTCAAAATTTCAAGATTTCAAATTTTGATTCATCGGTCCATAAGACCTTCTTCCAGTCTTCAGTAGTCCACTGGCGGTGCTTCATGGCCCAGGCAAGCCTCTTCTTATTATTTTGCCATCTTAACAATGGCTTTCTTACTGCCACTCGACCTGTCAAACCTGCAGCTCGAAGTCTTCTTTTCACAGTTGAAACTGACACTTCCTTACTTCGACCAGTGTTAAGCTGTGCTTGAAGCTGTTGTCCTGTGAGCCGCCTATCACGCAAGCTGTTAACTCTCAGAAACCTGTCTTCGGATTTTGTTGTGGCTTTTGGTCTGCCAGATCTCTTCCTGTCAGAGTTTCCTCCAGTTTCCAAGCGCCTTTTGATGGTGTACGAAACTACTCACTGCCAAAAAATTTACATTATTTTTCAGTTTTTTAACCTCAGTTTACCGCCTACCTTTGTACCATTTCAGGCTATTCACTGTACTTGAACTGCTTAAATTTCAGTAAAAACTGGAAAATGGAGGTGTTCTAAAACTTTTGACCGATAGTGTAGCTCCCGAAAGTTATAGAGCTGAATAGCTAACAATGAGTCCACCCTCCTGTTCACAGACATACTGTGGCTTCACATCCGCTCTATGGGCCAGTGGACTAACCGGCTCTTTGAGTACTTCAGGCAGCCTGAGACCCCCGGGGTCAGCACCAAGAGGCTGACCACCAGCCTGCGCGATCGCCAACACCAGAGGAAGAAGCAGGTCCCTCCTCTTTTTCCTTAACTTTGTCCTTCTTCTCTTCTCTCCATCGCCTCTCTCTACCCGTGAGATTGTCCTTTTTTCCCCTCTCTGCTGAAGAGGTATGTTAGGAACAGAGGTTTCACCACAGGTTTCAAGTGGTCCCAAATTTCTGACGCTTAGCATGTCTGTCGACTGAATTCAGGGCTTTCAGGGTTGAGCAGCCCTTTAGGTCGGGGTTGGTTTTAAAAACAGATCCAGCAGGTTCCCATCCTTCCTGACTGTGTCATTTTTTAGTGCGTCTGTCACTGCTGTTCACTTCCGAGGTGTAGGGCTGGGATGGGCAAGGAGGGCCGTATCTGTTTCTACATTTAATAATTTACACGATCTGACATTTTATCTAAGTTTCTTGTTAAGCTCATGAATTACAGCTGAAGACTGTTCTTGTGCCCCTATATGAAATGTTTGCTGTGATCTAATCTACAAGTAAACCGGTATTGGTGTATAAAGCTAATTTGCTAATTGAGCCAGGGTAATCTTTGGTGTGCAAAACCCCGTATGCACACCAGCCCTCCAGGTACAGAGTTGCACACCCTCGGTGTAGGCAGTGAGAGGGCTTATTACGAGTGTTATCGTCCCGCCCCCCGCAGGAGGACCTGTTTAATTCGGCGTGCTGCAATGGGACAGTGGCCTCTAATAAAGATGATGCCATTGAGCTGACCTCGTATCGATCCAGCGGCCCCCTGCCCGTACCCCAGGGGTCCCACACAGAGCAGCTGGTTCAGACGGAGCACGGAGAAGCCCCCCAGCTGAGAGAGGTGTGTACCAGACCCTCTACCCCGGATTTGGGTCTCACAGCCAGGGAGAGGGACACCCTTATAGTGGGGCCTGTCCCAGTCAATGTACACATCGGGCGTCCGAGCCCAAAAAGCAGATGCCAAGAGGGCACATTCATCCAAAACTGTAATCGTTGGTGTACTGCCAGAAGCAATGGGCTGACACAATCTCATCCAATGACCTTCTGTTAAAAAATCTGCTCTTTAATGTGAGACTATTACAATGATGCACTCTTAGTTGCAACAGAATTGCTAGTGCTTATTAAATATATGTAATATACTCAGCCTGCATCATAGAATTAGGATCATACACACACAAAATTATTATTTGCCCTCCTTTGTATCGCAAACCATTATTATTTGTATTTTTTGCTGGATGAGACTGGTTGCATTACTCATCCTTAACCTTGAGCATAATTGTGCAGCTTCCTTGTAGTCTTGCCCACTCTACTGCCGATCTTTGTTGATGTGAAATGTCCCGCATCGTGGGCTTTGTGCTAACTCAGTGTCATTTAAACCCACAGACCTCAGCGAAACTAAGCGACAATCATAGGTTTTGTTACATAAAGGTAAGTGCTGCTTATTGTGCCTATTTTTTTTACATGTCATTAGAGTTACTCAGATTCTACTACATGCATTGTCAGAACATGCCCCCAAAAACACATATATTTTGAAACGCAATGGAGCATTTCAAAATGCATTCTGTTGATAAGGGAGCTCTGGGATATATATTTCATTTGCAGCGTACTATACTGTCAAATCAAATGAAAAATGTATTCAAGTCTTCTATAAGTGAATAGCATTTTGGAGTATATTAGTGTATTCATTGATATTCACATTCATAATGACTGTAATTTTGGAATGCTCAGTACATACATTTCCATCACAGACTGGCTGTGTGTACCCTGTGTACTTGATTGCGTTGCTGTGACTCCTGTGTTTCTCAGTGCTATGTGGACGGGCCTTATGGGACCCCTACGCGGCAGATCTTTGCCTCCGAGCACGCGGTTCTGATCGGAGCGGGGATCGGGATCACGCCCTTCGCCTCCATCCTGCAGAGCATCATGTACCGGTGAGTCTGGGGCCCAGGCCTGTTAGGCCCGAGAGGTGGTAAGGTCCGAACACCCAGACACACAGCAATGTGTATACAGCACACACTGAGACTGCACGCTCCAAACACACATCAGCACTGAAATTACATCATCATACAAAGACCACTGTACAATGTACCCACTGTCACATAATGGAGAGTACAACCACCAAAAGTCCATTAATTAGCAGCACAGGACTAATATATACACAGATGCTACGTATGACATCCTAATCAGTGTGTGGGTACAGTATATCTCCTGTTACACTTTGTTCTTGACTGCAGTTATCGCATGAGGAAGCAGAATTGCCCTAACTGCAACTACTCCTGGTGCGAGACCATCAAAAACAGTGACATGAAGTTGCGGAAGGTAAGACTGTACATCGGGCCGTCAGGGAATCGGGGAAGGCAAAGGGGACAGAGGCTCAAAGTTCCATTTCAGCTTGTGACATTTGTGGCCTCCTAGGTGGACTTCATCTGGATCAACAGAGACCAGAAGTCCTTTGAGTGGTTTGTGAGTTTGCTGACGAAACTGGAGATGGATCAGGCAGACGCAGAACCAGAGGGTGAGAGAGAGAGAGACTGAGTGAGTGTGAGTGTGAGTGTGAGTGTGTGTGTGTGTGTGTGTGTGTGTGTGTGTGTGTGTGTGTGTGTGTGTATGTGTGTATGTGTGTGTGTATGTGTGTGTGTGTGTGTGTGTGTGTGTGTGTGTGTGTGTGTGTGTGTGTGTGTGTGTGTGAGAGAGAGAGAGAGAGAGAGAGAGAGAGGGGGAGAGGGGGAAAGACAAAGTGACTTGTTTTAATCAATTCGGGACAATATTTTTCTGGATGTTACTCAGAAAGCTGTCACATGCAGCTGCCTTTGTGGATACTTACATAAGGAATAAGGCAAAAGCCAACCTAAAGAAAAGCAGCAGTAACATCAAAATCCCATGCTCAAATATTCATCACCATTTGTCCATCAAGTTCAGAACACAGTTGTTTCACCTATACACCTCCTTCAACGTCAACGTTTTGCAAATCAGAGAGAGAGATAGAGACACTGAAAGAGGCGGAGAGATAGAAGTCGAGAACAAAATATGTATATGATATCCATTTATTTCCATTTTCAATATCAAAATGTTTCCCAGAGCATCACGCTGTTTTGAGGAGTGAAGGTGTTCTGACAAGAAAGTGCCTGACAAGTGTGTGTGTGGTTGTGTCCCTGCGTGTATGCATGTGTGTGTGCTTGTGCATGCATGTATGTGTTTGTTGTGTGTGTGTGTGTGTGTGTGTGTGTGTGTGTGTGTGTGTGTGTGTGTGTGTGTGTGTGTGTGTGTGTGTCCCTGCGTGTATGCGCATATGTGTGTGTGTGTGTGTGTGTGTGTGTGTGTGCGTGCGTGCGTGTGTGTGTGCATGCGTGTTTGTGTGTGTTTGTGTGTGTTCTTAGGCCGCTTCCTGGAGATGCACATGTACATGACCTCGGCTCTGAGTAAAAACGACATGAAGGCTATTGGCCTGCAGATGGCGCTAGACCTGCTGGCCAAGAAGGAGAAGCGTGATTCCATTACCGGGCTGCGAACCCGCACCCAGCCGGGGAGGCCTGAGTGGGGCAAGGTGGGCCAAACGTTGTGTTTTTGTATTATTAACAGATAATTTTCCAACTACATCTGAACAACCATTCCAAATTCATCCACAGGGGGGTGCTGCAGCTCTGTGTGATGCTCTTTATTTCAACGTCCTTCATGGAGTTTCTATGGCAACTTCGATACTTGTTACAATTCTAAGCAAAAACAATTGACCATGCTTTGATGTATTGTATATGTTTTTCTGTTGCATAACCTTCTAGTCATGAGAGTGGCCATGAAACTGAAGAACAAGCCCAATGCCCATAAGACAGGACAGTTATTTTGAGATGGTTATTTTAATTTTCATTACTAAATACTAAGTATGAAGCACAACACAACAATTTCTATATCTTCTTCCCATAGATTTATGGAAATTAATGGTTTATAGTCCGATTCCTCCGTTTTTAATGGCACCCGCAACCATTAAATTGTGTGGGTACATAAAAATAATATTACACATATTGCATCCAGGAAACTTCCCAGAACGCAGTATGTGGTTGTTTTAACTGTTAAAAGCAAGCAGATTAATCTGATTAATAAATCAAGATATGTGAATAATAATAAATCAACAGCCTGGTTGGGAAGCTCACGTGATGAGATGAGGATAGTGTACCCTCTGCCTGTCGGCCAAGATGCTAGTTCCTGCGGTAGTTCCGCACAGCGCGGCGTGCTGCCTGATGCTCGTGAAATGGCCCGCAGGTGTTCCAGAAGATTGCCGAGGAGAAGAAAGGGAAGGTTCACGTGTTCTACTGCGGCTCCCCCGCGCTCGCCAAGCTCATCAAGGCCCACTGTGAGCAGTTTGGCTTCAAGTTCTACAAAGAGAACTTCTGAGAGGGACCGGACCCTGATGTCCAGGCACGCCCCAGGCCGCTGTTCTGTCCGGTTCTGACTGCATCTGTGCGCTGCACATACACACAGCACCGATTCATCCAGACCCGTGACACGGCTGAACCCAAACAGACTGCTGATGACTCACCATTGCAAACTGCTGTAAATATTAGACATCTAGGCCTAACTAGTTCAATCTTGAATGTGCTGCTTAAGTTGTATATTTTGGTGGACATTGTGTTAACTGATTGACCTTAAATTGCTCTTAGAATTTTAGAGTGTAGGAATAGTGTACATTCTATGGTGCACAAGCACTTTGAGTATATGTTTGCAAGCAATTTTTGGTAATGTAGAGAGGGAACGAATTACATTTGCAGTTGTGGATGAAGGATGAGGAACTTCAATTTCAAACTCGTTTCTACAAGTATAATTTCAGTATTGACCATTTATTTCCATAAGTAAACATGTACAATTAGTTGAACCTCATGTGTAAATGTTGAAATATACAGTATTAGTAGCATTATGTATTTTACATTGTACATAACATTGCATTTAGCCTTGTGAATCTTTATGTAAACATCTTTAGAATTGTATACATATATTTGTTTTTTATGCTAAATATATACCAATGTATTTGTGATGACAATATTTGCATGTGGTAACACGTATTCATCACAAGAGGGCGTCTGGTAATAAGAAATAATGAACACGAAAACAAAACGTTTGGAAATGTACTGACAGGTTCTGTCCACTTCAGGGTGACTGTGAACATGTGCCCCGGAATATTCTTCCCTCTATTCCTCATGGCACAACAGTTCTACCTTTTAAGCACTAAAAGACTCATGTCGGAATAAAAAAAAAAGAGAACACCTAGATGTCTATTTTCATTAATTCCATGAATTCCACTTCAGTGGTTCAGAGGTAAATGTCACCCCTCTTACGGGACGTGTGAGATAAGGTTTGCACAGGGAACAAGCCCTCTTTACGAGAGATTTGATTCGACGCTTGAAGTGTTAGGCCCTTCACGAACAGGGGTTTCCACCTCCACAGAATGACATTTGTTCCTCCTTTTCTGATACTAATCAGCCTTTAAGGGCATTCAAGCGAAGAGCTCTCAGTCAGATTGAACGACGATGCATCATTTCTGAAGAGACGGTAAATCGACGGGGGTGGTCTTGGCTGAATGCAAGGACGTTGGTGATAAAATCACTCAGAGGCCAGCACTACATCTCCTCATTTGTCAATTGATGTGAATGATAAGTGTGGTGGAAATAAATTCTCCAGATGGAACAATTGCATTGGGGCCGGTAACGACTGCGCGAGCGAGACTGCACGTGCTTCGGCTTGGCTTGACGGGAGGGCATGCTGACTACGTGATTGTGTTGTTTATGCATGAGGTGTGAATACTGCTGGAGTCTGACCTGTGTGAGTGACATAATTGTAACCAGTGAGCAGAGGAAACGATGATACCCCCGCCCCCCCTCCACAATACCAAATCCACATACACACAAACATGCATGCACACACAGGCATCCGTACACATGCAGGCACACGCACAGTAGATCTGCAGTAGAGATGAGGGTTGATGCTTATGCCATTTGTCTTACCACTGATCAAACTGGGAGCAAGTGGTCTGAAAAACAAATATTGCCATTCGAAACCCGACTGTGCCACACTGGCCCTGGCCGGGAGCCCCGATCGGGGGTGGCGTTTGGCTGTCCACCCCAAAGGGAGGGGGGAGGGTGAGCTGGCACAAACTCGCCGAGAAGCATGAAAGGGTGTCTCCAGAAAGTGGGTGGGCGAACTCCATCTCGGAGGAGGCGGAGATTGCTGCTCTCAGGGAATTCGCTTGCTCCGTAGAGACAGGCAGTGAGTTTGTGGAGGAGAGCGAATCGAAATAAATAGACAGTATAATTGGCCATTAAATTGGGAGAAAAGCGGGAAAAAATCTGAAAGCAAAATATATATATATAAGTACATTTAAAAAATATATTGTAGTTGAATTGCTCCATTGGGAGGAGTTATGCAGGCCCAAATGGCCTCAGTGAAACCACCACTGACGGAACCCATTTCTCAGCATTGCAGACCTTCGTGGCCAGTGCTGAGTAAGGAGACAGAACGTAGGAGGTTCTAAACTGCACCTTACAGAACACGTGACCGTCAGCATATCACACACCCCAACAAGTACCTCTCAAGCCTCCAACTGCTGCAGGTCATCTTCTTGTACCCGAAGAACTTGAAGGGTGCCCAATCTTATTGAGTAGGGCCGGTGTGGGCCACAGGCTTTAATTCCATTCCATTCCATTCCAGCACTAAAATACCTGATTCAACTAATCGACTTATCATGGTGTTCAATCACGACCTTGATTTGTTGAATCAGTGTTTTAGTGCTGGGATAGCATGTGCCCACACCGGTCCGTCTCGGATTGGGATTCCGGTTGGCGCAGGTAGATCAACCGGAATTTCTTTCTCACTCTCTCAGTTACATTGAGGAGGCTGGAGCTGACTTAGATTTAAGGCAAGATTAAATATCTGGAGGAAATTAACCTAAGATATCCAGGGCCCTCTGTTTACGATTAAATGTCCGGTTAATTCAAATTCAAATTCAAAAGCTGTCAAACAAGCTAACATTCCCACCACAGGTTGAATAAATTGAGGCTGTTTCAGAGTATGGGTGGTAGGATTGTGTAATAGATCGGGAACTGGGCTTCAGACTTTTCAGATTGCAGGTTCAATGGGGAAACAGTCGCATGACCCTTGAGCGAGGTGCTTAACCTGAATTGCTTCAGTAAATATCCAGCTGTACAAATGGACAGTATGTAACAAGTGTGTAATCTGTGTAAGTCCCTCTGGATAAGCTGCCAAGCACATAAATAAGGCCATAGGGCCATAGATTACCCTGATTTCTGCAATGTCACACAGTGTGATATACGAGTATGACGGGTGACTACCGGGTCATTACTTTACTACATCTCTGGTTCACTGCTAACGACCCAGCAGAGAGGCAGTGGGTAGCAAAAGCACATTCTAAAATCAAAAGCATGGCTCAGCTGAGGATTAGACACCTGGGTTCAGGGAAGATAGTCTAACCACAAAGTTATATTACCACATTGTAGCAGCAGTGAAATTTCTATTTAGGATTAAAAAGACCTTTTAAGAGAGAGAGAGGGGGCTCATTTTGGCTCCACATCTCTGGCTGAAAACCTATGACTACTGAACTTGTGCTATAAAGAGACATGGTTTATAATTCAGGTCTTCAAACAGAGTTTGGAGTAGGCATCCAATTGTGCCATGCACCTGCTTGTTGTAGTGGACAGGTATTTTATCAATGAGCAGGTACGCCTGCGCAGTCCAAACCTAGCCGTTAAATCCACAGAGGAAGAGTGGGCATGTGTAAACCGTCACACTCACTTCTGAGTTCTGGATTGAGTTCCTCAAAGACTAATCTTAATCGTGGACAACCCTTTCCACAGTTAATATCAACAAATCCCCATGGTAACTGGAGCCAGATGTCTCGCTGAAACGCTGAAAACCACATGGAAGAAATCTGGGACTTTGAAAAAATGTTTTGTGAACTCTGCACCTAATGTGAAATCCAATTAGCTTTGGGGGAAACACAAAACAAGACTCTGAGAAAGATATGACCCCCCTCCTGCTCTGAGTTATCAGTCAACAGCCTTCTAACTTTGTCATGAAATCTGACGAGAATAAACTCACCTCACCTGAACCTACACAGCAGCCTATGCATCGCTATGAGATAAATACAAAGACTCTGAAATGCTTTTAGGTCAATTTGAGCAGCAGGGAGAGACATAATGGTAAAATCAATAGCAGACCAAACGTGGTACTTTCGGTGAATTCATATAAGTGGCTGAATTACCAAAAATAGTGTCAGTTTCGTGGACATTCGGCACAATACTTTTGTTGTATTTTGTCAATGCTGAAGCCTTTCCAAACGTTTATGAAGGATTACAGAGATATTGTTATTGCTCCGTTTTTCATTGTCAAGTGCGACTCAGTCGTAAATATGCTTTATGAAATGAACAACTGAAGGGCTCTTTCAGCAATTGGATTGCACTTATAATTCAACAGATATGCAATTGAATTGAGCCATATCATAACAGCATAGCTGATGCAGCACAGCAGGGAATTTCAATCCTTTCCTGCAGCCTGTATCCCAACATCTAATGTAGGGAACCCCAACGCACATTATAAAATGTTGCTGTTGTTCATCTATGAAATATAATATAAATTTGGCAATGTCACACAACCTGAATAATAAGAAACATTTTCATATTTAACCACCAATAAATGTTGTACATAGTATGGATGCTGTCATAGGGATATTTAATGTTCTCATAAAGTTAATTCTCTGGCACACTAGGGGTTTTTACACTTTATATTGTGAACTAATTCCTTCCAATTCCTTCCTGAGCACACTGCTTTGAGAAACCACTGTCATGCTGTTTAGAGACCCTAAAGCACAAGAGTGCCGCTGATTGACGGGAGCATTGTTCAACAGCAGGGCACACGCTGACATTCGTCCCACGACCTGAAAGGACTCCGACATTAGCCTACAAGGAGAAGGAGGGGGAGGAGGGCAGCGTGTCTCCCAGTAAGCGATCGCCCCCGTTTCGTTTAACGACCACCGTTTCACCATCTTGACGGTGAGATCTCTTCAAGCTCCAGCGCCTAGACCCCGGCACCCATCCTCCTGTGCCGCGGCTAATTACAGCATAACAACGGACTATGCAAAATTACGGACTGCGTTTACAGCTCGCTAATATGTAGCGGCGTGAAGTGTCCGCTGTAAACAGCGGGCTGAATCGCACGGCCATGGCTGACGTCAATACTGGGGACAGCGGACTCTTCAACAGGCTGGGCTAATTGGACAGCAGCGTTGTTGATTTTTTACCATGAGCAGGCCGTAGAGAGAAAACCTCTTTATGCGTCGGCAGTCTCGCGGTCCCCGCTCTCCACATAAAGGTGCAAAAATATCCCCTTGAAGATGATTTAAAAAAAAGCGTTTACGCGCTTTTCCTTTTTTCCTCCCTCCGTTTTTTACGACTTGGCCCGGGCTCAGTTTCCCATGATTAGCTTCGCTGGGCGATTACGATGCCTGGATTTCATCGTGAATAGAGAAGATATTCTCCCAGTCCCGCAGCTATCCAGAACACTGACACTCCAGTCTTGTCTATGCAGCTCAACATCCAACATCCGTATTTGACTACCCGCCCCAGTTTTATAATGAATGAGCTATAATAAAAGAGGGATTGTATGGAGGTAAATGTAATTACCATTCTGAGGTATTCATGGGTTTTTTGATTTGTTACATTTTCATGGCCAATGTCGATTTACATAATTTCCATTATCCTTTCGGAAGAGTGTGGCAGCCAGACAGTGCTTTCCCTCAATCCCTCTCTCTGGCGTGTTCTCACAAAAACTGGCTTTAAGCAGAAAAACTCCCCTGATAAATCAGTTTTATGTCAGGTAAGGTGAGTTCAGTTTTAATACAGGGACAGGAACCACAGCCCAGCATTAATGTCACAAGGCTTAGAGTTATGCGACCTGCGGAAGACCCCAGGCATGCCTGTTGAAGGTTGCGATTATTCAGGAGCATTTCACTGCAGAAATACTACCTGAGCGTGGTGTAAACACGCAGCAACAAGGCATACTTCAAATCAGGATTGGCAGAGGGGTCGCATTCAGAACAAAATTACTTCTAATCCGGTCCATTATACACTGCACTTACCACAGCACATAAACTGTAGGGAAGCACTCTGGGAAAATGCGTTTGGTGTCCAACTCCCCATGTAGTGGACATGGCCTACACTTTATTACAAGCGGTTCAGTTTTAGTTATGATGCCGTAATCCTCCATTCAGACAGCACGGCATCAATTGAAAGTAATATAAAGGTCAATTTCACACTACAAAGGTTGTTGCCAAGTGGCCCTCTGGGTCTATGTAATACTGTGCCGCTGCTCTAATTCACTGACACGACCGGGGGAGCGAAATGGTTTGCGTTCAAGAGGGTGGAGAAAACGGAAACGTCTCAAAAAGTGGAGCAGGGTGGTTTGACTGTCAGCTGACTGAGGCTAGTTCTGTCTGGGGGCGATTTCTATTTCAATTCCTTCACTCCCCCCCCCCTGCCGGGACGGCTTAGGAGTATTGCATGACAGAAGTTATTTCTTCGCCGTCAGTGCAGTGCTGCCCCGGGCTTGTGCAGTGGACCAAATTTTTCCCGCCTGAGCGATAAAACGAAATGCTAGGGCCCTATGCAGGTCGCGCACGAGGGCGTCCTTTTGCGCTGTGAAATGAGGAAGAGGTGGACATGCCGCTGCCTGTCCCGCACACACACGCTCCACCCCCTGTTTTCAGGTTGGCCCATATACGGGGTGATCTACAGGGAGAAGGGAGAGAGACTGTCAAGCAGTGTACGGTTCACTGCCTCTCTGCTGCTAACTGCCACGGCTACAGAAGCTGCCACTCAGAGGGGCCCACAGAGATGTAGCTGGGCCACAGAGATGGACTCCTGGCCAGCTAAGTGTTAAATCAAGTCTGACCGAATACAGTTTTCTCTGATAGAGTACATTTGGTCTCTTTTGGACTCATATAACCAGTTATAGTTGAATTAACCCTGAATATTACTGTGTTGGCTGTCTGACATTGCTGGAGCAATGAATTCTGGAGCAATGAGTGAGAGAGAGAGCGAGAGAGAGGTCATGTGACAGGCCTCTATGGTCACAGATTACCGTGGCACACTCGGCTGCACACCGTCTCAGAAAAGCCCGGAGCCTTCTCTAGCCAACATATGAGCTGTCTGACCGGGCCTGACCTCTTCAAATCAAAGCGAGCACACAAGCAATCCCAGGCAGGCGATTGGAGGCCAGACATAATGGAGGTCCTTTTCATGAAGAGCGATGTGCTTGCAGGAACCCAATGGACATGATTAACCCAAGGAGCCCTGGCTGACTAAATCCACCCTAGCCACTGTGGGGCAAGGCCAACTGCGCCCAGCCACAACTCCCGGTAATTGCCAGTTAATGACATAATCAAGCCTCAAACCTGCAAGTATTGGGTCCAGCCTGTGCTTGTGACGAGCACCTTAAACAACCGAGCCACTCGGAAGCCCTCCATGAGCATGTTCAAATTTTGTTTCTTATTTTTAATTTGTGCTGCTGCTCGGTGCTTTGAAATTGAAGATGATGACTAAATAGCAGACACCTTTCTTTTTCTAAAACATAGCTGCATATAAGGCAGGCATTTCAAACTATTTTTGAAACATTTTAGTTGCTGCACAAAATGACAAGTTTTCCACTCTGTGACATGCATAACATAGAGTGCCATAACTTTCTTACAGCAGCGAGTAACTCATACTAGAGTTCTTTTCTGAGGATCAAAACATGTTATTTTAACTCTGGAGGATGTTGATATTACAGCTGTATTCTCTTTACCTTTGGAATTTACTCTGTGGTTCTTTTACACATAGCTGTTGTTGAGGATTTACTCTAGTATTCTCTTGGAATCACACTTGAGGATTTGCTTATCGAAAGATTCAGTCCACACCCTGACAGACCAGTGTACAGTGAGTCCTACAAAAGCAAAAGTTTTGAGTGTGGGCAGCCATCTTGAATGTAGCTGGATGTGTATCAGGAATAAGTAAATGTAACCACAACAAACAATAAATATGACAAAAAGGCAAAATGTCAATGCAGTGTTTCTAATGAAGTGAGACCTGAATAACCTTAAATGGTTGAATGTATTCCAGAATGAATCTGGGTTATCCACCGGAGAGGAAGAGCAGTCACGGTGGGGTTGCCAGCTGGTGTGCCTCCAAAAACTCAACAAGCAGAAAAAAGCATGGCTTCACCTGAATGCTGAAAAAGAGACAGAATTTATTTTTCACCCTGTCCTCGGCGCAACAAACTCTCTCCTGACAGACAATTCAATCCACTGTCTGTGTTCAGGGCTGCTGCTGCTTCCATCTTCTCAGACCTCCTACTGTGAGAAGTAGTGAGGCCTAGAGGAAGAGAGGAAAACACGCCCTGGTTCCTGTACACTGAAGGGAACACTGATCCCTGATTTTGCACACTGAAGGGAACACTGATACCTGATTCTGCACATTGAACAGAACACTGAGCCCTGATTTTGCACACTGAAGGGAACACTGATCCCTGATTTTGCACACTGAAGAAAACACTGATCCCTGATTCTGCACACTAAGGGGAACACTGATCCCTGGTTCTGTACTGAAGAGGACATTCTGGCTCTATGAATACAGAGGAACATTACATTATTAATCTGCTTAGCAGATGCTTTTACCCAGGGAAATTTGCATAGCTTATTTTTCATTTACAAATTATGCATTTATGCAAGCCGAGTATTTACTGAGGAAATTTAGGTTGAGCACCTTTTCTCAATGCTGCACCGGCAGTGCCCTACCTGGGAATCAAACCTGCAACCTTTGGGGTTACAAGCCCTGAAGCACTACATCACACACAGATAAGTCCCACAGACTCGAAGAAAATAAAAAACTGCAAACAATAATTTACTTGCACTGTCCACTTGGCACATCCAGTATTCACGATGTATATTTCAGAGCAGATGTTTTCTGTGGGTATAAGCCGCATGCGGCTCTTTTCACCCTTATGTGCGGCTCTTTATTTCATGAAAATAAATTATAAGCAGAATGTTGTATGCTAGTATGTAGTATCTCTAGCCCCTTCTGCCCCTTGTTGCTCTGATTTGCAAGCTCAAAACCTCTAACAAAGTATAGGGCCATAGTTTTGCTTTGAACGGGTTCAGACTACAAAAGGATGAAACAGCACATCACTGGTGATATGTATGGGTTTCTCCAAAGTTTCTCTCTCTGTCTCTTGCTCTCTCTCCTCTTTTCTATGTGTGTCTAGCCTGTGTCCCAGGTTGCACCTCAGTGTCAGATAATTTTTGGTTTGGCTGGTAAGCGGGGCTATCTGGGAAGGAGAGCGAGGCACAGTAAATATTCATAAAGGCTGGGCACTTTGCACTTTTGGCCCCCGCAATGCTCGGCTTAAAGTACATTAACAAACACTGTGAGCACGGGTCATGAATCTTTCATGACCTTAGAGACGGAATGAAATAAAGACAACAGCAAACAGGCAGAAGTGGTGGAGGCCTGCGCCAAGAGCCAGTGCACACACACACACACACACACACACACACACACACACACTCCACAACCCTGGAATCAATCAGCTGTCAGCTGCTGGTCTGCAGGCTCTGGGCCGGGGGGAGTGGAGCTGCCTGAGCCCTACTGACGGTAGACTGGGCCAGCTTACTGGGCCACAGAGGAGCCCCACTGACAACCAGTGCCTAGCGGTTGAGGGTTGGCAGTGGCGCAGGATGGGTAGTGGTTATGGAGGGGTGGGGCTGGGGGTGCTGCAGGAGCTCCACACATCCCTATCTCTCCCTATCCCTATCTCTCTCAGTCATGTTGGATTACTGCAGTGACTCCCATCACCACTCCACATTCTGTGATACCCACCCCCGGCACATCTGTGGCCACTTAAATCAGCATGTCCTCGAAATGCCCTTTCCATCACTTATTTTACCTGATGACCCGCTACAGCAATATAGACGCGTTTGTCCTTTAATGCTAATTTGTTTGATTGACCAGCTGTTCATACTCATATTATTTACCTAAAGAGCACCTTGTAAGGGGCTTTGTGAGGCGAATAGATACATAAAAGGCTAATGAGTGCCAGTAATATTGCTGTACGGTGAAATTTCATCTGTGCTTTTTGAAATATAAACATATGCAATGGCATGATAAGGAATCCAGTTTACTGCTTTGGTTCATTTAACAGCAGAAAAAGATGCAAGTTGTCAGTTTAATTTCGATGCAGAGAATGTCTTTTGCCTCCATTTTTCTCCAATGCACTCACCCATGATCCACTGGCTGCTCTCCACAGCATAACCCACAGCGCATGTCCACAAGATGCTACAGGAGAGCAAGAGCTGATTGGAGGAGAGGCGTATCCCTCACCAACGACAACTGGTAAATTGTAGGTTCCTGATGAGTAGCTAGTGAGCGGTTATTCACAGGTATCTTGAGGAACCCTGGCTGACTGAATCTCTATCCCTGCGGGATGAAGCCAAATGTGGCCCACAGTAGCAGTCTCCCAATCATAGTATGCCAATGATATAGCTCGGACTCACACTAGCTATGTCCAGGCTGTAGGCTTTGGGCTTTGCATGCACTCGATCAGCAGCTTTACCGAATGAGACATTCGGGAGCCAACGCAGTGAAGAACTTGAGCTCATGCCCAGTCCCATACCATGTAGCTGCTGGCTTTAATTAACATTGATAAATTGGGAGAGAGAGAGAGAGAGAATAATTTAAGACCACACCTCATGCCTGTCGTAGAGTGAAAATGACAAACTGACAGAGTGCAAACAGCCCAGGGTTCAAAGAACAACGGAGTTGACAGTGTTATCACTCGCAGTCAGTCGTTGCAGAAACAGACAAGCTACGGAGACCGGGAGAGAACGTTGCCCCTGCCAGCTCCGCTGCGTACACATGGCATGATACCATCTGCTGCAGCACAATGAATGTTCTCCAACTGTTTTCTCTCCACTTGTAATTCATTTGTTGAAGGAATGGGGGAAAGGACTGAGGCATGAATCATCTGGGGGGATAACATTTTTCATTGAAAAAATACAAGAATGAAAAGACCAATGTTCCCCATTTCAACATTTTTCCAATTAACGCAGCACAATGGCATATTGTCTATTCTTTTTCTTCTTCTCATACAATTAACTGGGTCATGCTCAAATAGCCAAAAAAGCCTAATGAGGATATGTGCTCACTAACTTTGGCTTTATGAAGCAACGTGTGGGAATATGACGTGAGAGCTCAGCTTTCAGTCGTCTGCTCCTAAAAATAAAGTTGTGAAAAGGACTTAGCGTCATATGAATCAAGCACTGCTACTTCATCCAAGAGGAATTTTAAAGAGTACCACTGTAGCAATATGGCAGTAGCACTCAATACAGTTTTGGCTAGCATGGTGGTGGCATTTCTGCCCTGAGGTTGATTTACTATATTTCTGTGGGAAGTTCACATTGTCTCAGTGTTAACCTGTTCTCTTAAGCTGTCAGTTTCCTTCCCCCAATAGCCAAAGCCATTCAGACAGAGCTGCCACATTTACAGACAGCCAAATCTGGAGCAGGGAGGTAGACATACTGTTATGTGTGTGTGTGTGGGGGGGCAAATCCTTCAGAAGATTTCAATAAAGCAGGTGTTCCATGGCAGCGAACCATATCCGGGAGATTTTATATGATTTGAGGGAGTGCGGGAGCCAAGGCTTAAATTCAGGAGACTCTCGGAATGTCTAGGATTTTTATGCTTTCTGCATTTATCTGGGTGTATTGGGTATCTATGCCCTGAATTGGACTGATGTTCTGTCCAGAGCATATTGTATCTCTTGCATTCTGTTGGCCCCGTTTCCTATATTAAGTTTATCTGAAGCCAAGGTCAATGGATCCATGTTGTGGGATAATTAACTTTCCAAAGGCAATTTCAGTGAACTCTCCAAAAAGTGCAGTTTTCTTTTTTTTTAACAACCTTTTATCCAAATGTTGTCAATTTGGAATGCCCAATTACATTTTCAAGCTCATCCTATTGCTGAGGATGCTCATCTTCAGTCTGTTAGGGAGGGCACAAATTAGTGCAGGAATACACTGAAATGCATACTGCCAGCCCCTCATTCTTTCAACTGCTCCAGTTCACCAGCTGAGATGTGTGGGCAGATTTCTGGAGCCTGAATTTCTGGAGCAAAATTTCTGTTTGATGATTTGGTGGGGAGTATCCTGCAGACAAAAACCCTCCCTCCCAAGCCGATGCAGAGGCCAATTATCCGTTGCCATGCTGACACTGTCAGCACTGACACTGTCATGATTTGATTCCAGATTGTGCGTGACATCACTGCATTTAGAATTGTGCTTTAGCTTTATACGTCTCCCAAGAGTACCCCCAAAGGTATAATTTCTTATGAATTACCGGTTATGATTGATTTTGAGGTACGGTACTAAACATGTTTCTTTAAGAGTGTGCCATGAATATAGATGGATATAAATTCCCTATGCATTCAGGCGTCTTCCTGATATGTTAAATCATTTCTCAGAGATTGGTTTGTGGAACTGCAGGGGCGCACGCGTGCCTAGTGTCAATAACTGCAGATTTATATAATGGATAATGTCCATGTTGTACAGTCCTGCCTGTCATGCTGACCACTGGCCAATTACAAACCCCTGCCTGTTCCAGAGCCAGTTACAGCACGTCTGATATCTTGTATTTCAGATTATTCGTTAATTGGGGTATTGGAGAACCTCAGCAGTAAAGGTATTTTACAATTATCAATCTGAGAATGTCTACCTGCTTGGCTTTGAGCAGTAAAAGTATAGTTTTGTTTGAAAAAGGAATGTTCAACTCACACCTTGCATTTTAAAGCATGACTTTCTCTGAGGTGTGTTATAGAGTGGCAGATAAGGAACTCTCTTTGGATTTTAATCCGGTACAGAGCTCATAGCACTGCAAAGAATGCTCTACTTCCAATATGTGGTGTATCGTGGCACCCTGCTATACCATGCTGCACATTGTGTTCTCAACACAGTAGGTGGAACCTAATGAGTGTCAAATTTCACTTCAGCCAGTGGAAGCAAAGGCCTGGCACAAACCCAGGTTATTAATGAGGATAAAATATTTCCCTGGACAGAGGAGCTCAGATGCCGAGCATCTTCCAGGAAACGTGATCAGGTACCGAAATGCCCTCCACCACTTAATGACCTTCTTCTTGCATCCGTTTCCCAGCAAGTTACTTTATTCCCGTGTTTCCGTCACCTCCCAGCCAGAGCCCAAGTCGTGTCGATGTCAGATCCTCCTGACTGGCTCTGGAACAGACAGCTGGTGCAAAACATATCAGGTTTAATATTTTTCATTCACAGTCCAAACAATTCCAGCCTTCATACAATGAAGAGCTTCAATGAAAGCTTGTCTTTTTTTGCATGGGGTCTCATTGCTTTATCTTGCTTTAACTTAGAAAAACTCTCACTTTTCAGAGGTTTTTTCTGTTCACTGGATCAAAGAGGAAATACATCACAAGACCCAAGTTAAACTACAAATAAATGTAATCAAACTTATGAACTGCTCTTAATGTATTTAAGATGCTGCAGCTGGAGGGGAAAGCTGAGCTAAGATAGAGGAAGGAAAGGACCACAGCCATCATAATATTGCAAAATGTTACACCAAACAAATTACCACCTGCCCTGTCTCATCGTTTACCCAATGGAAAGAAAAAAACATCATCATTATATTGTTATTACCCTAAGACTGCAACATTAACTTTCTGAATGTATGACTTTCTCTACACCGAAGCACATGCTGACCCAGACATTAATGGTTCTCATTAGCAACTGTTTAGATGTCAGCAGGTCTGGTTGAAGCATAACTAAAAATTGAGTGAAACAAAGGAGAACAAAACATTTTGGCCCTCTCATGAACCAAACGGAATATAATGAAAACAAGGGGACCTTAGACCCACTGAAAGTAATTTGACAAGGACTGACTGGAAGAAAAAGCACCAAGCCTCCAGTAGATTTCCTGTTATAAATGAAAATACTAGTATATGAAAACCCCAGAGAAATGATATTACACTCACTGAAACCCCTGAAGAATATACTTTGTTTATGGTACCCCAATTCTTACCTCAATGGGTGTGTTACTGGCTATTGGGTTGGATTAGCAGGTGTGCATGCTGTACCACAGATAGGTGGTGAGGCAGTCTGATATGCTGTCACTCTTAGGCTTGGCTGCATCCCTTAACCTCCCTCATTGATGCAGAACGCAATGATATGCACAGACAGTACAGCATTCTACAGACAAAAAAATAATACCCAGCATGTATTGCTATGGGTAGTGTGGCCCTTCTTTGGGAGGGCTCAGTCCTGAATTTCAGCAAGAGGTCTTATGGGCTAACAGGCTGAATAATGCGCAGGAACTGGCGAGACAGGAGCTTTAATGGGCATGTGTGGAGAAGGGCTGCTTTATAGGTGTCTGGCAATAGGGTAAAAAACAGCAATGGCTTATATAGCAATCATTATGCTTTACAACTCACACCGGCGGCTTGGTTTTACAGTTTAGCTCAGGGTCCTCTTCCGAAGGACTCCACATCCTTAAATAACCTATAAATGGGCCGTTTATCCAGGCATTACAATTCTGCCAGGTGTCAGCGAGAAAGCTGTAGGTGGCGGTGCCTGGACATCTTTTATAGAAAGGAGTCTGGCAGACAGCTTGTTCACCAGCGTTTAATCCCAGCTCTGAGCTCACCAGTGTCTGTATTTTCTAACAAAAAGCAAGAGCAAAGATGGTGAACAGTGATGGAGCTCTTCGTAAGCCTGGGCGTGTCTACACTTTATGGTCCTCTACCAGACAACAAACAAGCCTCACTCTCCTTCACAGAGAACACTGCTTCAGCAGCCCAGTCCACCAGGTTCTTCCTCGACAAGGTAATCCATCCATTTTTCACCACCGAGTAATCCCACCTCCTGGCCCAGGCACTTATATCTCTGGTTTACTGCAGCTCACAATTGGCCAGCCTCCCTGCCTGTGCCACCAACTTGTACCAGCTGATCTGTATCATTTATTTGTTTTCATTATACCCTGCACTTATTGATTGTTTTGTTTTGACTGATCTGTCTTTTCACCTCTGTATCATTGATATCCTGTGTCAGGGTTGCATTTTTCAATAGACATTTGCTGTGTCATAAGCCTCTTATTCAGTGTAATCGCTGGATTACTGCTCCTTTGTTCCTGTTTTGTCTCGTTGTGCTACTTGCTCTTGTGATATGCATTTCATGTATTTTACCATGATAGCCTTGCAAGCACATTTTTAAGCATCTGCTAAATAAATAAATAACAATTAGGCTGTCTGTGCATTGAGGGTGTAATGACGTACATAACATTCTGCATATGTCCTCCTCACAGAAAAATAGTGGATAAAATAAATTCCATTCCATTATAAATTCCATTAGGCATTAAGACTCCCAGGTCATTAGCTTAATGCTTAATTATGGCTTGTGGCCTCCCCCCACCAATAAACACATCATAATCACAGTCAGACCATCTGGATTGATCCCTCACTCACTCCCTGAACCCTCTCACTTGCAGAGAACGATAAATCTCACATTGATCAATGAAACAACAAACTGCATTTTTGCTTACATATTTAATTTGACATCATTCAGTTTAACGCACAGCAAGGCATCGATTAACATCGGTGAGGGCTCAGAACTTATGGAGCCTTTTGCGCTGTGCAATCAAACAGTAAATACGGCTCGGAGCTGAAAAGCTGTCCGCGTGTTTCCCCTTTGTCACAGCAGTGACTCTGGGCGCCTGCCCTGATTCTGCTCAAAAACACACACAGAGGACCCAGGTCTAGTTTATCTTTACAAGGCCTCAAAATCCGTCTGGCTCTTATAACAACAGCCAAATGGGGGCACAGAAGGGAAAAGCAATCACACAGCCACCCATGAAATTGAAAAGCTCTGGGTCTATTGTCTAAGCTTTATTCCTTTCAAGTGGAATGCGCGCATCTTTTTTCTCCCTTATAGAGAAAAAATGCTTTTGCATCACTCAGCTGAAGCACATAGCAGCCACAGCATAATATATGGATGGCAATTTGGTTGTGATTTGCACACTACGGACATGCTCTCTTCTCTTTGAAAAAAAGGACAAGCCTCCTCTCCACATCGACAACAAGATCATTTAAAGCTGCCATGGGGATACAGCGAGTTCATGTTTCCTTAACATCAAGATACACATTTTATTACTATTTTACAGATGGCAGCATTATAAATCCTGACCAGTCAAAAGACAATGAAGGGATACAATTTCCTGTTCATGTTGTATTATGAGAAGAGGCCAATACCTTTTAAATTTGGGTAGAATTTTTACCTCTGTACCGGCTGCAATTGCCGGTTTTGTGGGTCACATGTTCTGGACTGGTCTCAGGAAGGCAGATGTGAGGATGAACCATGCTCAGGCCTTGTTGGGTGCCGTCTGTTTCTGCCTCCCCCTATGGCCTTTCTGGCCTCATCAGCAAGGTTGTTTGCCTGGATCTGTTCAAACCACTGTGGCAGAGAAAAGCAAGGGGAAAACTACATTGCTGCCCGACAGCAATAATGTTGTTCCTGTGGTTTAGAAGGATGTTCTTAAATATTGATGGAAATTAATATAATAATACAGGCAATTTAGCAGACAGTTTTATCCAAACCAACTTACAGCAGTGAATGCATACATTTTTCAGTATATGTGGTCCCGGTGGGGATTGAACCCACAACCTAAGTGTTACCAACACCATGCTCTACCTACTGAGCCACACAGAACCACAAATGAACAGTCAATCCAATTCACTCTTTGTCCTCTTCAATGGATTCAGCACATACTATTACATGGATGTAAATAGTATTGTAGTGATCATGCCTGTCAGGCAGGTGATGTCACTAGTAAAAAGAGAAGAATGCCCGCACACTTTTCAAATGCTCCAAATATATTTTTAATTCTTAGATAGCAACGTTACGACCTGGCGGGGTCTTCGTCGGGCAGGTTTAAAATTATTCTCTTTTTCCTGTTGTAATTTTTTGCCCAGCACCTGTAGCTAACCTTTGGATGTGCACATTCACCTAGTATTGTTTGCAATGTCACTAGTAAGGCCTTGGAGCCTGATGTTCCACCTTACCAAGGGAGCTGCCCTTTTGGCAATGAGGTAATGCTACTGCATTCCAGAGTTGAAGACGAGGGTTCGCTTCCCACATCCAGCAATTAAGGTCTTCGTCTTCTGGAGAATTCCCCCACTAGCCACATTGATGTTAGAGTGGGATGTCGTACTCAGTGAAAGGGGAGGGAAATCGGGCATTGGTAGGATTTGTATGACATTACATTTAACATTTGAAGCATTTAGCAGACGCTCTTATCCAGAGCGACTTAAAAGATGTCAAGATGAGTCACCTTGCTTTTGTTTTAAATGCGTGAGAAATGTTAGTTCACAAGAGTGAACAAGGGGCAATGCAATCCAAAGATTTGGGACTCGTCAAAAAAGATTCAGGACCGAAGCCTTGGAGTCCCGGGTCTAACGGCACCCCTGGCGATCACAACTGTCAGGCAGGAAAGGGTCAAGAACATTGCAATCTGAAGGGTGATTTGGCAATGAGGTAAAGTTGCTGCTTTTGGCTGACCGGGGCTCAGTTCCCATGTCTGGCCAGTAGGCTCTTCGCCTCTTCAAAAATCCCCCTGCTCCACACAGTACTCAGTTATTTGTAAACCTTCCAAAAAAGGTTAATTGACACATGAATAATCTTAATGCTACACAATGAACAAAGGCTGTTTTAAAAAGCTATGACAAATACATACATCTAAGATGTTCATGCTGATATTTAGCTACAACTCCAAGCCCCCAGTATAAGGCCCAACGTGAAACACAATCTATCGTGCTTCAGTATCCGTAATGAAAACGTTGCTAAACACACATTTACACACATTACACATTTTAGTTGAGTTTCTGAATTGTTTCTGAACACTCTGCGGAGCTATTTTCCATAGTTCCAAATTGCAAGCTATGGCTGGTGTTTTCTCACGTCAATCATTATACCGCCGCCAATAAGCGGTGTGCCAGAAAAGGAAGGCAGCTCAAATATAATTGGTTATTGCGTCTCCCACTGAGCCCTCTAACTGGCTCGCCCACCCTCCTCCCTCTCGCGCTGTCTCGCGGTAGCGGAGTGCTTCAGGAGGCACGGCTGCACTCGGAGCGCTGTGTTGTTTCTGTCTGAAGTTGAGCAGGGCTTTTCTACAGATAGGCTGTGAGGTAGGGTATAAAACGTTCATACTGTACTGAAAGGCCTCACAATATCGCTTAACATTCAGCCTAGGATCCGAAGAGGACACAGCGTGTTTGCGGCACAGGTAGGTGGAAGGCATTTCGGTTTTCGCAAACGATAAATACCCTTTAAACTGCCTTCTTTCAGTAAAGGCTCGCTAGCTAGCTAACACAGTGCACTGCCTTGGACAAGGCGAGAACATTCACAGCTAGCAAGCTAGCCTGTCAACGTTATATTTAAGCGCAAAGCTATAACACGTAGCTAGCTTGTTAACTGTATCTTTCTACAGAATCAATTACTTTTCTTTGCGAGCCATCAAGTTGGGGGAATTCAATTTGAGGTTTCCGTTCGTTGAAAGCAGAGCTCTCAGGGCTATCGTTTTAGCTCGCTTGCTAGTCTGCTACGTGTCTGTGGGATGATGTGTCGCTTAGCTAACGCTATCTAGCTAGCTTACCGTTGCATTTCGCTCATTGTAGCTGACAATGGTATGTAGCAATGTAGCTAACTACTAATGTATACAAGTGCTTATATCGGCTAGTCGTGCATTTCTAGAAAAGTACACGGGAAAAATCTGAAGACAGTGGATTGTGTTCGATGTAGAATTGAGTAACGTTACCCGTACATCCATGCTCCAAGCGGAAGATGTTGCTGTTGTTAAGACCAGCTAACCGGGTAGTTCCTGCACTCCTACAAGCATCGGTGCCTCTATGCTTACCGAACCGGCTCTCTCGCTTCGGTTCTGCTATTGTAACTTTATCGTGCCCCCTGGACCGAGTGTACTGTACAGCTTGCAACCCCTAATTCTGTGATTTGATCCGTTTTTAGAGATTAGTTTTGACTTTGTTTCCAGTGTGTATAGTGGGATTTAGCTGACACTGTTGGCAGTGTTTTTCTTACATTCATTCGAGTGCTGTTACACACCGGTACTGTTGCTCTAACCCCGGGAGAGTCAACACACGCTTTTTTTTTTTTTTTTTTAGATGAATGTGATTCTTGCTTGAAATATTTAGACTTGAGCTATTTTCAAAATGTATTTACCTGCGTATCTCTTGTAAAACAAACTTAATGTGGTTCACGTAGAATTCAACAGGGACGAATGGTTTTCTGTAATACCAGGCTTGTATCTTGCACCAGATCCACGAAGATGTTCTACCACATTAGGTAGGCTTACTCGCTGTAATGCCAAATGGAAAACCATTACATTTTAGAAAAAATGGATTCTGCATGACAATAAAATAAGTCCAGGGAAAAAAATGTCAAGGATTTATTTATTTAAAATGCCTTTGATTAGTGGTGATCTGGAATGGCAGTGCTGGGTTGTGCTTTTTCATTCATTCAAGGGCTGTCTGCGTTGCAGTTCTTCTCTTTGTTGGGTTTATTTTTGTGTCCTACAATTCTTGAGCAGTCTGAGAATACCATGTATGGCCTAATTTCCCCATTGTCTGTCCATGGCAGGAATTCTGTTAATCTAGGTAAATAACAGGTTGCCTCTTGTAAGCTTTCATTATCCAAGCCACGCTACTAGGCTGCCGTGGCTCTGTTCTTTTCTGGGAATAGTGCTGTGGTCTGTGTGCCGTGTTGATTTTTAATGTCCGAAAAAAGAGCCATGGTCAGACTTTGGCAGACTACTCTCTGCTATTGAAATAAATGTGATTTATGGTTGATGTGTGTCCTTCCAAAGCCAATTCAAAACCCCCACTTTAATGAATGCCCTTTTTATTAGCCTGGGCATTTTATTACGGACTCCCAAAAATAGATCCTCTTTCTCCAGTGGCAGTGTCATTTAATTTTGTGCATACTGAAATTGAGGGTGGAGGAGAAATGGATCAGTTAGTTTGGTCCTGCTTGAATGATGAAGATCAATACGCTTTTCAATAAAATAATCAATTCCCTCTAAATGGTCTTTGAACAAAACCCTTGGAGTACGGCGGTTAATACTGAAAGGCCCATATTAATGACCTTAAACTTCAGCTTTTTTTTTTTTTTTTGTACTGTGTGGTTTCAGCTGCAGCCTTGATCGCCTGACTGCATCTTCCCTTCCAATACGTGGGCCTGCGTTTTACACATTAAACGGTGCAAGCTGTGACTGGCTTGCCCTTCAGTTTGCGCATGGTTTGCATAGTTTCGTTTTTTTTTCTGGCAGGTGAAATTATGCCCGTAAGATGTTTAAAAAGGTTACATCTTACCGTTCACAGCATGTGTTCCGCTTTGCATCGGTGTCTTTTGCCTGGGCTCGGGTCTCAAAGCCCCGTCTCACGTAGGTGGGCACGGCTGGCGCTCGTCCTCTTTGGGCTGAGTGTTTTTTTTATCTCAGGGCTTTAGTGAGGATCAGTCACATCTGGCCAGCAGGATTGAGCAGCGTTTGGAGCCTGGAGCCCAGCTGTCGACCCCAGCGAAGAGTCGAGCGTGTGCCGGGAGGAGGGGTTCATAATGGCTCGGCCAAGCGAAAGGTTCCTCAACGTCAGCAGTTGCTGCGCGGTGTCTTCTCGCCTATCCCTACCTGTCTACTGAAATATACACCTTTTGCACCAAAATGTAGAACGGGGGGGCTCCTGTCATCTCCTGTTTCACATAAGCCTACGGGGGGGAGATAAGGAATTAAGATCCTCCTTATGATCTCTTAAGCAGTGTATCATCAATTTAAGCACCCTATTGAGACTTTAATTATCCATGATGCAAGCTAAATGTCAGGCCGTTCATAACATTCAAATAATAGTTCACGCATCGAGTTTTTTTTTCTTTTTTTTTTTTTGCATTCTTCATTGGCAAACAAAGCCCTCATTGTGCAGTGCACCAATGTCAAGGTTGTAATGCAGTAGCAGTGATTAGGTCGGCATGGCACTAATCTGTAATTGAAAGGTAAACTATACATTAGAATCTTAGAAGAAAAGTGGTGTAGTATCTACAAAGGTTCTTTCATGGGCGATTCAGACTGTAGATGTGTATTAATCTCATGGTGAAGGGGCAGGCGCTGATTTTCAATCATTACAAGCACGGAGGGGAGAGTTAGCGTAGCCAATAGCCAATGTTGTCTTGCCTTCATTAAGTATGAGAGCTCTCTGTATTTCTTGCATTGTATTTTGTAAATCTTTTTAATTATCTGCCCCCCCAACAAAATCAAAAATACAGCTTAATATGAAAGTGGCTCATAACTATGGGTAATGTGTCAGTTAAGAACCAGTCATTTTAAAATTGAGTAATTACTTGGAAGCAAGTGCTAATTAGAAGCGAGTAATTGCTATCAATTCAATGCGAAAGTTATTTCCCAAAATGTAATTGGTTAATTTTGTGTTTGGATAAAGTTACACGAGTCAGAAGCTATTGCTTGGTTTTGAGTGGTTGTTGGATGCCCTGCTGTCTCTCAGCTGTTTTTTTTCTTATTTTTTCAGCGTGCTGAGTCACTTAAGGGCAGTTCCTATAGGGGCTTCAGTACAAAACAAACTAACTGCATTATTTAAAACCTTGACCTGATTTCTCTCAGGAGCTTTTACACTCTCCCCCCCCCTTTATCTCCCTCTCATGTCTCTCCTCCTGTTAGGAATCCTTGTGTTTCAGTTGTGCAGGATTTGTTCTTTGCTCTCCCGCTCTGCAGTTCAGCAGCGCGCTCCTCTGGTAGTGTCACCCCCTGTTGCCTTGGCAATGGGTTTAATGTAGGGAGTGTCTGTTAAATTCTTACCTCAGACACGTTTTGGATTTTGTCTGGCTTAAGTCTCCTGACTGCTATCTCGAAAAGCTTGGCTTTCTCCGTATGTTATCCTAAATGGTTCAGCATAGCCCAAGATGTGGGATTCAGCAAGGGTCGCTGTCAAGTGCCATCGGCAACCACAGTCAGAAGTTCACACCCCTTTCCCGTGTGTAAGAATATAATTTTTGAGTATATATAGGAAATATGACATTAGGTCTGAGAACACACCGATGAGGATTGTGTTTGTGTATTAGAGACTGCGTGGACAACACCCTAATGTTTGGCTGGGCTTGGAGATGCCTTGTAACAATAGTGTCTCTGGCCCAATCAGGCAGGGGCCTGCTTCACACCCCCAGTGTGAATGAATGCAAATGTACCTGTCAAACTGTATAATGCCACAGTATGAATTATTAGTGTTTGTAGAACATTTAGCCTGTGTTCTCGTGGCCACCTGTGCAATTAAACTTTCCTGTCTTCCGTTATGAACATCTCCTCAGCAGTATATTTTACTTTGATTCCGTATTTTGGATTTTACCAAACCATGCCTGTGCCTTTTATCTACCTGTGGCCAGCGCGACACGCGTTCCTTTGGTCACGGCCCTGGCATCTCATTGTTATTTTAACATGCCGTGTTGCATGACTGCACTGAGGAGGACGCAGCGCGAGATTGCATCAGGGTGTTGCTATGTTTGCCAGAGTTGTTGCTCAGACGCACAGTGAGTGCAGAGGGGCGCTGCCCATGTCTCCTGAAGGTGACCGCAAAACCAAGGGCCGCTTGCCAGGGCAAGAAATAAAGAACGTCGTGCCACTTTTTTCTGATATCGTCTACTTATACCATGTTGGAAAAAATAATTTTTGTGAATGCATTTGAAATGCAATATTCTTAAATAGGGAGGATTTGAATTCAAGGTTATAAGCTATTTGGAAATGCACCAGATGGTACTGGAACGTATTTGTGAATACGTTCAAATACTTTTTGTGAGTGTTTGACGCAATGTATTTTGAAATAGTGCCTTTGTTTCGATGAATGTGCTTGATAATTAATTTGGATGGAATAAGAACATGCACTGCTTCATTTTATACATCAGAATTTATTAAACACAGTGCAATTTTTTCTCATACTTGCAGTCACAAGCTTAATGGTAGAGCCATTTTAGTCACATTACGTAAACATGAGGATTTCAAAAAGATTAAGAGATTGCAATCAGACTGTGTTACTGCTACATGTGAAAACTAGCCTATATCGGCAACTATATGCTCCAGCCTACTTTTAAACTAGCTTTGAATCCTTAGAAACATTGATATGTCTTTGAAACTATGTGATATTATTTGAAATGTATTTTCAAACATTTATGTTAAATGTTTTAAATACAAAACCCTTTTTTAAGCATTCATTTGAACATTCTTCAGATATATACATGCATGTAATTTCAAACCAAAATGATGAAATACACCGATTAAACCCAGATCTGGTAGAGGATTAGGCTTCGCTTGCAAATTTAGAGCGGGGGGGTAGTCACTACATTTTCAGGGGCTACACTTCATTACTTCCTGCTTCTTTGCACCTCTCTTTAATGCACATCGGAAGAGAGAGCGCATGAGCAGGCATCCGGCCACACAATTCCTTGTTTTTTTCCGCTGTTGGGAGCAGTCATGGGTGTAGACATCCTGTTTTCAACCTCAGGAAGAAAACCTTAACTATAAGCCGCAGTTCTGCAGAAACGAGTGAAAGTCTAGTGTGGAATTTATAGCTGTTTGCTCACTTTGTGCCTCCAGGTTTTCCCTGAAGCTTTTTGTGGAAAGGTAGAGTTAAAACTGGGTGGGGTTTTAAATTTTTTTTTCCCTCTTTCTTTTTGTTAATGCCTGTTTGACTTGGCTGTACATGGGTCAGCGTGGTGGCAGCAGCAGGATTATCGGAGGTGGCATGGCTGTGGCCGGCAGGCAGATGGTCTGCTCTATGCTGCTTATCCCCTGCTGCTTGCTGCTGACCAGGAAATCCTCTTTAAATTGCTTTTTTACCTCTGCAGTGAACCTGGCAATAAAGTGGCCGTGCTACACCTTGCTCCCTGATTTACTGGCACCAGAAGAGGACAGGTGTCCAGCACTTCAGGCACTGTGTAAGGCTACGAATGATTGTTGGATTTTTTGACACTTACTGAATATCAACCGCCACATTTGTCCCTTCCGCCCGGGCGTGGAGCGACAGCCCTTTGAGTTGTTTAGCACCGTGCAGCAGCAGCAGCAGCAGCAGCATTCTTGCTCCTCCCATTCTTTGTTAATTTTAAGATGTTGGACGGATGATGGCCCTTGAATATTAAACAACACGGTACAAGAGCTGGCAGAGAGTGGTTGAACGAAATGCTATTAACGTAAGGGTTAAAGCATCTTACTGAGCAAACCCATTTTCTTTGACAAGTGCAAGCATGTATTGGAGTTGTGTCCTGAAGAGGTGCAGGCTTTACGAACAAATAAGATAAGCCTGCATGTTTCGATTTTCTTTTACCAGTTACATGGCTACACAAGATGTAACCTAAACATAAAAGGCCACGTGAAATTGGAAGGAAAATGATAAATCATACATATTTAAAAACATTTGAATAGTTGGGTGGTTTTATTTCCATATTAATGAGGGTTTTGTGGAAAGCCAGAAGAAAATTGCTCACTGAACATGTTTGTCAGCAATTTTCAAAAGGTGAATGGGCACCACCATTGGTGACTTTAGAGGGGGGGGTGAAACCATTTAACCATGTTAGAAAAGGGGAATATGCACACTGAAATTAAATGTATGTAATAGCAACCATTTTAGTACCACAAAAGAATTACTGCATCTTAGGTGAGTGCTTCTGTAGTGTATTTATTTATGACAAATATTTGTAATTTATATTTAGTTATACAATTTTCGATTGAATGTAATATCACCAGGCTGCGAGACTTAAATGGCTTGTTTAGCCATTTCGATTTAAGCCCTAAGCTAGGATACGTGTTTAAATTATGTATGGGCATCATATATTGACATAAGACCTTCCACTGTAGTGTAGTGGTATCGAGTTCTTACAAGCGAGAATAATTGCTCTTGCGAGCGCACCTTTGTGATGAGAACGTATTTTTATCAGGCTAGACATTTTTGCCGCATCACCTTAAGTTTTGAGTTTCACAAACTGTGACAAAAAAAACAAAAGGCCTTGCAATTACATAACGTATCTCGCACAAAGTTTCCAGCAGAACCAACCGGGGAGAGAGAGCGAGAGAGAGAGAGAGAGAGAGAGCGAGCCGTGGAAGTATACAATGGCAAAATATGCTAGCAACAGGACTAAAAATAAATGCTGGACAATTGCTGAAAATGAGGAACTTATTGAGCCGTGGCGAGAGCATGAAGGCTCATTTGATCCAGGCGCAGACACCTACAGTATGGCCACAAACGGCGACGGCGCAGTAAGCGCAGTAAAAGGAATAGCCGTGTGGCTCGGTAGACGCGGTCGGCGACTTTGTGTCCTGGAGTTGTGGTGAGCACTTTCTAGCCTCTCTGTGCCATCAGTGACTAGTGGGTGGCACCGTATGGCTCGTATTGTTGCCAAGCCCCGAGGTAGTGACACATACTCTGACTCTCCTGATTTCAAAGCTCATGCGTTGTTTCTGCCCTCCAACTCCCGACACTCCCACAGTAGCCCACACGTGTATTGGGTTGGGTGTGATCACAGTACACTGGCTTACATCCACAGTTTTTAATGTGTAGACTAGCCTTAAGGAGAGGGGCTTCAGAAACCCACCAGTAGCCCCGTGTCCTCGTGTTTTTGTTTGTGACTGAGTTCGCCACCTTGCTTGCATTTGTATGCCGCCTCCGTTCGCCAGTCCAGTTGTGATGTGCGTAACGTTCAAGACTAGTGCCAGTCACTGCCTGTTGACAGTTAACATGGTGAAAAGGGCGATGTCTTGCACTCTGGTCAGAATTTAAGCTATATTTAGCTTTAGCTACCAATGTTGGATTTGCATTGGATATGAGAGTCTTGATAAGCACCCGGGCTAATTTAAAATAAAATGCCCGCACTAAGAAAGATTTCATTTCATAATAGATCATCATTGGAAATGTAATTCATTGGTGGTATCTCATTTTTAAAATGTATTTCTGTTACACTAGTTATTCAAATAAAGTGATCCTGCATGACAGTTGCTCCTCTGGGATATGGGTGGAGTTGGCAGTCTCGTCCTCTTTAGCTGTCCTCCACCACCAAGAGGAGAACAGATTTAGGAATGCTCTCTATCTCTTTTGCAATTAATGCATCCCACTGGCTGACTTTATTATATTTGCGCCACATTACTACCATTGCATCTAACGGGTATCAATCTCAAATTCACAGAAGGCCATGTGAATGCTTGCTTCTAACTAATTCCCCTGCTTTTTTCGTTCCAAATCGTTAATTATCTGTGTACACATACAACTCTGCATTTCCCAGAATGCACTGCAGCGAATTGCTTGGATAACATTTATGCAATTGTGAAAAATAAATAAATGAATAATGATTGCGCTAATTAGCTAAGAGTTTGAAGCAAAAGCCAGCATGCACGTCTCCCTCTGGGAACTGAGTTTCACGTTCCTGAAATGAAGCGTAGCTCGCACGTTGCATTCAGCTAATATACTAACAGATTAATATCTCAGATGGGCAGCAGCAGAACTTCAGCTAGGCAGAAACTGGCCCAGGGGGGTCACACATTCCTAACTGCTGATCTGGAACACACTTGCTAACTGAGGGACCACACGAGGCTTTGCATTTTAATTGGCTGGCCTCTTTGGATCTCTGCTGTTTCATTGAGGCCTACTGTGATGGGGTCAGCCTTATGGCATAGCCACAGATAACAGTGACACATGCCCCAAGCAGTACCAGTTTAGGGAATTGAGGCACGTTCAGGGCATACTTTTTTTTAACACCTCATCATAAATTGTGATCAATATCACCGTTAGGAAATGTGTGGTTTCATCTCGTCCTGGCCGCCTCCTCGTCTGCTGTACTCTTGACTGTATTTTATGTCAGGTAGAGCAGAGGCAGCTTGGAGACTTGGAATGGAAATTTTGGGTAACTAATTCCGTGTGCTTTTCCACCTTGTGTTTTTGGAAGTGAGGGCCGCTAAAACTCAAGACTAACACCTGGTATTCTGGGTCTGCTTCTGAGGGAGACGCACAAAGCAGGAAATTCAACACTTTTCTCGATGCCAGCGTGAAGGAGAAGTGAAATGCCAGAAGAGGAATTGGCTACCTAGCTCTGTACTATAAATTGCCGCATAGCAAATGACTGTGGCTTTTCTGTTGCTGCTGTTGCCTGTTTGTCATCTGCTCTCACTCCCAGGCTGGTGGCTGCGGCGTCTCTCTGTTCCGCTGTCGGCGTTTTCGTCTTTATTTCTTTGTCTGCAAATGCGGTGTGCAAATGTGGAGAGGAGACAATGCTGTGGATGATTTAGGAAGGAATGCTACGGAGGCTATTTGCTTCAAAGCCAATTCCACCATTTAAATTCCATTCCAAGCAATGTCCCCAAAATCTGTGCCCCCCGCCCCCCGTAAAATATTGTCATGTGTTGCCAACTCTGTTTCTGCCGGCTCTCTTCTAATCCTGAAGCTTCTCTGCTTTCTCCCAAGGAAGCTCGCGCCCGGTGCCACTGCACGCCCCCTTGCTGTGATTGGCTGGCGAAGAATGAGTGCGTCTTTCCCAGTTGAAATCCGATCACTGTAACTTTTGTCACCCGGTATTTTATTACACAGTAGCCTCTGGCGGGAAAAAAAGAGCCACGTTAGTTGGTAGTTGCTATTACGCACTCAAGACCAACACGCAAAAGCCATTTTCGTTTGACAATTTTCACTTGAAAGGAATGGCAGTCATTTTGGTACAAAATATTTTCTTTGCACTAGCAGGAATGTAGAACACTTCCGCGTGCTGAGAAGAAAGCTTTGAAACAAACAAACACAAAAAAGTTATTCCTTGTTTCATGCTTGTGCGCGTCGTTGTTGAAAGTTGTTCGTTTTTGCGCGAGGCAGCAGTTCTATTTCCGCTGTGAAGGCACTTCGCTTTATCGTTTGAGCGAGATAAGGGTCGTATTAAAGCTTGAATACGGTGCGGCAGTCTTCAAGGACGGCACTTTGCATCTGAACCCCCCAAAAAAACCTCAAGGATTTGTTGTTGGCGAAGGTTGCATGAAAATGTGATTCAAGCGGCTCATTTGACCCGATGATTTACGAATAGCAATTCCCCATCCCTTACACACACATTCTATCGACGGTAATGAATATGCATTCCAAAGAAACCATAATGTAAAGCACACAAATTAAATGTTATCAAACCATAATTAAGGGGTCCGCTGCCATATAAAATAAGTATATCTCTAACCTGTGCCGCGTTATAAGAAGCAGCTTTCCCCCCTCTACTCCTTCATTAACTTTTGTGTAAGCTTTAGGGAACACAGCAAGGCCGACAAAGTGCATTAATTAAGTTGAACCGTATGGTATTTCAGAGGAGTAATTATAGAGCAGGGTGCTAAGGTGCGGGGGGAGTTTGTTGACTGTGATCTCTGGTGAGGAGAGGTTTTAGAACAAAGGGAAGCGAGAGGAATCTGGAGAGTAAATTATCCTTCGCTCTCTCTGATAGCGAAGCCTACTTTTAATATGGCGGTGGCGGCTCGGTGCTGTGTTAATGAGCATCTTACGCCCTGTTAGGGGAAGCGGGAAGACGAGAGGGAGCGTGTTTTTTGATGCCAGTACAGAGGGTGCAGGGCACACGGCACCCTTGGGCACAGAGTACAGCCCTTATGTTCCAGCTCTTTGATAATGCAGTGACCCCTACACTGACCCCTGCCAAAAGACTTGAGCTTTAAATATTCTCTCTCTCTCATTGTCAATCTCTCTCCTTTCCTCTCTATCTCCCCCACTCTCTCTGCCACCCCTGCACCTCTCTCTCTCTCTTTCCACCACCCTCCCTCTCTCTGCCACCTCTCTCTTTCTTTCCCCCATCCTCTCTCTCTCTGCCATCCGGGCACCTCCTCTCTCTCTTTTCCCCACCTCTTTTTCTCCAGGTATTTCTCTCACTCCTTCTCTCCCCGTCTCATTATTTTTTTATCTCCTCTGCCTCTTTTTTTTCTCTCTCCCCCCCTCTTTCTTTCTCTCTCTGCCACCCCTACACCTCTCTCTCTCTCATCTGATGCCATGGGCGAGGCAAAAAGCTGGGTCTCCCGCTGCAGCTAGTGAAAGGTGCAACGCAGGATAGGTGGCTCCGCTCTGGGTCTTTGCTCTGGCTACCCGGATCTTGGCGGTAATGAGGATGAGCGTGACTCCTTAGGGTTATTCCCAATCTAGCCCATCGCAGGTGACCCCCCGACAGCGATGTGCAACGACTCGGCACCGTTCTCTTAAAACTGGCACGAGTGTTGGGAAAGGCTGAGGTGTTTTAGCAGGAGCCCAAAAGGGGGCTGTGGACGTAAGGCTCTAATGGATTGGAGGCATGCGAGATCAATATAACACAGCAGCCAGCAAAGGTTTATGGTGCCCGTCACACTAGTAATCAATGCCCAGCCAGTGTTGCAGGTTTGAAATAGACAATGGGGTGGGGGGGTTGAAGAGTACAGGTTGTTAAGTTTAGCTTGTTGGGATTTAACAGTTCGATATTAAGGTTTTGTAGGTTGAGTTAAGGTCTGAGAGTTTAAGTGCAGTGTCACTGCTTTTATTGTGTTGATGTAGGGGGTGTGGCTCGGGCCTCCTGGGAAATGCTTTTACTGTAAACATGGAGCCGCATAGTAGCTGGCCCGATTTAATCCGCGGAGACCCAAATCCTCGGTTGGCAGTAAATACAGTTCTCCCTATATCCAGCAGTCGATTTTGAACCCTTGGTTCACGACGTCCGCACAGCATGCCAAGAGATATTAGCTCAGGCAAGGTCCGTAGTCAAGGGAACTAATGGTGCTCCTGTTCTGGTTCTAGGAGGGGATGCTCGCGCTCTGGCGCTGATGCCTGGCTGTTCACGCAGAATATTGATGCGTGTAGTACAATCTGTTGAAGGGGCTCGGGTGTGCTCTCTTACCTGGGGCCATATGGAGGGCGCCCCCTCAGCGCGCTTTCGGTTCTGTTTCGCCCACCTCTCTCCCACTCTCGCGGGCCACCTCATCATGCTAAACCGGCAGGGAATTTACAAGTCAAATGGTGCCCACAGCAGCTTTGCGCTGATGAGTAATCCCCCCCCCCCCTCCACTTTTAGTATTTCCATTCATTTTTGAATGCGACGGTGAGCCTGTTGGTAATTTCAGGGCCGGCATGCCGCAGTGCTGCAGATCGCTGCTCGTTTTCAAAAGGAAGCGCGATCACAGTAACCGACTCCGTTCGACCGAGCTTGAAAAGGATCCGCGCGCACTCGGCCGGAGAAAACGCGCGGCTGCGGCTCTCACTCTTCGTCTCGTAGCCGTCGCTCGCTCAGCCGCCGGGAGCCGGGAGCACGATCACTTCCCAGAACAGAGACTCACTGGGGGAGGGGAGGGAAAAAAAAATCCCCTAATTGCCATGTCAGCAAATGTTTATGTGGTGATTAAACGCAGAGGCTTCTCTGACTAAAGAAATCTGTGCCGTAATAATAATCTAGGTAATTTAACTGCAAGTCTGTTGATGGGGCTGTGTCAGTGTAGAAATCATTGTCAATCTGTGAGGCCCCCAGTTAGGTGACAATAACGTAATGAATCTGGCCGGTGGTATTCACGGCCCTCATCCATGTTCAAAGGGGATTCAATCAGCAGAACACACCTTTTGCATTGAGTTGTCGATGCCTGTTGGGAATGTTAACAGCAAGCAGTTCCCGATTGTGTCACTTGCTGTTACCCGGAGCTCTTGATCTGACACGCAGGAACAGTGGAGTGCATGCGAAAGCACATTCTCCATAGGCATTCATGTGGCTTTGTGGTTGTTTTTTCTTGCACAATGACACTTTGAGTGATGGATGCAAGGAGCAGTGTAAAGGCAGTATTATCTGGGGGTGAGAACGGTACTGGGAGCTCTGCTGCGCTGTCCCGACAGACCAGACCTCTGGCTGTTTCTGCCCTGGGGGAGATCGGGTTTAAAGCCCTGCCCGCAAATCACTCGCTCACTCGCTCACACACTCACGCACACACATACATGTGCACATACACACGCACACAAACGCTCAAACACACACACACACGGACGCTCAAACACACACATACACACGCATAAACGCTCAAACACACAGACACGAACGCTCTCACACACACACACACACACACACACACACGAATGGTCAAACACACACACACACACACACACGAACGCTCAAGCAGAAGTGTTGACAGACCATCTGGTACACAACGGACTTTTCACACCATGAGCGCAGAGGCTCAGGAGACATGCTTGGTATTCCACCGCAGCACCCAGTCAGCGATGCGTGACGTCACATGTATTCTGCATAGCAGGAGGGATGTACACTGTTGCTGCCACCGAAGAGGAAGGAGAAAAAAGTTTATGCCGTTAAGTTTTCTTTTTCCACAGACCATGTTTGTTAGCTAGCAGACATGGAAGGTAATAGGCTCAGTTAACTTTATTTTGTGTGAAATTATGCTTATGAAATTATATCCATGCTTTTTGTGAGACTGATTAATGACCAAAATCCTGGAACATTTCCTCCTTCCGGAAGCTTTGGCCCTGTGTCAGATTGTCTTCACAAGTGCTCCTCAGGTGATGCAGGCCTAAATGTCTTTCAGTGCTTGCCCCCCCCACCCACACTCTGACCACCCTGAGCAATATGCACATTATTGGTCTCACAAAGTGCCTTACATTTTCCTTCTCCAAAATGGAGGGCTAGCCTTCTCTTGAGAGAGACATTTTCTGTCTGGCGATCAGGCTGAGGACGTAGGCAGAGATCGTCTGCTCTTCGAACGATGGTTCGTTTCATGCGGAGTAATTTGACTCTTCAGCCTACAATTAGCTAAATTGTTAATAATTATCCCATTGCCTCCGGTTTCATCATTCTAATTTGTTCGACTGGAGTTTTGAGTTATCCCCGATCATCAAGTTGATTGACAGAAATTGGCCACTTAGGAATGCCAGTGGCTGCTTGTTTTCCGGGACATCACATAGTTTGACAGGAAAGCTTACTGCGCCACAGTTCTTCCTGAGTTTCAGAGTATGTCCTTCAGACAGATGTCGGCCTAACGCTTAATCCTGCATGTGCGTCATGCGTAGCTGCCCAAAGTTGGGACTGTTAGCGGCTATCACAATGAATGGTTAAGTGTGAGCCTTGGATTTTGAAGCTGTACTCGTCATACCTGTGAGGACCAGCCAAGTGCGCACTTCCAAGTAAAACACACACACACACACACACACACACACACACGTGCTGGCCCTTGGGATGGGATGTCTCCTGTCATTGCACTGACCGCATTAGTCCGGCGTTAGCCCTGACATTACACTGTCAATAGGCCGCATGATCCTGTGCAGCACCACACGTAAAGCAGCTTTCTGTTTTCGCCAGAATATCCATCTGAATTTTATAGGATTTTTCCCCCTGTCTCCCTCAAGTGGAAAATTATTGTGATATCAACCGGCCTTCCCTTCACTTCCCTTCTCCTCTAAACTCGAAAGGAGTTTAAAAACCTGGCTCAGTAATGGAGAATGTTCAAGAGGAAGTATTCAAGGGCTCACTTTGATGTCTTTATTTCGCGGCAGAGCTGGGCCCCTGAAGAGGAGGTGAGTGCGTTTTGGATCAGGGAGTTTTTTTTTTTTTTTCTCCAAAATCACAGTCTGTATGAACTAGACAGGCTTGAGACAAAGAAAACCAGCAGAAGTGAAGGATTAATTTCTCCGGTGCTCGAGTTTGTCTCGAGCTCTCCTCGGCGTGCGCCCACTGCGCTTTCTAAAGAAAGAAAGTGTGTTTTGACAATCGCTGCCCCTCGGCGCCATCGAACGGAACTGCAGAGTTCCCAGGGTGCCAGCCGAGAGCAGCGACAGACACGTGGAGACTTTGAAAGCTTCAGGGTTTGAGGAGAGTCCAGCGGGTTTATTATGCAGCTGTAGAGTCCTTCCAGATGAGTCGTCGCTCCATTTTAGGGTGTTTATTTTGAGCTCGCTCTCTTTCTCTCTGCTCTCTCTATTTCCCTCTCCTCTCTCTTTCTTTCCTCTCTACTCTCACTCTCTCTCTATCGCTCTCTTCTCTCTGTCTATCTCCTCTCTCTCCGAGGGGTTGAGCCCTCTGCACAATCCCCCACGGTGGTTTCCCTCCCAACACCCGAATGGAATATTCCAGCCAGGGGGTCAGCCACAGAGCCCCCCTGCATGGACACAGGCTCATGGGAAACATAAGGAGATCTCATACAACGCTGGTGCCAGGCAGGGAGATCTCAGCTCTCCATGCTGAATTAGATCCAGAGCAGCTCCAAAGAGCAATCATGCTTGTGTGGAAGATGTCGGTTTAAAAGCGCGTTTTCTTCCAGGCAGAGCATCAGAGTAGCACGGGTGGAAAGGCTTTCGGGTAATTATCGACTCCCCCCTTTAGATTTTTTTTAGCGTTATGAATATTTATGAGGAGCCACGTGGCCTCCATTTCCAGTCATTAGTTCGATGTAATCCACGTCCCTCAAAGCGTGCTGCAACTGCTGGAGTTTTTAGCTTTAGCCGGGGACTCGTGTGAAGTACCTGACTGTTCCAAGTACCGGCGCTCTGTGTTTGCGTTGGTGTACTTCCACCATTTCTAACGATGGTATGTGACCTGTTAGAACTCGCCATATGCCACGTCTTCACGGCGTTGGTGCTGCTTTCACCGCAGTGCCGATCTGGAGCTTTTCATTCTAATTTCATTGCTCTTTCACATTCATGTTGAGTGTTTATGCCGAGCTTTGCATTGAACTTTTGTGACTGACATTTAGGCTTGGCAGGATAACGTACTGGAGGAATTTTGACAGAATAAATCACTGTCACATTTATGCGTACTTGGTAGTTCTTACCACCGCACAGAAGATGTAACCAAAAGCTCGCTAAGTACCTCTATTCATTTCATTCTTGAGTAACGCTGTGAGAAGCTGTTCGGTGCGAGAGGTCTGTTAAACTCAAAATAACACCCTAACTGCCTGACTGTGGAAAAATGTATAACTGGATTATCTATCAATGCTTGATATTAAACTGTATAATGTGAATATCAGAAATATACAGTTTGGATATCTTAATCGCCTACCGCGATTGTTTAGAGTCTTTCAACCGGAATGTAGGCTAGTGGTAAAACCTCGCATCTGGTTTGATGCTGTGAGCGTATACTCTTCCTAGTGTATACTCTTTGGATAACCGTGATGAGAGAGAAGAAAGTGAACGCACAACAGCGTTGCGGAGGGGTGCGCTATCAATCGAGAACAGACTAGACCGAATAACAACTTTGCCTCTCTCTCTGCAGCGCACTTTGTTGCATCCTACTCGGAAGTGGTTATTTGAGCCTCACAGACCTGTCATTTCAATTTTCCCATTTTATTTTCGAACAGGGACGCGCACAAGCACGAGGGCTCAATCAGCGTCGGGATCGGAGGCAAGTTTTTACACCGCAGTCAACGCGCAAGTTTTTATCATGGGTTCTAAATAGGCCATTGCCGTGGATGGGGGTGGGGGATGTAAAATCGACATGCAAGTGTTATGTAAATTAAACATTTAACGGCACTGGCCAATTAAAATCCTGTCAAGCGGCACAGCGTTTTATGAAATGGATTGAGGACAAGGTGGGATAATGATTAATTTATAGGCTACTTATTCAGACTGGCGCAAACTAGAGTCGTTTCTTCACACGGCCGTTTTCTTCAGGTGGAGATTTGGCCCCGTATCCCCCCCTCTGTGTTTGTACTGGATCTACAGAGAAAAGTGGTGTGGTCAGGGAGGGGCCAAATCCGCCCCCATGTGCGGGTGACCATCAGCAGCTGAACAAACAGGCTCCACCTCACGTGCCTTCCGCACAGACGGGCCCTTTTCTGCTGAGTTTAGCTGGAAATAAGAATGTGATTTTATATAAATAAATATAATTATGTATTAATAAATGAAAATAGTCACTTTCCATTGTAATTATTATGGTTAGAATGATCACGATGTCACAGCCCTACACCACACGCACGCACACAGGCAGACAGACAGATGCACACACACACAGACACACACATCTGTAATGCGGATCCTGTTGTTTTGCACATTTAACAGCGTTTTTTATCACAAAAAAAAGAACATTATGAGCCATTGGATCGTTTGCTCGATTCAGATCATTACCTGCCTCCGTCGCCTCTTCCATTAGAGGGGAAAAAATCTGCTCCTATGCTGTGATACTGAATTTAAATGATATGTCACTGTGATACTGAATTTAAATGATATGTCACTGTGATACTGAATTTAAATGATATATCACACACAAGGTTTTGACTGGAGGGCCTAGAATAAAGCTTGAGAAGAATAGAAAGTTTCTCATGCTCATCCAGTTAGGTCGCAGTCCGACCGCCTGCCCTCCACCTACTTACTTTAAGACTTGGAAACATTTTGCAGATGAAGCATGGTGCTACGGCTCGGCGAGACCGCACGGGCGACCTTCACTGCAGCAACATTCTCAACCGTTCGAGCGCATGCCAGGCAGGGTGTCGACATTTGGCGGTTCGTCACATTTTTGGGCCCTGGAGGAAGCACAGGGGTGATGGAGCCACTCAGGCAGTTGTACACGTTGATGTCTGAGGCACGACAGCTTCTGAAGTGCCAGGGCCCGAGCCTGTAATCTCCCAACCGCCCGCCCCCCTCCCTCGGCACCCTTCCCAGAATCCCCAGACGCGGCGAAGCCGTGCCTTCGCGGCCGGAAAGGGACGGGAAACGATGCTGCTGCGTGGCGTTGGGCGGCGGTACAAGTTGGTGGGGTAACGGCGCGAATCGTCGGGTGGCGGTGGCGCCTGCAAAGACAAGCCGCTTCACGCCTCAGCTCCCGCCGCGCTCCTCGAATGTCTCCCTGATCATTTCTCTCTCAGTTCGGGCTCTCCTGGCCCTTCAGTTCTGCCCAGGAAAGAGAAATGGAGAGGAGGGGGGGAATGGGGGTGGGGGTGGGGAGGGGGGTGGGGGGGGGGGTGGGGGTGGGGGATGGGGGCTTTCCAATATGACACCCCCCTGCCTTTCAGAGACAGTCAGACTGCTCTCTGCCCATTGTCAGATATCAGTGTCTGTGTAAAAGACCCAAACGCCCCCTCCCCCGCACACAACGGCCGTGCACCGGGGTGCCTTCCTATCTCCTCCTCTTAATGAAGCCTGCATTGTCAGACTGCAAGGCTGCTGTCAGGGGAACATTCAATAAAAGTAATAATCTCTTTAAGCAGGTTATGTCATTGCTCTTTTTCCATGGTTATTTTTCTCTCGGTTCCTCGAGTTTACGTAACCTCCGATGTTCCGGTCCGCAACAACAGGCCGGTTCCCAGCCGCCCGGAGGATCTGTTAATTGTAGTGTTCCCCGGGGCCTGGCCTGGGTGGTGTTAGAAAGGCATCCGATTTTTCCTCTGTTTTTCCTCTGCCCGCTGGCTTGTTTTTTCCGCACGTCAAGGCTGCTCCCGGCGCATCACTTCACAGGAAGCCCTGTATTCCTGCGCGCTTTCAGAATGGAAGCCACTCCGTCTCTCCCGTGCGATTGGCTCCGAAGAACACGCTGTGCCAATTAAAAGGGCACTATTAAGAGATAACGGTACGAGAGATTGCGATCATGTTTTGAGCGAAAAAGCGAACGGATTAGTGAAGATCGGTGTCGGGACAGTTTGTTGCACGGGCCGCGGGCTGCATATCGATGAGGGTCCTGGCTCTGCTGCTAATGGTGACGGCCCCACCCCCTTCCCCCACCACCCTTTTGAAGTGCGTGACTTGATCTGAAAGGAAATGCTTTGATTGGTGAATGAGACTTCCTGCAGACGTGTTCGTCGCCCCTTCATCTTCAGAAGTCATTTGTTCACATCCGCAGCGTTGGAGAGATTGAGTTGATAACAGGGCAGTGCGGTGTAATGGCTGGGGAGCCGCGCTTGTTAACTGCTCTTGAGGTTGCAGGTTTAAATCCCAGGTGGAGCACAGGCATTGTGCACTTGAGCAATGCACTTATCCTCACCTCCTTCAATAAATACCCAGCCGTGTAAATGGGTATGTAAAAAATGTAAGCCGCTCTGGATAAGGGCGTCTGCAAAGCGAATGAATGATGTAATGTGATCGTGTAAAAGTGATTCTTTCTTTGCTGCCTCTCATCTAGTTCAACTCCATTTCGATTTCGCCTGCAGCTGATGGTTATGGTTTCAGATTGCGAGAGTTTGGTCTTTATCGGGGGGGGGGAGGTGGGGGCCATTTTTAAAGGCTCGTTTCATAGGCGGCCCCCGTCTCTTTGTCCAGACGGTCACGTCACTGTCGCTGGGCCCGTCTTTATAATCGCTCCTCTTCGGAGGAGGAGGAGTGAGAGAGCAGGAGGAGGGTGATAGGTCCCCCCCCGCCAGGCAGCTTATAGGAGCCCTCAGAACTCCGTCGTTCACATCGCTACGAGACCCTGCGAGCAAACGCGTCCCCGTGGCTGAGGATTGCAGGCAGCCACCACCTGTCAGGTAAGCGCCTGCAGCCTGCTCCCCGGCCTCCGATTTATCTCTGTGTAATGAGCACCATTCATCTCCCGCGTAACGAGCGTGTCGTCGGCTGGGTTGATTGCGGTAAAAAAAAAAGGGCCATTTTTTTTTCAGCGCGGGTAAACGGCATTGTTTTCAGACTGCCGTGTTGGGAAGCGGGTGGGAGCCACACTCGGGGTTAGCGGCCAGGAGTTAGCGCTCTTTCCTAACGGCACGTCTGTCTTCATCCCTCGTCCCCCCTCTCTCTCTCTCCTCTCATTCTACCCATCCCGTCTCAGCTTACACCTGCCCGCGGTGCCAATCTGGCGTTACCCTCCTGCTGGTTCGTGCACCACCGCCCCCCCACACCGTGTGTCTCCTGCAAGGCGTTTATTTATCTCTCTGCTTTTGTCCTACCCCTGCCCCCTCTGATTGATTAACTGGGGAGGGCTAAAGGACTCCAAGCCCTTGTGCAGTTATGAGTTTTTCTCAAAGTTGTCGTAGGGCTGTGCTGAGGGGCTATGAGAGGGCCCGGAGGAGAGGGGAAGGGGGGCTTGTGTTCGATTCACCAGCCCAAGGGAGAGCGCAGGGAACTGGGGGGGTGCGGCTGCGGGGTTGGCATCAGCAGGCAGGGTATAATCCCCGGAGGCGAGGAGGGAGCCATGGAAAATGTGCATTCTCAAGGAGTATGGAAAAGAGGGGGGGCACGAAATATATGCAAAGCCTAGGAGAAAACCGGCGGAATTTACCGACTCTATTCCTGAGAGCTTGTGACAGCCGCAACGCATCTCAAAACGCGTGATGCAAACGATTAAAGCCCTCTTTGTTCGTTAAGTGGAGCATCCAGTAAGGAGATTACTGGCGCCTACGAATACAGGATGGTAGGGGTGGGAGAGGGAAAAAGAGAGAGAGAGAGAGAGAGATAGACAGAGACTGGGAGAGAGAGAGCGAGGGAGAGAGGGGACACTTTCCCAGGGGCCACAGTGCTGGAGGGTGCCACAGGTAGAGCCCCGCAGGACCACAGAATGAATCAACGACTGCACCTGTTAGAAATTTCATCCCCAAGCAAATGTAATAATGCTAGAAGGTCTGAGAAAGCCAATGATAGAAAAGGATTGGACTGAACTACATCTGCTTTTACCCACACAAATCATCTGTTGGTTTTACATTTTGCCGCAGCCGTGTCTGTGTGCGTGTGTGCGTGCGTGCGTGCGTGCGTGCGGATTGGTTTCCGAAAAGGAGCGATCTTCCCGAGCGCGCGCATGAATCTGACAGTCGGTGTCGGCATAGAGACGCTCAGACCAGCCTGGTTTTGGGAGCCGCTGTTTCTGACAGATCGTGATAAATCAGAAATGAGGGGAATTCGATTTCCCTTTCAAGTGCGCATCTATTATTTAACCTGTGATATTTAATGCAGAATGGAAATGAGCCTGTTAGGAGCCCACGTTCATATCCGTCTCTGTTGCCAGATATAGATGTGCCATTGTACAGAGCGGCTCCAGAGAGGCGCATCCCAGCGTTGAGCTCTTCCAACCGTCCTCAGGACTCCTTATACCAGCGTGTGTGAGCTTATAATTATACGTTGACATGTGACGATGTCCCCCGTATTATTCCTTTTATTTCATTTCTTTCAGAACAGCGCAATACCCACTCTGTTCCTGCTCTGTTTGTTGTTCAGGGGTTTAGCCAATTTGCTCAATTGGTGTCTCAAAGAAAGCGGTTGGTATTTCTGCACATTTTTATCCTGTCAAGTGATTTGTCAGCCTTCAATTATACAGTCATCCACTGTGCCTTTTGACTTTGGCCAGATCTGTGATGATATGTATCTTTGAAATAAAGCAGAATCAGCCACTGTTCAAAATCAAAGGCCGTGTCTGGTCCCGGGCACCACTGAGAGCGAGTGGGATATGGAATATTGGATGCATGGAGAATTTTGAATAGGAGACTGAAGGAGGTACAGGTTCAAATACTTTCATGTCATGAGAAATCCCAGTGGAGCGTAAAGAGCTAAAGAAACAGAAGAAAGAATGTGCCTGTATGTGTAGTCTCTGTACAGAGAAGATTGTGGCTGTGTGTTGTTTTAGTCCAGATAATGAGAGAGAAAGTGTGTCTGTGTGTGTCTGTGTGTGTCTGTGTGTGTCTGTGTGTGTCTGTGTGTGTCTGTGTGTGTCTGTGTGTCTGTGTGTGTGTGTGTGTCTGTGTGTGTGTCTGTGTGTCTGTGTCTGTCTGTGTGTGTGTGTGTGTGTGTGTGTGTGTGTGTGTGTCCGTCCGTATGAGAGTGTGTGTGTGTTGTGTTAGTGGATCAGAATGAAGCAGAGACTGTCTCTCAGCCTGTGGGGGCTTCATTGAGTCCTCAAGAAGCTTCTCTTGATCTGTGACGACCACCAGGGAATTTACTCTCAATCTGAGCGGCAGCCTTTGAGCTCTGTGTGCGCGCGCCTGTGTGTGTGTGCGCGTGTGTTGTCTGTCAGTCTCTGTCGGTGTGTGTGTGTGCATTCTCTGCTGAGGTGCAGAGCAGAAGGTATAGTGAGCTGCTCAGGGTCCAGGTTTCTTGACCACCCAGCTGTCAGATGGAACAACAACAGTTCCCTCTCTAAGCCCGATTGGGTAAAGGAGAATTTTACCCATATTAAAATTTGTATATGTTCTTGTTGTAGTACAAATGCAACAGATTATTATTTTGCATATTTGAAGAATGATTCAAACCCATAGCTATGTACACGCACACACACACACACACACACACACACACACAAAGCACGCACCACGTGCCACGTGCCACCGGTGGCCTAAGATCAGATTCTGCTCTCGGCTTTAGTTTCTCTTCTGAAAGATGGAGACACACTGTGTACTGCGCTCTGCCGAGTTGTGTGTTGATCCTGACAGGTGCGCGGGTGTTACTGAAGGCCCCTCCGTGTTACCCCTGCGTTGGGAGGATTTGGGTCAGTCTGAACCTGAGGGCCTTCTGTCAGGTGCTTTTCATGGATATTTATGGATAATGAAATTAATATTTTTTCTCGGTAAAGGGGACTTAAGGGAATGCAGTGGAAGTGGAAGGAGGGTCCATGGGACCGGCAAACCACGCCGGAGCAGCAAACCGTTGAGCCAAAGGGGAGAGCGGCATCTTGTTTGAGCCCAGTCCTGCTTGGCTCCGCCTTCCGAGCGCTGCAGCTCCTCCCACAACTATATAACTCCAGTGGGTCTCATGTTGATGTGTCATGGGTCCATCCAGCGGGTCTCATGTTGATGTGTCATGGGTCCACCCCCACCGTGGATCCTCCTCTTATGCCTCCACCTGCTGCGTGGCTCCACCTCCCACACGCCCCCACTTTCCTTCAGCTCCCGCGGGTCTGCGCCTCTGTTTCGCTCTGCCTCCTGCACGTCTGCCTCACCCTATCTGATCTGTGGCTCACTGCTTCTTGATCATCTCAAGGTACAGAGTGTACAACCCCCCCCCCGTAACCTAGAAACAAGCCCGGTCCCTAGGGGAAAGGAGAAACTCGTTTGGAACCTGACGCCCTCTGAGATCAATTAAAGGCAGCTGGGGAAAGCGGATAATCCCGTGTGTTATTGCCGCTTGAGCTCGTTGTTTTCTCTCCCTTTTCCTCCCCTCTTCCACCGCCTTTGTAATAAAGCGTTCAGTGAAGACAAGAGCTGAGGAACCGCTAAGTGTCTGCCGCTGTCGTGCCAGCGTTGCTACAATGGCAGCAATAAAGCAGTCATGTAAATAAAAGCTGTTTTCAGTGTAAAACCACCGGGTCGTGAGGCCCCCACGGCCCTGGAGAGACGAACGGGGTGTTAACTGGCTGTGCACGTTTTCTGCTTGATCACAGAGGCCGGTGTGTGCCCGAGGAGTCCAACCTACCGTCTCTGTGCAAGCCGCCATTACCCACAACACACCTGCTCACCCTGCCAATAACTCCATTTCAACCAATCAGGGCCCGTCTCCAACATCTGGAGCAAACGCTCTATTCTGTGGCTGAGTATTACAAGCTGTTTTTTTTTGTTGAGGGGGACATTGTGTTCCTTAGTCTTTCTTTTATGTTCGCGCCATTCACTCTCCAATTTAGAATTTCCAGTCACTGCTGTAGGCCCGTCACGTCACTGCATGGTCCTCTGTCGGCTCGGGAGGGTGAAGACTGGCACCTGCTTCTCCTCAGGCTGGCAGCTGAGCAGCGGGTGCTATGGAGCTCGAGTGACACCACAGGCAGATCACAGGCTCTTGATCGATCAGAGGATTCGCTAGTTCACTATGATGTACCCTGCTGACCGAAAAGCCTTCCCTCCTGGTCGGTCCTATCCCCAGTTCTGCATCACCATCGATGGAGCTCCTGACCGTAGTGGCCGCTGGCATGGCATGGATTCCATCACAGCGCTTAAGTGCCTTAACTGGATGCGCTGCCCTACAGCCTAAAAGTCGTACAGTATTCCTAACTAAGCCTTAAAGCTGCCCAAACCCCGAGGTCCCTAAGATCGTGGAAGCAGAGCTCCACTGCAGCCAGAAGCTGCCGCTGCTTTTTGGCCCCTCCGTGAACTCTGGAGTACGTGGAGGAATCCCAGGCCAATTTATGTCATTAATCGCTTGTAGGTTTCCCCCCTTCGCACGGCGAGCGGGTCCTCACGCAAGTCTAAAGACGAGATATACAGTTTTGGCCCGTACCTCACAGCCACCTCCTCCATTTTAGCAGCTGCCACGGTGATTAAACTTGCATGGGAAACACGGTGGCACAAATGGAGCCTGTGTTTGACGAAATGTTATAAACTTTTCCAAACACCTAATTTAAGCGCTTTGTCGATAAGCCCGTTTTGTAAAAAGATCAACAGCCTCCCTCTGCTTGCTGATTTAACACGGCCTGTAGCGGGCCTTGCCGGCGTGGCGTGGGGAACGGTGTGCCGCGTAGATTAATGACGGGTGGAAGTGGCCCCCGTCGATCCCCGCATACTTCCCCTGATGGATTGTCCGTATATTAACGACCCTGCTGTGCAGCGCGTGTAAATTCGCGCTGCAATTACAAATATGTATTTGTTTCTTCTGCGCCATTTACGGCTATGCGTAGCCCACAAATCAATTGGCTATTGATGTATAAATATAATTTGCTCCCGGTCAGGGTGCATTATGACGGTCATTTTTTATTTCGCCTGCAAAGTTCTGCACCAAAAAAAAAGCAGGTCCCGTCAGGGCAGAGCTATCGATCATAATTTGCCTCTGGGGGGAACAAACATTCGGCGTCATTAAACACCGTAACTTTTAAAAGCCTCCGATAGTCTAACGGCACGGTCTGCAGGCTGATCAATTTCCCTGCGAAACTTAGCACCATTAGCATAAGCCCTTTGGCTGCCCTTTGAGCAGACTGGGGTCTGATGATGTCAGCTGTTGAGAATCGTCTCGTTGAAACAAAGGTAATTTTTTATACATAAGGCGATGTCAGCGTAAAGAAGAGCGAGCAGTCGATTGGCTTTCGACTCCAGACGATCAATCTCTGATACAGCGTCTGGATGACTTAAACTTTTTCTGGCCGAGGCCTCCTGCAATCTGATTGGTGCCAGCAGATTTCTTAGGGTGGATTTGGTTGGCTTAGGCAGTTAATCATTTCACGCATCCACCCCTGACACCCCTGATTCGTCAGAAGTGATAACTGACCATTGGCCAGGGCCGTTCTAAGCAAGGCCCATCCTGGGAAGTTGGGCAGAGTGGAACCACATCAGAATGAGAACTTAATGAGAATGAGACTTAAATCCTAACAGGCGAGGCTATTGATTGGCTAACCTTCCAGAGAAATAGTACCATTTTATAACTTGTTACAGACTGACTGAGCATTGTGGATGGGGGCAATCTTTGGGTGCGGATCTCTTTCCCTCGCTTTAAAGCTTCCCTACAAAGTTTCCAAAGCTCTTTTTTTTGTTTTGTTCTAATGCTGCTTAACTGATCTCTTTCTGTATAAACACAGGCCTTTTTTTCCCTTTTAACTAGCCTAGCTTCCTTACAATTCCCAGCGCCTCTCTGGGAGCCTAAATGAATTGCTCGTCGAATGTTTTATTGTGGAAATATTTCAAACACGCTTCGCAGTGTCAGGAAAGCGGTTCTGAAGGGCTCCATTTAAGCGAGTACAATGGCGCTCTTGTGCTTGAACCGACACAGATTGTGCCCATCGACTGCAGTTTTGATGAAGAAATTTCAGTGAACAGAGCGCGCTGTTCCCCGGCGTGAAACCGATCGCCAATTGGCCTCACCGCTTTGGATCGTAATGAAACGATTTCCACAAATCTGCCAATGGGAGAAAGCGCTGTAGTGCAGATTCTGTACCCAAACAGATTTCTCACATCCTCACCTAAACTTGGAAAATGTCAAGTAGGTCTAATCGTTGCAGTTGCTTCCCTGACTCGCGCAGTTCAGTCTCAGTTGAATGTCGGGGCAACATGAATCTCGGACGATGTACAGAAAGGGACATATTGTTAACTATTTGCATGAACTGAGTTTGAAACCCGAGGTTGCAGGTTCGAATCCCAGGTTGGGCTCTCCTGTCCTACCCTTGAGAAAGGCACTTAACCTGAAATGCTCGAATAACCTGAAATATCCATATGTATAAATGCGCAGGATTCCAAAGATGTGTGCACATTGCTGTGGCTGAGGGTGTTTGCCAAGCAGAAAGAATAATGTAAATAACGTAACAGAAACTATGTGCAACGTTTGTAACTGGATAGTCTCCGTGAGGTTTCGTGCCACTCGATAGGAGCGGATACGGCGCCAGAGTCGGAGAGGGTTTTACGAGGAGAGCTGCAGTGCCAACGCTGAAGGACCCCTCTTCTGTTGCAGGTGGGGGGAAGGCGGCCAGATGAACTAGAGCTGGGAAAAAAGCGTTGGCTGAATCGGGCGCTCTGGACACAATGAGCCTCCTGTCACACACCTTCTGTTGAATGGGTCGGGGTGAGTACCAACCGTATGTTTGTGGACAGGAGTCAGAATGCAACACCGCGCCGTTGGCAGCGTCCCCTCCGTAATCGCAACCGACAGGCCCGTCTCTCCCCTCGAAGGGACAGCGTTCGAGTCCACAGGACACTGGATAAGAAATGGTGGAGAAAAAAAAACTGAACACTGTCGTAAAGCCTCGGGACGCATTTGGATGTGTCAGGCTTGTAATCTGAAGACTTGACCTTGAAATCTTCCGAGGTGTGTGCAGGCGTGTGCAGGCTGTGATCAGCGGGGCTTTATCGCGCCAAGCCCACAGGTCCCCCTAATCTGCAGGGAACAGGACGCCGTCCCCTTTGTGCCAGAGCCGAGCTGTAAAGGGAAACGCCACATGTTGCAAGGTCCCAAGATAATCGGCCCGTGCCGCCGCGAGTCCCTATCGCACCCCGTTTGTTTTCTCTTCTCCCACTCGAGCATTTCCCGGTCGCATTTCTCGAGCCGCCACCAACGCGTTCGCGTGTAATGTTTGTCGCCAACGTGTAAAGGTTATAATGATCCCGGCAAAAAGTGTTTACATTTTTCCTCCCCCCCGCCCCCTCCAAATACCCTTTTCTGCAGTTTGTTACGAGGGAGTTTAATCCACCAGCAGGCCTTTAATATCGCACGCCCGCTAAAGGTCTTTTTGTAATAACCTGCCTAATCCCTCCGGAAAACCGATGAATTGGATGAGAGCATTAACTCCAAAGCAATTTCCTGTATTCTCTGGCTGTTACCGAAGATAAATAAACAACGTTTCACAGAGCAGCTGTAATAAGAATAAAACATTTGTTTTTCTGCATTGTGAGACAAATTAGCCACATTTACAAAATCATATTTGTTCTGCATGATTCTAAATAGCATGTTGACTGACTGGATAAAAGGAAAAAATTTTTTTTTTGGAGAAGATAAACGTGAAACTAGACTCTGAGGATCCCGCCGCGGACGGCGCAGATGTGCAGATGTGATTTTGATGGCGCTCTCAGAGAGGACCGCACGTTTGGCACATGGGGCCCTGCCCGTCCCCGCGCCGGGAGAGAAAACGAACACACAAGCCAGGGAAAGAAACGTGCCTAATGAACTCTGGGAGACGTCCAAAACTGACACCCTTTTGTCAGGACCCGTTTGCTCTGGGGGGGATCCAGTGTCAAATGCATTTACTTATTTATTTATTTGGTTTGTTTTTCTTTTGTAGTTTTTTGGCCATGGTTCATTTTTGCTGGATCGAATGAATATTTCATAGGCAGTAAGAAAAGCATCGCTGCCCCCGCCTGGCTGCTGGGCAGGGTGTTTAATGTGTGTGGGGGACCACAGCTGCTGTGCCATTGTCCATGTCCTCAACTTCATCCGGTGTCATCATTTATGGTGGACTTAATTGGAATGGACACCTCAGTCAGAATACGAATGTAATTAATGTTACTGTAGATCTGACATTACATTTTACATTCTGAAACAGAAATTCTCATTTAATTAAGTACAGTGTTTTAACACACTGCAATTACAGCGCAACTGTCATCGCACCTTTTTTTTTTTTTCTTCCCCCAGCTCCTTACAAGTTTGAAAGACACCCTCCCGGTGCGAACGCTTTTAACCTCTAGTGCCAAAGAATCCACTTTTCTCTTTTATGCTGTGAAAATTCTCACAAGGCTGTGCCTCTGTTGCCTGTCTGAGGGCTAAGTAAGAGTGAGAATGCTTGTTTTCTGCAGCGGTTGACAGTTGAAGGTTGGGGAGGTTTCAGCGGGGGAGGGGGGGGTTGAACAGCATCGGCGGTTCCGCTGACTGACCCCTCTGTGTCGCTCGCTGTTCTGCTCCACGGAGCATGCCCAGTAACAGCCACTCAGCCGCACAACGGCGCGGGGGAAGCGTCATTATTCTCCCTGTCAGCCCGCCACTGTGCCAAGGATTCAACCTTGTCCGCGCCATCCGAGAAACATTTTACTTTTTAATAACGAAACCCAGCAGCGGGCTGCAAGACCACCTGTAGGACCCCCTCTGCAAATGACTTTATGATTATGTTGGGGCACGTTCATATTTTTTCTATCCGTCTTTACAGACGAGCGCTCCTAAGCTGACTGCTTGCTACAGTGGGCTACCTAAGGTCCCCTCAGCTACATCAAGAGTTGAGGATTTACCAAGAGGCGCACGAAATTGAGCTTGTGAGGAGGGGCAGAAGGGAGGTTTCAGGTGTTTGGCCGGTTCTTGAGCACCTGCGTTCCACAGCTTCTCTGTATACAGCCAGCGTCAGGCTGGCGATGCTGGGAGAGATGGATGATGGGTGATTTCTGCCTTGCGCCCTCCAGGTGTTTCCACACATCAGAAAATGGGTGGAAGCCCCCATCCTCCTGGGGGAATCTGATTTTTAAACTGCTCTCCCTGAAAATGTTATCCTGAGAGAGAGTGAGAGAGATATGTACAGAGAGGGAAAGAACAGAGAGAGACATGGACAGAGACATTGAAAGATGGACAGAGTTGGAGACGGACAGAGAGAGAGAGAGAGAGAGAAAGGTGGCCAGATACAAAAAGGGATGCACATTGAGAGCAACAGATAAACATGGAGAGGGAGAGCCAAAAAAAGACCCCCCTCCCCTCCAGTGCTACATGAAAGACCTGCTCTCAGATGCTGTCAAATGCCAAAGCCCCACTAGAAAGCTCCCAGCTGCCCCCCCACACACACACACACTCTTACCCGCAATGGGGTGGGGGACGAGGTGGGGGGTGGTTTTTTACTCCCCGGGGCAGAAGGGGGGAAGAAAAGGGTTTTGGCCTCTGCGGCAAGAAATGAAAGCCTGCGCTCCACGTCAAAATCAAACTAATGAGATAATGGCAGGATCAAGGCCTTGGGCTTTGATGACTCGGGGTGTGCTTTCATACCGACGCCCTTATCTCCACACCAGAATAACGAGGAACACAATCCCCAGGATTGTGACAAGCTTCGGGCTCAAATAAAGTTTAGTTATGTTCTGTCTCCCAGTTCTGGTTTGGGACGTAGGTCTATTTTTTATTTTTTTGGCCTAGTTGGTTCCACCCATGTAGATTTGTCCCTGTGAGCTAATTTTCAGGCTTTTTAAGTTCATCCCTGTCTTGTCTTCAGAATAGTGCTCGTCTGAAATGGCTGCCGCAGCGAAAGTCTGCTGGTTGAGCTCCGCATCAGATTGCAATGTTTGAGTTTGGGGAAGGCGCTTTGTAGATCTGAAACATCTGTTAGCGCGCCCGGGGATTTCGGGGATGTTAAGAATTTGTTGCAGCTGCTGCAAGTGTTCATCCCGCGGGCCAGCGGCTGTCATCGGGTCCAGGATAAGAGTGATGTCAGTGAGGACCGAGGTAGCCGTGAATGAACAGCCCCCCCCACACACACACGCACTCCCCTCTCCCTGGGCGCCTCGGTGCTTTGAAATCTCAAACTTTTGTTGCGGTGTGTTATTTTTCTTCTTCTTTTGTAGTTTGAGAGCTTCAGGCTTCTGTGTGTGGCTAATGGCTGAATCATAGTTTCAGGCTTTGGGTGACCTAATTAAGCAACTCTGGACTAGCTGTTCAGAGGTTTGCATGTTTGGGGATTGACAGGCTCTTCAAAGACTCTGGAATATGTGGAGACATGAGGTGTCCTGCTGCCTTGCAGATGGCATGAATAAAAGTCATGGATGGATACTTTGGCCCTCTGTCTGAACCTGTGCCTCACTGGACACTATCCAGATGCACTGGATTGTCCCTGTGAGGTCTCCCTCGTCTATCAGCTGAAACCTACAGCCAAGGCCGACAGGTGGCAGAAACGGTCTTTTCAGTTTTAGACCAGCCAACGGGTATGCCATCCAAATCGCACGCCGCGCAGCTCTTTTGTGGAGAACGCAATGTGAAATGTGACAGTCTCGGCTATCGGAAATGCCAATTTATGATTTAGGCAAATGTTTGTTTTTGGGAGACCCGAGGGCCTACGCTAAACATTGCGCTGAACCCGAAAGCAGCCATTCCCCTGCTGCGTAGGCCTGGAGGTGGGCATCCTGCAGTCATGCGCAGGTGTGGGCTGTAGAAATGACCCCCACACAGGCGCACGTCCGGCCGGGCCGCACCACTGACGGGCCCATGTGAAAAGCACAGGCAGGACGGGCGGTGGCATGTGATAGGATGACGCGGTGGAGAGATTGGCACGGCGATTTCAAGGGCTTTCCGGAGATGGCAGAGCATCTGAGAACCTGTGGCCCCTGCAGTGGGTCTATCCAGGTCTGTGGCCCCCAGCAATGGGTTTATATGGATCTGTGGCCCCTGCTGCAAATCTACCCAGGTTTGCGGCCCCTGCAGTGGGTGTGACATGGTCTGTGCTGTGTAAGCTGCCTGTAGCGAGGTCCCCTCAGGGCATTAATCACTTAATCCCCTGTGGCTGCTGCTGCGGAGGAGCTGTGTGTTTGTCAAGCCTCGTTATCGGCTAGGAGCAGTGCCTTTGCACAAAACACTTTTTTGAGACGGCAGAGCACTTTTTGCCAGCAGGCTCGGAGAGGAGGAAAGCGCTCCAGCGCCAAAATGTTTTAGTTCATCCCACCGTCCCATCCCTCTCCCCAACGTTCGGAATTCTCCCAGGATATGGGTGATTTGACCGATGGACCCTCAGCCCTGTCATTACCTTCCCTGTCCCATGGCTCAACAGTACAGTGACGTCGGCGCGCTCAAAGAAACGGGACGACCCGAGGCTTCGTGTCACAACCGTCCTCTTAACAAATGTGTGAAATTAGCCGTTCCGCTGACCGGAAACAACGTGACGCACTTGCCCTCGATCTTCGGGCCCAATCCCTGACCACGCTAGCACCGTCCAGCTTGCATGGAGTGGGTTTTGCGGAAGTCTGCTGTGTGAAATTTTGCGTCATGACTGTCCCTGTGTCCCTGTGTGGATGTGGGTGTGGGTGGGTGGGGTGCAGGTCACTCGGCGATGGCTTGTTTCTAGGGTTCTGGTCGAGGTTCCACCAGCTCTATGCGGTCTCTCCGCCAGGGTGTGGGAGTATCTTGCTGACTGTAAAAAGATCCAATTATTTATAGTGGGAGTGGATGAGGCAAGCGGCTTATCTTTCAGCGTGCAGTCACTCTGCCTCCACCCGCGCCTTCCTGCCACCATCAGGAGGCCCGTCTCCCTAATCTTTCATCTCTTCACAGTGCTGACATATCCCCAAATATCAATGATACTTTTTTATGAAGCAATATTTCATGATATTGGGATCTGCCAAACACCAGATAGCATTCATAGTGCAGTGCAGGAGTGCGGAAAGCAGAGGGAATGTCAATGGCTTTCGCTTCCTCTCATTTCCAGCTAGTTTTGCTTTAAATATGCTTTTATGTATATATGCTGCATGTGTATGTGTGAGTGAGCTTTTGGGTGTATGTGTGTATGTATATATTTATGTATGTATGTGCCCACGTACAGATGCATGTTTATTTTTTGTATGTATGTATGTATATGTATATGTGCGTGTGTGCATGTGTGTACATACATACACATATACATGCATACAGGTGACTGGCAAAATAAAGGAAACATTTGAGTAAATAAAGGGTTCTGGTGGCTGTTGGGTATGGTGCATTTTCATGAAGTAACTAACGAAATAATTTTGTTTCTGATTCTATCCCATTTTCTCCCAACGTATTAGCCAATTACACCCTCTCTTTTCATGTCAATCGCCCCCTCGTATTGTGAGTTTGCTGCCGTAGCCCTGAGACCAGCAGTGACAAAGGCGAAGTACTGCCACCCCCATAACACCTTCCATGGCCTCCCTAATTACCAGACCTAAACATCGTTGAACCTGTATGGGAAGTTCTGGAAAGTAGAGTGCAGAATATATTTCATCTCTCAAAGACCTGGAGGCTTTCCTTGAAGAATGGTCCAATGTCCCACTAGAAACAGTTCACAAATTGTATAACAGCATTCCAAGAAGGATCGAAACTATTCTGAAGGCAAAGGGTGGCTCAAGTCCTTATTACTTCATAAATATTCATACATTGGGAATATACATTTATCTGTGTTTCCATTATTTTATCTACCCCCTGTATATATACTCACACATATATGTAGGTATTCATGTATATATGGATACACATAATGAATGGCTGAGGTTAATCTCCCGTTGTATTAAGAGTTACTCTTTGATTTGATACCCTTTGATGCTCTTTGATTTGGCGGATCCGAGAGGATTCTGGGTAATCAGGTGGTGAGATTTATCACACGTCCTTTCATTTATCACTCACCTGTTCTGGTTTGAGAGAGGATGCGGGCAAAGTCTTCCTCTAGTTCTCCCTGGCTCCCTTGCTTGCATCTCCAAAGACTGAATAGGTTTGCTCATCCGATGCATTGTGGCAAAAACATATTATGAAGGGGACATGATTACCCTGCGGTCTGTTTTCTTGTTTATTTAATTTAAGCCGTAAACTTTTCCTCTACTTTTGTGAAAATCGGCAAAGGGCGGCCTCATGAGGAATCGTCGCTCCCTTTCCAGGCTGACCTTTTTAACTTGAGAATGAAGTTGGGAGGTAATTATTTTTTTCTCCCCCCTTCTCTCTCTTTATCTTCTCCAAAGGGCTACCTCCTTGTCGTTGCAGTTTCTGCACACCTAAGCTGTAATTAGCAAAAGGTGGGAGCCGGGCCCCTGTTTACCTATTGATTTTTTTTCTCTCAGTTGGGATTAAATGGCAGAGAAGCCGTGATTGCGAGGGGCCACTGGCTGCGATGATTGGCACCTTTAACCGGCCGACTGATTCCCAGCTCCCTCCCGCGCCTTCAGACCTCGTTTACGCCGGGCAGGGGCAGATGGAGCCTCAATTACCTGGCCGCCGCAATCCGGGGGTGGCTGAGCGCTATTGCTGTCAAGGTCTCGGCTCAATATCACCCCCCCCCCACACGTCCCCGCGCAGCCCTTGTCCTGACACTGTCAGAGGCGCCCATCTGAATGAATGTGAGCTTTAATAATGCGCTAATGTCCGCTCCTCCAGGTCATTTTGCCTGTCAGTGCAGCCATGGCAGCTTTCTGCTGAGGATAACCGAGATGAGCAGAAGCAATGGACACCCCCCCGCCCTCACACCACCCACCCACCCACACTCCCAGACACAGCAAACGCTAACGTTATTGCTTTTCGCATTACAGTTAACATGTGGATTAATATTAATATTTTGTCTACATTCGTTAATATAAATACTTCTGTTAGCTGGCATTTTTGTGGAACACAGGACTGGCACGGGTGGAACACAGGACACCAAATATGGCGTGTTCAGCTCTTGTCGTTACCATGTCTTCCGATGCCTTTCTGGCAGCAACTACAGGAAGCTGCCCAAGAAATGTTGGTCTAACTAACTTACTCACTCTCACTCTCTCCCTCACTCGCTCACTCATCCACCCAGCAAATTGCAGCGCCTCATTTTATCAGAGCAAGGACAAGGCAACGTAACGGTCTCTGAGCTCTTCAGATAAGTTCCGTTTTCTCATGTGTTGCTCATGTGCGATTGGTTGGGTGACCCGTGTGCTGCGACTGTGTGTCTCTGCGCAGGTGTGCTGTGAGGATGCGTTGCCTTGCGGCCCGGGTCAACTACAAGACCCTGATCGTGATCTGCGCGCTCTTCACCCTCATCACGGTGCTGCTGTGGAACCGGTGCTCCAGCGACAACGCCCTCCGCTTCGCCCCCAGGCCCCAGCCCGCCGCCACCCCCAAGGGCGACGGCGTCCCCCAGCAGCCGCAGCCGCCGGAGCCCCCCCCGGTGGTGGGAGGGGTGAAGTACGAGGAGATCGACTGCCTGATCAACGACGACGGCACCGTGAAGGGCCGGCGGGAGGGCGGGGACGTCTACCTGCCCTTCAGCTGGGTGGAGAAGTACTTTGAGGTGTACGGCAAGGTGGTGCAGTACGATGGCTACGACCGCTTCGAGTTCTCCCACAGCTACTCCAAGGTGTACGCCCAGCGAGAGCCCTACCACCCCGACGGGGTCTTCATGTCCTTCGAGGGCTACAACGTGGAGGTGCGGGACCGGGTGAAGTGCATCAGCGGAGTGGAAGGTGGGCAGCACCGCGCGTCGGCCTCTGCGGCACGTTCTACCACTCCATGCGCCAAGCTCTCTTTGCGTCATATCCCTTTTGCCCGAACAGTTCTGTGTGTGACTGAACGTCTGCTATTCCAGCCATCAGTCTCTGCCTGTATGCAAATCACATCAATTCAGCACTTAGTGGTTGCGTTTAATGCACAGGGGCCTATCTTTGATAACAACGCGTAGCGCCCATTAATACTAATTTGGCTTGACAGTCTGAAGGAGAGTTTTCCTGGAAACAAAGCTTAAGTAATCCACCCCACTGCCCCCGGTGAATAATGCACTCTCAATTGACTTACATTAGGCAAATGAAAATGGGATTGATTCTGCAGATTACAAGACCTGATTGTGGTGACCCCAAATTTAATGGAACACCATTTTCTGCTTGTAAAACCATGAGTCTTCCTTTCCACCCCCTGCGCTGGGAGACACTGTTGGCTGCTGCTGTAGACGGACGCCGTTATTGGTCATTCTTAGTCATGTGACGACGGTGTCACAGGAGCAGGCCCTTTGCATTTCACACTGACCTCTCACTCGCTGTTCAGTCGCTCATTTTAATGTTTATAATTTTTTTGATATATATTTTAAACTGTGTAGAGTAGACAGAATGTTTCGGTGTAACAGCAGCCTGAGTGCCCTGACTCTCTGGGACAGTCATTGTTCTGTAATTGAGGCCCAGTGCTCTGAACAGACTGCTCCAGCACGTCCCTGCACTTCAGTACTCGCTTCCTGGAAGTCAGTTGAGATGCTGCCAAATTGTCTGGAGGAGTACAGCTGTCCACCCCTCTTTAACTCTTTTTTTCCTCATTACCCACTCTCTATTCTCTCTTTCTAGTCTCTCTTTTCTGTCTCTCTCTCTCTCTTTCTTTCTCACTCGCTATTCCCTCTGTCTGACGCTCTCTTTTTATCTCACTATTTCCTGTGTCTTGTGCCCTGTGATTCTCTCTCACTCTCTTCTCTCTCTCTCTCTCTCTCTCTCTCTCTCTCTCTCTCTCTCTCCCCTCTCCCTCCCTCCTGCTCTCTGTTCTACGCTGCTGTCTGAAGAAAAGGCATCGCTCTGTGCTACTCCCTGACCTTGTCTTTAAACCATTTTCCAGTCAGCCAGCGCGCTGTAGCAAAATGTGATTAAGTGCAGATCCTTTTCGGAACCCCTCAGGACAAATAAATTACAGAAGCCTTAATTAAAGCCATTCTACCTCGCGCTTAATCCCATTACGGTTTGCCTTTGGCCGATTGCAATGCAGGGAATCGGGTATTTATTTTAATTTTTGAGGGGAAAATGAATGGCGCGGCAGCGCGGTGGTGTTTGTGACAGCATTAAATGAGGATTATCGGGAGTACCTCGTTTTGGAGGAGCTGCCATAATTCACAGGAGCGGGTGCACACCGAGGGCCAATCCGTTTTGGGATCTCGTGCCAATTTTTCTTCATTATTTAATTAGCCCGATCGTTAATCTGATCTGACGTGTTCGATGAAGTCATGAGCTACAGGTGCACGCTCGGTGAAAATGTTTTAGTTTGGTCCAATATTGGAGTGAACCAGTGTTGGTGTACACAGCTGGTTAGAAAATATAAGCTTGAGTAATTGGTTGGAACAAAAACCAGCGTACGCACCTGCCCTCCAGGACTGGAGTTGGGCACCCCTGATTTTACAGTAAGCTCACAGGACAGGCATCTGCTGCAAATGTCCTATTGTTTTGTTTGTTTCTTTAATCAAATGTCTTTGTATTCCGTTTTGTGACTGACTGCAAGCGTAGTTATTTGTTTTTACTTTAAGTCTGCGAGCCAGCTAATTATTTTTAACAATGCTCTAATTTCACTTGAAAAGGTTTAGCTTTGTTGCCCGTTGGCTGTTTTTCTTTGCCAGAACATAAACAACCCGATAAAGAGGCAGAACAGAGATGAGATTGAAAGACAAAAAAAGCTGCTGATGGCGCCTGGCGTTCACGTCCCTTTTAATTTGTGTTTGGATTTGAAGAGCGGCTGAAATTGGATTCCTCCCCCCCCTCGACGGATGATGAATATTCCCCCTGCCCCATTTGATGTAATGAATGAGAATCAGTCTCTGATGAACTCATTACTTATTGGAGCACTTTTAAAAATGAAATCCTGGCTGATCAATAGCATTGAACACCTTATTTTACAGCCTACACCCCAAACCGCACTGGCATCAGCCAGTCATTGATGCTGGAGCCTCTCCAGGCTGGGCCTTGTGAGTCCATGCACGGGCTGTCTAATAGATAGGGTGAGGAAGGGTCCCGATCAAATATCTGTCCTGGGTGAGGAAGAGTCCCGATCAAAAATCTGTCCCGGGGCGGTATTTGTTCTGATATTTAGGGTGAGGCTGCCCTCACCTTGAATTTTCTGTGCATTGCAGAACAACAACAACAAAAGTTTATTGTTATTAAGGAGAAAATGGGGCAATTAATTGTATGCCTTTGTACTGTTGTGCATTTATATACAGGTTGTCTTTAATGGCAAGTATACCCCCCACACACACACACACACACACACACACACACACACACACACACACGTGTATGTGTCCCAATTTTATTTTTATGCTTATGGTCTGGTCACTCTGCTAATAGACATGTATTATCCTCAATCTGGTAAATGGGTTATAGGCCTCCTTAACTGAAGCCAGGGAGAAATGTTGACCAGCATGCCAAAGCACTGACGGTTTAACCCCATTTATCTTGCTGTTGAAAGCCGGAGTGGCTGAGCCACCGGAGAGGTGCAGCCAGCCGCGCGGCCTACCTGGGCAGCCAGCGTGACCGCCGCTCTGACAGGAGTTTGGGGAGGGGTGGGGTTTGAGCATGCCAGCCGGTGACGAGAAACCTGTGCCAACAATCCCCCCGCCGGTCCCCTGCCGCGGAGCTCTGACAGGAAGCACTCCGCCCTCGGCACCACAATCCCAGCTTACACTCAGGCGTCTGGCAGATCACTCGATCAAACCAATGACAATTTCCATTCTTTTTTTACACGACGTGGCAGTTTCAACAAAAGGGACTGTCACGGTGCGCCTCGCGGAGCGCATCACAGAGGTACGACGAAGGTTGTCACGTGTGTAACCTTGAAATGGGTGAGAGCAGGAAACCCGTTAAGGACTGACAACTGAGAACAAATCCCCCCCCATGAGAGACTATTAACAACTGAATTGTGAAGTTTTGTCAGAGAACTGTGACAGCACTTTTCATTGTATTCCAATATCATTCTAAAGTATTGCTAAACATATAAAGGTGGCAATATCATGCCTGAATAAACCTATACAACTATTTCCAATATGAAGCATTCGAGTGGTAATCATATGCAACTTTTAGGAAGCAACTTGCACAATGAAGGAGTCCCCAGTACAGTAACTTCCTGTGCTGTGGCAGTCCAATGCACATTCAGTTGGGCCAAGCAAATCGAGTACACCAGTAAAAACGATACAGTTCAGAATAGTAGCAGTTTTGTTTCTAGGAACCATTTACGGTTGGAACTGTAAATGGAGATGGCTAGCTACACTACAGTACACTCCCGCATAACTGATCTCATTGGGACCAGGAGGGACGGCTGATACATCAAAGGTTAGATAAATGTAGTAGATAAAATGTAGCATTTAAAATGAACATAACAGCCAATGCAATAAAAAAATTATTCAACATCCCCTTTCTAATTTATGACCAGAAATATGTTTTATGGTCAGTTAGAGTATATTTAAAAACTTAAAAGCATTTATTTTTGTTTCCCTGTTTACTCCTCACTGTTGAAACTGTTTGCACCTATAGTGAATGTTATGTCATTTGCCGAGTTAGTCTATTTCTGTACTTTTCTCTAAGTGAGATATCTTCTCTCTTGTCACGGCCTTCTCCAAAAGAGAAATTATTTAATTTGTTTCTCAATGGATAGCACAATTTTCTTTTCCCAGACAGCATTTTCAGCACATCTCGCAAAAAAGGTTTCAACCTCGAGCTATATGGTTTAATAATGGGATTTCTTTTGTATACATTGTTTACTCTGCTTTGATCTAGGTTTACTGCTCACACAGTGATGAGTGTCTCAATGAGAACGGCTAACTAGTAAATATACAGCACTAGCATAAAAACACACATTGCCAGTCTGTCAACCCTCAATTAGGCACTGACATGCAAATGAGGCCGGCGGATAATCCGTTAAATTGCATGAGCGGGAGTCAGTGCTGCGGGAGTATACTGTACTTCTGTTACGACACAATCTTCATAAATAAGTGGCATGAATGTAAAGGAAGGACAGCCCAGAGCACATTACTTTAGTGTTTCATAATCTCCGCTCAGTGACCTAGCTAAGTCCTAATGGTTGCTTCCTGCCTGGTAGTTGATAAAAAGATTGCTATGATTTTGGGCATGGACATTACCTTCCTGATGTGTTATTGAAGTATCTGAAATATTTAGATTGTTATCACATAGGTTGAAGTAACCCGTCAACCTAAACTTTTCCCAAAGGCCTTATTATCCAACAGCAAGACCAAATAGGGTTTCCCAACTTTGCAGAAATTGCTTTGTTGCCTTAGTTTTGTTCAGCAAACTAGGTTATTCTTAACCCATGGGGGGGAGGAGGGGGGGGGAGGCAAATGAGCAAAAACTATTTTTAAAACGTATCAATCCAAATCTATATATAGGTATACTAGTTTGGATATAGTGAATAGTATAGCTTTTAGTACTATACCTTTGTAAAGTGTGCTATTTAGAACCGCTAGTCTTGCCAAAGTTTCTTAAACATACTTAGAACGAGGCATTTTAAAGCAATGTCCTGACATAGCCCCTTGCAATTACGTAACATAAGGGAACCTATTGCTTATTAGATTTGCCCCTCTGAGAGAACAAATATACCTGAGGAATGGATGCTGTAGCATTGTCTAACAGTGAGTGGTTCAGTTGTGTCATAGCACAGCATATTCTTCTGCCCAGAAGATTACAGTTAGCCTTTGACAGGGATTTATAAACCTCGGTTTTTTGTGCTTAAGCGACATTTAGAAGTTTATTACCTTTTTATGTGAGATGCACTACTTTATACTCTATTAACAATCGCTGAGCAGAGTCCTTTTATTGTTGTAAGAACATTCATTAAATCACTTGCTGGCCAAGCTGCATCCAAGCAAACATTTTTCATCTTGTTTTTTTGGAGGCGATAATTTGTTACTTTGGTTCTTTTTAAAGCATTGAGAGCAGTGGCAAAGCTTCCCCCATCTTTGTACGCACTAGAAAGTGATGGCATGGCACCTTCTCTTTCCGTCTTTCGGGTCAGGTCCAGATGGTAAAGTGGGTTTTTGCTTCTATTTTTACAGTTTTCATACACAGAGGAGAGAGGAAGGGTGCAGCCCCTGTGGCATCTATGGGGTTTTTAAAGACCAATGGCAGATTGATCGGTGCATCTCTAACATTTACACACACACCCCACGCACGCACGCACACACACACACCTGGATCAAGGAGGTAAACGAATAATTAATTAAATCAACTGGTGTAGTGCGTGGTTGGAGTAAATGCCTGCAGACACTGCGGCCCTCGAGGTCCCGTGTTACGCCCCAAAACCCCCATTCCTCCCTCTACACCTCTACACCCTCCTCTCTCCTACGCACTCCCCCGGTCTCCACGCCACACGTCTCCATTGCATTAATCAAAAGCATGGCGCCACTGGCTCCCCACAGCTGGAGCATGCGGAAAGTGAAGCAGCTCTGCACTCATTAACGCGCAGGAGCTCAGGCCCCAGGGGCTCCTCCAACTATAGAGACCTCATTTTGCCAAATTTCCCCCAAAGCAGGTAAATTTAGCATCAGGTAAACTTCATTTTCTGCTCCTAAATGTACCCCTGTTTGCATCGCTCCACACTCATTTCTGATATTTTCAGATCTTCAGGAGGTTTTTCTTATTTTGGCCGCTTTACTTGCCACGGGAAGCACTTTCTGTGTGACTCTGTCATTGAAGTTTCCCTCCCAATTATGCAGACTTTTATTTGTATTTATTTGTCTTTGAAGACTGAAGAGATTCATGAAAATCATTGTGGTGTCTGTGGTCCCTCCGCTTTTTGTGTGTGTGTTGTGTGTTGTGTGTTGTGTGTTGTGTGTTGTTGTGTGTGTACCGATCGATCGGCCATGAGTCGTAATTGGACGATTTTCTGCCATTGGGTTTTCAAAACCCTATAAGTCCCATTTCTAGCATCCCATAACGTCCGCGGTCGCATTGTGCCAAAATTCCACCCCCTGCCAGAATGTCACTCCCTTCGCACGCACCCACACTCACCCTACACCAGCGGTACCGTGGAGGGCCGTGTGTATGCACGTTTTCATTCCAACCGATTTCCGCTGCCTTAATTGGCTCAACTACTCATTCAGTCATATGCATGTACCTCTGTGCATTTTTCAAATTACAGCACAAAATACAGGCAGCAATTGTTATTTAGATAATAAAGATAACTAATTTCACTTCATATGCATTATGTGCAAGACGGCAGGATAATTGAGCAAATAATGGAACCGATTATCTAATCAAGAGCACAGGCTGGAGTAAAAACCAGCGTACACATGGCCCTCCATGGCACTGAGTTTGAGACCACTGCTCTACACACGTTCTTTCTTGGAGCTCCGCTCTATCTCCTTTCGCCATTTCCGACCAACATCTTTGTTATTTCAGAGGACACATGCACCTTTCTGTGTCGTTGCCAGAAAAGTTACATTTTGATCTGGGCGATTTTCGTGGCGGTCTAACACTATTTAAATAGCCTCCATTCTTCATCTTTTTCTGCGTCACTACAATAAAAAATGTGCGCATGATGAAGCAGATAAAAATGTGGCCAACGTCTATAATTGTCTGAAAACGTTTTTTAACATTGTAAAACATGAAATATTCACAGTTCGACGGCCGTAAGCATTCCGAACGCAAGTCTTCGTTACATTGTACTTCACTGTGCATGCACTTTATCCATAAGCACCAAGGTGCATGTCTTCTTAGATATTCTTTCACTTGGCACTGAATAGTGAATTCATGTATAACTGAGGAAGCATAACACTGTGGATTTGATCCCATGTCCCTGAATCGTTCTTGAAACATGACTAAATACGTATTTTTGTAGATGTTGAGAACATTTAACTTCTTGTAGGTATGTCCATATATCACTTGGCCCTGCATCAGTCATGATAACTTCAGTCCATAAAGCCATGTGACTTCTTGACACCGATCTTGTCCTGGACAGCACATATTCATGCATGTCAGCGTGAAATGCACCTCCTGTTGGTGGTAACAGCAATCGACACTGACCATAAAAATCGAGATTGGTGCACCCCTAGTATATGTGCGTGTGTCTATATATACATACATATACTGTGTGTAATATATATATATATATAATGAGAAAGAGGGGGATAAAACCTTTCAACTTGTTTTCATCTCAAGGTGTGTTTTGAGGCAGAAAGGCGGTGGAGAATGCAATATAAAGCTCCCATTAGAGTCGGCCCCATTAGAGTCAGCCCCCTGAGCAGTCAGTGTTTGTAGGAGCACCGTTGCTGGCAGGAGAAGCACGGACACGCAGGGCTTTTAAGGCCCTCTGTCACTCTCCCCTCACTCCTGGCCAAGGGGCTGAGTGAAGGAGCACAGCATTTCACAGGGCGTCCCGTTGATAAGTGCCCCCTTTCACGTTTCGCGGCGACGGGTCTCGGCTCTTCGGCAGTGAGAGAGAAACAATCCGGGGTCACAGGGGTCCTCGTATCACCAACCCCGTTCAGAGCTTAGGAACCTTAGCGGTTCTTGGCCTAGAAAAACCCTCCTCATTACAGATTGTGCAGCAAATTCCCCCAGGGCCTACCAGTGTGGAAGACGTCGTTCTGCATGAAACAACCAAAGTGTGCCATTTTAATTGAAAGCGCTGCTCTCGTGTGAAATCCTGAGGCTCTCTCGGCCCTGCCCTGTTTAAGAACCATCATTGTCAGGGGGGACACAGAGAAAGAGACAGAAGAGAATTAGGACTCTTGTGCAATTGGGCAGGAGCTGGATGTTGGCGGAATCTTTTCATCACTTGTGAGTGATCATTCATTATCGGGGTTGGGGTGTGGGGGACGGGGGGCGGAGGGTTGGGTGAGGAGAGCAGTAATGGAAAATTGAAGAATTGCTTTTCAAGTCATCGTGCGAAAGACAGCCAAGCTTTTGCATCACTGTCAACGTGGATCAATCGCTGTGCCCGGCAGGTTAATGCAGGGCATGTTTTTTTCCCCCCAGTTCTGGACGTGAGAACTGTGCACAAAAAAGGATTATGGGATGCTTTGGTGTCGCGCTAACTGAACCGGCCTCCGCATTTGAGAGAGCTGTTGGAATCTCACAGATAATGGGCGCTGCACAGTCTGACACCATCTCTTGAGGAAAGTGAGCTTATCGTTGTAACTGTCTCCAGAGAAGGCTGAGTCTATCTAAGGGTAGATGCTCTCGTCTCTGGTGCGCCCTGAATGTGGATACTTTGCTGAAAAAGACTAGCGGTTCCATTAGCGGAACCTCCGATGCATTCGCCCAAACCGGTGACAGTTTTCCACCCTTCCGGCCACACAGTAGTACAGGTGTAGCAATGGTCAGAGGACATCATTCTGAGGTAACCTAAAGAAGCCAGGCCGGACGAAGCCACAAGAATTGTGTCCCGCTACCAAGGTCCAGCTTACCAGAGTAATAGTTGGCTATTCTAGACCAGGCTCAAAACTGGTGTGTGTCATGACCTTGACCCCGTGGCCTTTACCGACTGGGCCACTCCGGAGCCTTGTCCTGGTTTAAATAATGAACGATGTGGCTCACTCTCTTTCCTAGAGCTCGGGAGGATGGTCTGCTTTTCTTTTTCCAGCTCAAACGTTTGTCAAAATTGAGACTAGTAGCAATAAATCACTTCTGCCTGGAGATGGAAACGAAACTAAAACCTTACTTGGAAGTGCCGTAGTTTAAACATTTTCACCAGAATGTTTACAGCTCATTTGGATCTGACTCCTGACTGCTCTTTCTGTTCAGACCTGTGGCACTCTCCCTGAGCATAGTGTAAAGGTAGATTTTTCGGCAGGTTATTGCTATGGAAGACTGACGTGCTGGTTTGTGTCTGTCTCCTGTCCCGTGCCCAGGCGTGCCCCTGTCCACGCAGTGGGGGCCTCAGGGCTACTTCTACGCCATCCAGATCGCGCAGTACGGCCTCAGCCACTACAGCAAGAACCTGACGGAGCGGCCGCCCCACGTGGAGG